>CM073499.1:10872500-11425000 GCA_037074585.1 Biancaea sappan | reverse complement strand
ATAAGAGAAAAGGAAAAAATTGTCATTTTCCTAGGCTGGATGCTACAGACACATGCGAAAGATGATTTGTCTCAAGATTATGGACACGGAAGATTTTGTTAACTAGTGAAATTAAAAAAAATTAAAAAAGGAGTTTATTGCACTAAAATAAAAGTTTGGGGATCAATTGGCAGTTTTTTAAGCTGAAAAGGAGTTTGTATATAATGTTTCGTACTTTTTTTTAATCTCAAATGATAATTCTAATCCTTTTATTACAGAAATCCTTTAAAAAATTGAAGTTTATGACTTTATGGAAAGTTTTTTGAAGTAGATTTTTACTTTTAGCAAAGTAATATTATTAAAAAAAATCTATGTATAATCTTTTCAAAATTAAATACATGGCAAAATTGCATTACAGGGCATTCGTTTTTTGAAGGTTAAAATGTCTGAATTAAAATACATATTTTAATATTAAGATATTGTTTTTAAATCTAAGTATTGAATGATTAAAGCTGTTTGTTTAACATTTGAACACTTAGAAATTATTTATTAGTAAAAAAAATTATATTCAAATAAATTAGTTATTAAACACATGTTATGAAAAAATTGATGCAATCAATATTACAAAGTAGAAATATATATTGAATAAAAAATTTAAAATTTAACAAATAAAAAATGATTATTAGTCTAGTTAAGGAAATATTTAATGAAATTGTTATTTTGCATGAATTATAAAGTTTAAGTTAACTATTTATTAAGTTTTAAAGTTTAAAAGATAAAATACGTAAGATAAAGTTGATGCTACTAAAGTACATTTTTCTCTAATATAAATACTAAATTAATTTGCAAACCTCCAGGGGATTCAGGCGCTGGCCTCATTCAACAATAATTTCTTGTTACGTAAAAATGAATAAATTTGCAAACTTCCAAACTTCGTCTTCCACACCACCTGAGCTAGCCTGTGGTGGTTCCCAATCTTCAATCTTGCAATTACAGTATTGATTGCAATTAATTAAAGGAATTGATCTAATTAATTCCATTTCATTCCACCATGGAAGCTGTCCCAAGATCCAGTAATCCTCTGCACGTCGCCGCTTTGGTCTTCCCTTTCGGCTCACACGCCGGGCCACTCCTCAGCCTCTTGATGAAAATTGCAGCATCTTCACCCAACGTTACCTTCTCGTTCTTCAGCACAGCTCAATCCATAGCCATGGTTTTCCCGGAGCTGAGTGACAAGGAGAAGCTTGAGAATGTGAAAGCTTATGAGGTGCACGACGGCTTCATGCCGTCCGGTCACCCGCTGCAACGGATTAACCTATTCCTGCAGGCCATTCCTGGGAACTACAGGCGAGCCATGGAGGAGGTGATGGCTGAGACTAGAAGGAGGTTCACTTGTTGGGTCACTGATGCGTTCTTCTGGTTCGGTGCTGAAACCAAGTGGGTTCCTCTATCGACGGCAGGGCCTCATTCTCTCTCATGTTTTCACTGATCTTCTTCGAAGGAAGATAGGTTGCATCAATGGTGGTAAGAACAAATTTCTATCTGACTTCTGCAATTTTCACTTTTGAGAAAAGTGATTGAAATTTGTTCAAGAATCAGATAGAATTTTGTTATAATTAATGGCGGTAAGAACATAAATGTTCGTCTTCTTTTCTATCACAAAAAAGTTCACATACTTACGCTGAAAAGGAAAGATAAATTATAATTAAATTCATTTTGGCTATAACACATTTACATTGATATAATTAATTTTTTTTATTAAAAATGTAATCTAATAAAAAAATATTTCTTAAAAATTTTCATTTTAATATTTTTGTATTTTCAATAATAAAATTATTTTATATATACATTTTCATATTTAAAATAATACCTATGTTGATCAATCATAAATATCATAAATAAATAATGTTCATCTAAAATTTAAGACACTTAAAATTAAGTTACTTTAGAGGAAAAGTTATATAAAAAATTTAAACGATAGAATATTCAATAGTATATAAGTATCAAAATCAACTAAGCCAACCACGATGTCAAATTATTATACATGCACACCAGCTAATGCCTCAATATTCCGATTGATTATGGTAAATCATTTCTAATGTGCCTAATGCAACAATTCATATTAAAGTGAATTTTTATTGTTGAGGCAATGAATTTTATTTTTAAAAAAATTGATTGATTTTTGGCCATTTTGGACTTTGGAAGAAAATAGGTAATGAAAAAGGACAAAACTTCCATGCAATTCTATATATCTTTATTATTAGATTATCTAATTAAAACATGACAAATATATAATTTTTCAACTAAATTAAACACAACAAGTGTATGATTTTTTTTTTAAAAAAAAAGTCTACATTTTTTCACAACTTAACATTTGATGAGTGGTTGTTTAAGATATCTTTTACATATGTTTTATTTATAATAAAAAATTTAATAACATAAATATAAGGAACTTTATATAAATGTTGTCTAATGAAATAATATGTAAAAAATGAGCCACATGTATTTCGCCCAATAATGATGGGTTTCTTGTTAGCTTTTTGCCCCGATGCCTGTGTAGGTTTCTAGAAGAATTTAAGGAATAGAGTACAAAAGATTATATTACATCATAATCGAGTAGACGTGATCGTAAGTTATAAAGTTTGTCCAAATTGTTAAGTCTGATCCAAAAATTGCAGCTTAAAAAAACTTATTTTAAAAAAACCCGAAAAATATGGGCTGAGGCTATATATATATATAATAAATTATATATTTAAATAATAAAATATTATATATATGATTTAAATTATATATCATAGTGTTAAAATATTTTATATATTTATGTAATATTAAAATGTATAATCTATATAATATATATCTTTTACTTTTTATTAATATATAATTTTATATATAATTTTTAATACTATGCTTGATATTCAATTATTTATCATGTATTTCATGTTATATAATTTATCATACCATTTTAATATGTATTACTCATGAATTATGAGTTATGTTATATCTAGAAAATTTTGATACAATTGAAGAATTTTTATAATTTAAGTTGTTTATGTATTTTATTTTTATTAAATAAGCGAACTCACTTTAATTATTATTTTTAATATTATCACATTCCTCTAAAATGACTATATCAATTATATAGCATTATTATTGAGTTACTATATTCAACACAAAAGTAAACTTTTTAATGTGCTAACATGTTAAATTGTCCATAAAAATATGGGCCCAAATTAAAAATAGGCTTATATTTGAATTATTTGGGTTGGGCCCATCTACAAAAGAATTTGGGCTCAGGCCCGGATCCACTTTTTTATGTTATCGTATGTAAAAACTCAACTCAGTGATTAGGTCTAAATTAAAAAATGACAAAAACCCAAATGCATAGATATGAACTATTGGATAATAAGAGGACATCTCTATTTGATGAAGCCTAACCATGAAAACGTACATTTCAGTTCTCAACTTACAAAAACAAAAGGGAAGAAGAAGCTCAAGCATAAATCATAAAAGGGAAAGAAGAGCTAGAGCATTTTTTGCCAATTGACTACCTAGTTTCTAAGTATTTAAAGCCTCTCCTTCCTCATTCATTTGTTGCTTTGTGTAAGTTGTTCTTTGATTTGCTCTAATTGTAAAAGTTTTTAGGATTGATCCTCTTAGTAGAAAAGGTTGTGAAGACTTTGAGTCTTCCAATTAGCACTTTGCTAGAATCTCAATAAAACTTAAGAATCATTTTTTAAAAAGATTAAGATGTTTGAATCTTTTATACATATCTGAATATTATAGTATTATCTCTAAATAAGAATATGTTTGTTTTTAATATTTGTACGCATTAAATATATGTCAGTAGAAGATATACTTAGAACAATTAATGTTTAAAAAGTTTTCAAATTTTTTCATGAAATCTAATTTAATAAGATTCATTCAAAGCTATTAAACACTTAATAGAAATTAAAAAATGAATTTAATGATCTAAAATTTCAATAAATCAGATTTAAACTCTCATAAAGTGCAAACAAATGACCCAACTCTTAGTAGGTCGATAAGGTGTAAAAGCAGAATGTTAATCTTTAAGTTGATGTTGCCATTGTAATTTTGGTAATTACCCTATTAATACAATTTTTGTACTGTGCGCTTGAGGAGAAAACATAGGATTTCCATTATTGGGGGTTTGAGCCTCTAGAAAATTTGTGTGGTTTTCTCTTTATCTTACCATATTGAATTTACTAATTCATCAATAGGAATGGCAAAAGGTTCCCATATGTGGAGATCTTCATGGGGATTGCCCTTATTTAAGAACTTGCATTTAAGGATTTTTTTTTTCCTATGCATATGAGGATGGAAGGCAAAACCCTAAAACTATTTTGGGAATGAGGAACACAAGTATGATGATTTAAGAGCAAAAGAGAAAGAAAGAAAAAACTATTTTACCGTTATCTTTTTATCAAATTACTCATTCTACCCTCCTCCCCCAAATTCCTTTTTCACTGCGTTGCTTCCATCTCCTTCGTCCGTTTGTGCTGTCTATCTCTATTGCTTTCCATTGGCCACTTTGTCATCCGTTGCTTCCGTTTGCGTTGCTTCCTCTTTCTTGCTTCTATCTCCATCAATATCTGTCGTCAATCTATCCCTCTTGCTTCCATCTCTGTTGTCTTCTCTTTCACTGTCATCTCCTTTACCACTGTGGCGTCCATCAATCTCGTCTTGCCATTATATATATATATATATATATAATATTTTATATATTATAAAATATATAATATGCAATATATTTAAATATATAAAATATTATAAAATATACATATAATAATTTAATTTAATTTAATTTAAAAAATGTTATTTTATTTTGCATTGTTTTGGGATTATAAAATATATGTCTTGTTATGTCATTTTACATCTATCAGTTAATTTAACAACTACTTTTATCAAACACTTCTAATTTAATAAGTTATCTTAAAAGCTTTCAACTTTCAACTAAAAATTAGATTATATGTTTTCAGCTAACATATCAGCTATTTTTGCCAAATATAGCCTAAGTGTTAACAATTATTTGGGTGGACTTATATATTAATTATTTATATGTATACATATATGTTGCCATCTTTAATTAGGTCTAAATTATTGATCTTTATAAAGTATATTTTGGGATGGACCTATTTGATATATTAAATTAGTGAATTAATGTTATAATATATATAGATATATCAATCCAAATTAATAATAGTGATAAAACGTTATTAATAAATGAGGTCAACCCATTAGGCTTGATAACTTGGTTATGGTTTCCAAAGTTATAAGAATTTAGTTTTTAGATTTTGAAAAAGTTTATAAATATGTGAGTGTGTCACTTAATATCTATCACACAAAACTTAATTTATGAAAAAACACTCTTACTAACCTTGAATAGTTTAACCTCTCTAGAGATTGATTTTTATGTATCAAGATACGCTCTTGTCAATTATTATATGAGTTATTGTTATTATAATCAATTTGTCTATCAAGATTCCTTAAACAATCAATTCATAATTATAAGAAATAATTTGTGTTTTTGACTAAATTACGCATTTGAGATTGATGGTTATAATTATGTTATAACATGCTTACAATCCTGCCTAGCAAGTAGGCTAACTCGTCCTTGTCTCTTATTCCCCCATTTTTTTTGAAGATGCTGAACATTTGAAGAGAAAGCTAGATGCTAAGTAAAGAACACAAAAAGATGATGAGGGAGATGTGCTTCAAAGAACCCCATTCATGCTGTTGTTCTCCTTTGTGCTTTGTAGCTTCTCTGGTGCAAAGTGTTTGGGCAGCTGAGATTCAATTGTGGCAGAGAAAAACTTGAACAAATGTCCCATCCTTTCTTTTGCTTACATGAGTAAAAATCTTTGCTGTGTTTGGCTTCATTTTCAAAGAAGACATTATCTATTCTTTTTAAGGATGTGTCCTCACGGACATTCATCCAACATTGCAATACATGAAGTGGTATAAGAAAAACTTTTGATGGTGAATCACACTTCATGGTGGAGCCCATCAAATGATGCAGTCATTCAGATACACACAAACAATAAAGCTGTGTTCAACTGGACAAAAAAATTAACTTATAATTTATTTGACTAGTTTATAAGCTCGTTAGAAGTGTTTATTAAATGAGCTTATTTTAATAGTTTATACCTTATTTTGAAACACTACTTTAAGAAAGTGGAGAAAATACTGTGAGGCGATTTCTTTCTCTCCTCTTTTCCTGCTTCTTCTTCGGTGTGGCTGTGGTGGGGGTTGCCTAAGTGTAGCCCTCACCCTCTCTCCTTCTTCTTCATGATTCTCCTCTTTATCTATTTTCTGTGGGAATTTTCGTCTTTTCGTTATACAAATTATCGTCTTTTCGTTTTTATTTTCAGACCTAGTTTCCTTGTTAGTTTTTTTTTTTAGTGTTTTTGCTTTCAGATCTATGTTCAAATTTGGTCTCTTTATTAGTTTTATGTTTAATTTGCTATTTTTTGGATTGATATTATTTGAGTTCAATCCTTTGATAGAGTTTCGGATTTGCCTGTCTTTTTAGAGAATTAGAAACTCATTATTAATTAACATGTACAAATACCTGTCGACATGATCCGAAGATAAATAGATGAAACGACTCCAAAAGTTGCAACGGTATATCTTGGTTTGCCTTCTTTAGTTGGTAATTCATTGTATGCTTTTTCTTTAGATCCCTTGATGGGTTTTAGAGTTCTTTTGAGGGATTATTTTCTTTTTTGTTTTTTTGTTTCAGTTTTTAGGGGTCCTTATTATATCTGACCAATACAGTTCTATATTTTTTCTTAATATGATCTGGTTTGGACCTTATTGGCCATTATTAAAAATAAAAAGTTACTTTGAGTAGCTTATAATTTCTATTTTTTGTTCATATTTTACCTTATTATTTTTTCAAAATATCCACCTGTAACTTTATTATAACCTAATTTTTCAACTTTCTTCATTGTGGTCCCGTCATCTACTTCCTCCCTTGTGTGCTGGTGGTTGTTGGTTTGTCATTGTCCCTTGCAATTCTTCTCCTATGGTCATCCGCTATTGTCTACAATCAACCGTTGCCATCCGGTAGAGTCTATCATCTTTTATCGCCTTCGTTCATCTTCTTCATCATCTTTTGTCACCTTCGTTTGTCTTCTTTGTTCGTCATATATATATATATATATATATATATATATATATATATATATATTTAAATATAATATAAATATAATTAATTAATTATATATATATAATAATGTAAATTAATTTAATTAAAAACAAAAAATAATATGTTTATTTGTATTATTTTAAGATTATAAAATATATGCCTTTTTATGTCATTTTATATTTTTCAGTTATTTTTATCAAACATTTCTAATTCAATAAGTTAGCTTATAAGCTTCTAGCTTTCAGCTATCAGCTATCAACTAAAAATTAGTTTATAAGCTTTTAGTTAGTTTTAAACTTTTAGCTAACTTATCAAATAATTTTACCAAATAGAGCCTACGTGTTAATTCCTACAAATACAACTAATTAGTCCATATAACAAAAAAAAATTAAAATTTGACTAAAATAGTTTAATTAAAATTAGTTAACTACTTTACATACAATTTACATAAAAATAAAATTCGAAGAAAGGCATAGAGAGATTTCTCTCTTCACACCATTAGAAGCATTTATATATAATATATTAGAGCTATTTAATAGAGATAAGACTTTATGAACTAATCTATTTAAAAAAATATGAAGTTGGATTGAAAAAATTTTAACTCGGATTTAAAACAGCTCAACTCAGCCTTGATCTAATAATGTTAAGACCAAAGTGAATTAAGGTCGAACTAGCCCATTTTAACATTTATAAGATATATATGCACACATAGAGAGTCGAGTAACTAGTGCAATGGGTAGAAAATACTCACTTATATATGTTGCCAAAGAGCACAATGGTAGGTATATTTGAGAAAGAAAAACTCCATGATAAAAATATAAAAAATGCTTAAGCATATAGCAGGACAAAAACATCATTTTAGCCCCTTAACCCTTACTTCATATTGGTCCCTTAACTTTCAAGAGTTTTTTTTTTAATTTTTTTTATTTTGAACTTTTTTGCAAATTCCATTAATTTGATGGACAAAAATTATTGACATAATTGCTGACTCAATGAATATCTAAATTTCTATCATACTTACTGAAAAAATGTGACTATTAACTCATATATATATATATATATCTACATATAGCAAGATAAAAAAATTATATTCAAGCGTATGTTTTTTCACATTCAAATATAAGTCTTCTTCTTTGACAGAATGAGTCGGCTTGTATTAAACACAGGGCCAATGTTTCCCTAAGGCAGCTCGATCATATTAAGGTCTAGGGTTAGGTTGGGCTAAGCCTTATTTAAATTGTTTTTATTTTTAAATGTATTATTTATTATGATAAATAATATCAAAAATAAAAATATATAAAAAATAAGTGAATAATTTATCAAAGATTTATTTATAAAAAAAAACTTATCAAATATTTAAAATATAACTGTCTCAAAAGTCAATATATTAAATATCTAAAATAATACTTTTTTTCTTTTGGTTGCATAAAATCTTATATTCTTAATTATTTAAACTAAAGCTAATTTCATGTTGATTCAAAAATATCAAAATCAAAATGCCCGTATAACTAATTAAAATCCAATTATAAAATCATCAAGTCAATTGATACTCTACAGCTAATATAACATCCAAATATATATTCTTTTTAATTTTAAAAAATAAAAGGTATTGGACTATTTTATTTTATTTGTGCTTTATTCGTAACCCACTTTGGTCTTAAGAACTTATGGGCCGTCCCATGGAGCCCGATCCAATTATATTTTCTAAAGCCGATTATATTTTCTAAATCTGTTATTCATTGCGAGTGCGTTAACGACGGAACTTCTATAGTAGCAGTCGAGCAGATGCAGTCACCGGGATTTCCCATAGACACCGATGGCCTTACTCCAAAGCCGAGTATTTCACTCTTTTATCTGCTTTGTTTTCTGTTTATTTTTTTTCCACAATCGTCATTGTATCCGCTGTGGGAGTAGAAAAATTCTCGAAGGAGTTGCTGCTAAAGCCATTGCACGATCGCAAAGGGTTCATGCATTCCCACTTCGAAAGCAAAGCTTCTCTCACCGATTCCTTTGGTCGCGCCACCACCTGTTGCTCAGCTGGTACGGACTTGATCCTGCTCTTTCTGAGCTTTCTTCGGTTGCTGTGAAAACTGGAGAGTTAAGCTGTGGGAATGAAATTGTGTATGGTCTTCTTATTTGGTCGATAGAAGTCCATGAAACTGAAAAAGGATGGGTAAGTGTGGTAGAATTTAACACGTTAATTAAGCTCAATGGAATGAGGGTGGAATGTGTCATTTTTTAGTTGATTCTTTCTTCATTCCTTGATTCTTATCGTTGCTTGCTTACTGAAACGTTTCATTGACGTCTGGATATGAATGAATAAGCCATATAAAATTTATGAGTTTATGGATATTGTTGCATTATCAAATTGAAATGCAGGGGCCAACGCCAGGTAGTTTGGTAGTGATTTTTATAGCCAAATCCAATTATGTGGGGTTAAATGTTTAGTAATAGTTTAATTTAAAGAAAAAGGACAAGTAACTATTTTCTTTTTTATTTGTCTTCTTGTGATGGTGAAAGTTGTACCAAAAAGAAAAAGAAAAAGAAGAAGTCGCTATATATGATGTTAACAACATAATTCAGTTGTTACATTTAAAGAGAATATGTAGATGACCATCCTTCACCTTTATCTTCTCTTTATGTTTACTCATATTATACCCTCAGATGGTCATTTTTGTATTTTGCATCAGTCTGCTTGTACACTCATCTTGAGTGCAACACATTTTAAGATGGAACTGTGTGAAGTGTGGAGGGATTATTCTTTCTATATCTTCACTCTCTAAGTACAGGATTCTAGGCGTGTGCTGAGATTAACAATGTCTGGTCCTATAATAGCTGTTTTGATTTTGGTAACTTTGCATACGCATAATGAACTAGATAAGCATTTGTCTATGACAAACTTGGTTATTTATACTGACTGTAATCCAATAACTAGTAAATTTTGATCTGTAAAGATTGCTACATTATATGAATGGATGGTACATTAAGTTTTGCGTGGTTTTCCTGCTTGTTCAACAGGACATCTGCACATATAGTTATAGCTTAAGTTTTCTTTCAAGCAGCATATATAATTGCTACCTGCAACTTGACACTTGTCAGTGAATAATCACGTTCTTTTCTGATTTAGGGCTCTTGGAAAGTTTACATTTTACATTTTACCACATGTATCACATGGTGCTCTGGCCACTAATTCAAGGTAATTAATTAGAAAAATATTTAACATCACTTTAAGTGAAGAATTGACTACAGCAAATAGATACTTTGAGTCACAAAAATTTATAATAAAATTACTCTAATTACCCTTTAATTGAGATCATAGAAAAACAAAACTAAACCAATAACGCATATCCTTTTGACTTGGATTTCCACTCAATGTTATCCATTTGCTACTTGCTAGAGTATGGTTAGATTTTCATGGAACTTCTTTACATTGTAAATTGTTTTTCCTTGTAGTCATTTCATATGTTTATCCTTTGGGTTCTTGTCGATGATACATGGCCAACAATTGTTCATATTGTCTTTAGTACGTGCTGAACACAGCTTGCATTCTTCTGGTCAAATTTTTATTGTCATATATAGAGATAATCATACTTGACCAAAAAGTTTGAACGTATGACTTGCCTTGTTTATTGTCACTGCATGACATGTTGCCCCAACACTCAAAGCTAGATGTGGCAGTGCTTTATGCCAAATAAAACCTCAATCCATTTAACAGGAATAAATTCAGTCATTATTAAATTAGGAATTTGTCTCATTTTTTTCTAGACTTCTGAAAAGGGTACAGTAAGTTACTTTTAGGAGCTGAGCTGAATCAAATATCTAAAAGATCTTGTTTGTGGTTGATAAACTATATGAAATATTGACCCTTTTGACTTAATGAAAAAGGAAAGCTGCGGATACTTTCTTTTCTTGGGCTAAATGCAGTGCCCCTAATGAAATGGCAAGTGCTTTCACACTCGCTCTTTACCCTTCTTTTACTCTATTTCAATTATAGCATACTTTTCGTATCATTTACTTGTCAAGTATTTACATAACATGTTAGAAAGAGTCATGTTCTTAAAATGTCATGACCCATGTAAGGAAAACAAAAAAGTTTATATACATTTTCTGTTTTCCCTATTCCTTGGCATCAAAAGTTTCGATATTATTTTATTCTGATGGCCAACATACTAATTGTAGTCTGAATATGGTAAATAACGTCTGGGTTAGTGTTGGATACACAGGTTCAGAAACTTCATGTTATGGGAATGGAGTTGTCTGCCACATAAGGTCAGTGGAATTATGAACTTGGATGGCTTTGATCCAATATCAAGCAGCTATGCAAAGCCTCCCGGAGTTGTGGGCAGTCTTTGATGTCCGCCAAAATCAGATTGATACTTCTTGGCCACTCACTGTTAGGTTTCTTTTGTCCTTCAATCAACTTCTTAGAGTCTTCTATCTCTTATTCTTCTCCTGAATTGGCCTTTCAACCAACTTCAGGAAGTTTGAGATATGATAAACTGCCATGTGAAGGTGTTCACACTGAAAATTTAACTCCCTGGTTGAAACTCCTTCCTTGTTGAGATAAAGTTGGGCTTTCTGCATTAATGGATAGGCCATCCATCGATGGAAGCATTTACTACTTCCAGAAATTGTGATTGACTTTGTCCAAATTTGCTGCAGATGGATTGAATTCAGGAATTATATTAAAGCAAACTCTTACAGTTGTACTTCATCCTGATGTTCATAGAACTGGTATGAATGATGGCAGTGAAACATAAGGGTGACCAAGCTGGTCTTCTAGTTCAATTTGAAGGAAAAATTAATGAAAAATGTGTTCTTGCCAAGTCGGGTAAAGTTTACATTCAAATTGAGAGAGATCTTGTCTCTCAACTAGAGAAACTCCAGAAGGGTATTTCTATATGCAGTGAATGATACAGGAGATACAGTTCCTAGAGATTTTGAGTAACCCTGGTTTTGTAATGTTGGTTAATCCTGACAGGGTGCATGAAGAATTGAAAAGAGCTCCTCGATTCTGTATGAATACTCAGTCAAAGGTACAGTGACATTAAGATATTTGATCCAGGTCTTACATGGAAGTTTCTTGTTGTTTGGTCAAGCGTAAATGCACCTTTAGTTGCCACCAGGTTTTTAATGGGAAGTGGAAATGAAAGGGGTGCCATTGCAGCATCCAGTATCCTTGAAATCCTGAGAATTGACTCAGGTCTTACTTGGTGCCAATGATGGTGAAGAGATGTGCAAGTTGCAAGTTAATGGTCTACGACTTGTACCTTGGTATGTCAAGGTATATTATCATCCTTTCAACTACTACTCAATGAACAGCCTCAAGCAGTGACGACTATTGTTGAGAGGATGCATGTTTCACCTTCTGAAGACAATATATCATCATGGATGATGGAGGTGGTCCTTAAATTTCCTTTTTGGTCAAGTTCCTTTTTTTTTTTCCTCTCTCTTTATTTTATAATTTTCTTGTAAATATTCACATGAATTATCATATGGTCAAGTTTAGGGTTGGTGAATATGAAGTTCGTTTCTTCTCTAGTCTAAGTTTGTTTTTAACAACTTTAATTATGGGTCTCCATAGGGCTTCCTGCACGTTGATGAATATCCTCCAAAAGCTAATCAAGGATATGACTTTCCATCAAGTTCTCCCAACTTCCATCATGTTGAATTGCAATTTCCTGATGACTCTTTAAGCAAGTCACAATGCTATCTAAGTTACATGTGATGTGATCAGCACAGTTCTGGACATGACTCTGGTATACTACGTATTTTTATCTGTTATATCCAACTTCTGGATCTGTAATCCAGAAAGAGTCCTGTTTTATCTTACACAGAAGTTTTGCTTGTACCATTATCAACTCCAATACAATGTAATCACAATTACATGTACAGTTTTGCATTATACTTTGGATCTTCGCTAAACATACTTCAAAGGCGTGTTGGAAAGGAGAAAAGACTTCTGAATAAGAAAGGTAATTCTCCCCCTCTCTTGTGTCTGCTACCTGGTATATATATAGTTTAATTTCGTTAAACAATGAGTAGTTTTATTGTGCCTTGTATATATCTCCAACGCTTTAAAGTTCTGTATAGAGAATGTATCCCGGATGGCTACAAATCTCAATCTTCATCAAACTTACCCAGTCATGTTTTTCTTTTATGCTTGCTTGTGCGCCTGTGTTTACTGTTTTCTGCTCATGTTAATAACATCATCTACTTGATAAATTAGTTGCAATAACATGCAGCATGGAACTTATAGCAAGCTAGACATGGCCTTAAAGACATAATACATTTAACTGTTAATTGTACAAATTACTCGTACTGGTGGACTGTTTTCTGCATGATCTGTCTTTGATGTTGATCGTTGCTTTTGCATATGTGCAATCTTTTTTAGGATCTAGTTAGACATGGTAGACAGCCATTTACAATGTCATCACAATTACATGTACAGTTTTGCATTATACTATTTTCTGCATGATTTGTCTTTGTCTGCTACCTGGTATATATATATATAATTATATATATTAAACAATGAGTAGTTTTATTGTGCCTTGTATATATCTCCAACGCTTTAAAGTTCTGTATAGAGAATGTATCTCGGATGTCTACAAATCTCTATCTTCATCAAACATACCCAGTCATGTTTTTCTTTTATGCTTGCTTGTGCGCCTGTGTTTACTGTTTTCTGCTCATGTTAATAACATCATCTACTTGATAAATTAGTTGCAATAACATGCAGCATGGAACTTATAACAAGCTAGACATGGCCTTAAAGACATAATACATTTAACTGTTAATTATACAAATTACTCGTACTGGTGGACTGTTTTCTGCATGATCTGTCTTTGATGTTGATCGTTGCTTTTGCATATGTGCAATCTTTTTTAGGATCTAGTTAGACATGGTAGACAGCGATTTAGTTGAACTATGAAATTGTATGTAGTTCATTTCAGTTTATGCTGTTTGTAAAATTTAAAGATAATTTTTTTGAAAGTGATGTTTTTAAAAGTTTTGTTTTAAAAATATTTGAATACGACATATATTAAAAACTAATGATCTAATGTTGGTTATGAGTATGACACGTAAGGCATGAGAAATACAGATATCTTGTAAAAATTAATGTGTCCATTTACCAAGAGAAAGGCTGTAATATGATAAATTGTTGCATTATTAAAATATTATTAGTTAATGTGGCATTTGATATACTGTGATCTTGTTATGTGATAACAGGATAACATTTGAGATAACAGCTCAATATCATATAAGAGAAAAAGGGGTTTTTTGATAACAGTCGAGATTTTTTTTTTTTTAAAATTAGATTTGAGACTAATTTTTGTCTGACTAGGAGCATTTAAGATTAAAGTTCTCTCAACAAACATACTTTTTGATGTTTAAACTTGTGTTCTCCTTCTTATGCGGATAAGGCTGCTTACCACATCAACCAACAGTATGTTGATGATAGTCAATATATTCTATTAACCCATATCTGAGAGTAGGGTGCAATAATTTTTCTTATATTGCCAATTTTACCCTTGTCCCTCTATAACAAATTAGCAATAAGCCCATAACAAAATTTACGTACAAAAAAGTATTAAACATGTAAAAAAAAAATTGCATTGTATTTTATTTTTATATGCATAAAAAAATTATAAATGAACTTTTTTTAAAAAAAAAATTTTAAAATTGTATTCACTAATAGTAAAAATTATATGAATTATAAGATGTAACTTTTTAAAACTTGAAATGATATATTTGAAAATTCAAGAAGTAAATAACATTGATGTTTATATGCTCTTACATAATTGAAATGTAAAATACCACTAATTGTCACTAAATATATGCATCATTGATACATATCATCGTATTTTTTATCATGATATCTCATACTATATATAAGATGCCATTTAATATCATAGTAAAACTTTATAATATATACAATATATATACATATATATATATATATATGTACATTTTTTTCTTTTTATGAACATCCATTTTTCTTTTCCATATTTGACTGAAACATTCAAATAAGAGAACCGGAAACAATGCTTAATCCTTCTTTGTCTTCATTTCTAATTTTCATTCAACTTATTCTAATACACGTGGACTTGAAGATTTAAATTTCAAGCTTTCTGTAAGCACAGCAATTTAGGGAACAAAATACATGGGATTAGGGAGCTTAAAAGTACGATTGCCAGCACAGTCTCCTTGGAGATCACTCCATTGGTCTCCCACATTCCCCCATATTCTGTAACCTTCGTTTTCTAATTTCTTTCTTATATCTGACTTGTACCTCACTGCACCTAGTCCTCTATATGCTGCAGTCCTGTATAAATAGAAGTATAAAGATAACTAGGTTAATTATAGCTCTTAATGTTGAGATAATTTTAATTATTTTGTTTTAAATACAAATTCATCGCTTTAATTTTGACCTTTTAGTAAATATCTCCTTATGATTTTAGTTTTAGGAATACGCCTTTAAATCTCAACATATGTAAAATCGGCCCTTCCATCCATTAAGAGGGGTGAAAAAAAAAGGTTTGAAATAAGTGGGGTTTACTGGAACCAAAATTCAATAGCTGTGTCCCAGGTAAGTTGTCTCTTAATTACATGATCATGGGCATTTTTGTTTTCAATTAAACATTTTCAAAATTGTTAGTATTTTAAATAGAATGACTATTTGTCACATACTGGAAGCTTAAGCAGGTCAATTGGAAATTTCTTAGTAAATGACCAATATTGGAAGTGTATATATATATATATATATATATATTCCGTGACCTATTACTTTCAGATACATATCAAACTTGGAATGTATTAATATGCATATGTACCTATCTTACCTCAAAACAAGGCGTTCATAGCCAATAAATCCTTGATTGTGCAAGTTGTTCATGGTAACTTGGCCAAGAGTCTCTTCATCTCTCCCAGTGAGAAAAAACACCTTAAATCCTTTGTCTACCAATTTGTTAAATAACCCTAATACAGGAGAAATTGCTGGGCATCCTCCTTTCATTGCCCATGTCTTAAACCCCAATGGGTCATATGGATCACACCTGTGTATGTATTTCACATTTCACTAGTTAGAAAAAATAAATAAATAAAATTACTGATCAAGAAAATGTCTTGTTCTTCCTTACATTGATTGATTAATAATCAAATAATTAAAAATTATCAAGTACCTGTGTGTGTGAAGGGGGACAGAGGGACAGCTAATCTCCCCAGTATAGTTATAAGATTCCTTCACAGTTTATATTGATTAAACAGAATCAATCCTTTTTTGAAGCCATAATAACTAGAGTATTTATGTCATTATCCTAAAAGCATTTTCTTCAAGAAAAAAATTGATTTCTTTTGTTGAATACTGGTAGTTATGAATAACTAAATTACAGATAGGTAAATTAAACTGTATAACATCAATGTTAGTAGTGAAGGTGAAGCTACCTAAAAGAATACTTAATGGGTTTATATATTGTTAATAATTAACTAAGTTTATCCCCTTTTATTTTGATTAATTTAGTCTAATAATTAACTATATCTACCTAAAATTATCTCGAACAAGAATGGAGATGCTGTGTGGATTTAAATCCCTCTGACCTAAGAGTTTATGAGTAGTCATCTTTTTTTAAGTAAATCCTTTGGGACCCAATTGGGTGGACTTTTGTTTATTTCTTCGTAGGTGGTCATTGTTGATAGGATTTCAACTTTCATCAAAGGTGACATTGACTAGCAATATTTGATTTCCTGATGAAACTAAAAAAATCAATATACTTTGCTTTTGTGATTTGTACATTTGTTAAAGCCATCTCCTTTTCAACATATTTAATTTCAAATGAGTAAATCTATAGGGTTGGACTTTAATTATAAGTATTTAATAAATATAATTTCTTGATCCGATTTGATATGTTAGTTTCTTATTTGATATATATTTTTATTTTTGGTATTATTTTTTAGAAAGAGCCAGGCCCTAAAGACTAGCTCTAGGCCTTCATTGAGCTAGGGCTTGGCTGAATTTTCTTACCCCATATTTAAAATAGACTAGTCTGTCTCTATTAAAGCCCAATTAAGTTCACGTAGCTAATTTTCACAGCTCTACTCACACCTCTCTATCTTTATTTTAATATACTAAAACAATTTTTTTAAGGAATTGAGAGAATCCAAACCTAGCTTTTATGAGAGAGAGACAGAGAGAAAGCGAAACTCACATAATTCAAGTGGGTCTCACATGGGCTTACCACCACCACACTCTCTAATCTCTCTGTCTCTCTTACAGGAACCCACACAGGAATCGCATGAGTTACGTTTACGAATACATACTAGTCCTAGCAGAAAGATTCTATAAACAAAAAATTGAAAGAGCATAGAAGACATATATACATACCCATATTTCTTCCCTTTGTAATAGTAAACGTTAGAGATGCAAGTGTCATCAACGTCCAAAACCCAAGCGTCGAAGCCATCAGCAGATACGTTTATCCCATCCACATAACTCATGATCTGTTCCATTATCAGGTCCAAGTCTCTCTCGTACTGTCCTCCTATCATGTAAGTCTCCACGTGTCTTTCACACTGTACTGGGATCGTACGCCATCCCAGAACATTGTTGGCCTCCACGGCCAGTCTCCAACTCAGACAAAAGCTTGCATCACTGTTGTTATTCTCACTGTTGGGGCCTGAAGGAGAAGGAGGTGAAGAGTCACTGTTTCTTCTTGGATGCAGCTTGGAGCTCATTGCCTTGGACGACAGTACTGCCAATATCAAAATTACCAGTAGAACTCCTCTTGCTCTGTGTGCTGCCATCATGCCTGCTTAATTTTGAGTATATATAATCCTTGGTTAAAGATGGATATAAGAATATCGGAACATGCAGATCAGAAAAAGAGAACTAGAGAACAATAAGATTTGACTTCCAGAGAACATCTAAAATGTCTCGAACTTTTCTCTCGATAAGGAATGGCCAGCTAGGGAGGAATAATGCTTTTTTTTTTTGGGTGTGATGGTAGTGTCTTCTTAAATTTATATTCTTTTCATCAATAATATTATAGGTATCTTCTCTTATATTTACCTAATATCTAAAATATTTTATTATTACTGTGCTTTTTTAAAGAATGGATCCCAACTTTGTACAATTTCACATGTAGTTCTTAAAAAAGTTTGGAATGGAATCCTTTTATAGTGCTTATCAAATAAAGTTAGAGAGAGATGAACACATAAATGGAGGGCAAAGTTTACAGAGAGTTTGACGCTTCAAAGAGAGATAGATATAGAGATAGGGTAAATGGTTGAACTCTTTTATCATTGGATTGCCTTAATATATATAGATATATGTAAAGTAACCCTAATCCCTAATCTCATTAGGCCCATTGAGTGAGCCTTATATCTTTATGGAATCGGATATTCTGCTGGCCAACACAAGGCTGGGTGGTCTGGAGTCGTCGATCATATTTGATCTAATGGCCACAAATCCTTTCACATTAACACTCAATCAAGGTTGTCCAGCTAATTCAGCCGTTGAATGAGATCGATTGCCTAGAGCGCCTAGCATCATGTGTTGTGACAAAGAAGAGCGTTCTATATCTTTATATGAAAAGTGTATAAAGTATGAAAAACTCTACATTTTGAGAGGTCAATTTTTTTTTTAATAATTATCGGATCATTTTGAGATGATACAATTATAAAAGAACTCAAGTTTTCAAAAGATCAAACTCTCCATGAAACTTTTCTTGCAGAGATACAAGGTTCACTTGACTAGGGTAACATACTGGTATTGTTTTTGTTGTCTACTTTCTCTAACTTGATAATTTAGAGGATCAAAATCCAAAAATATTGCTAAAATAGACATAATTAATTGTGAAATTCATGCAGAGACATCAATTCTTTTTGTTAAAGTAATCACATTAGTGGATTAGAGAGAAGATGCCATGATGCCATGTCAGTTTGAAACCAAGCACCAAATAATGGAGGAAAACAAAATAGAGAGCTTGAGAGGTCAAATTTTGTTTTACCATAGATCATTTAGAAATTTGTATATATGGTAATAAAAAAGTATTTTACACAAATTTTAAAATAATACAACGATGAAAAATTCAACTTACTGAAAAATTGAGTTTCTATAAATTAAAAAAAAAAAAAGAATTGTAGCCGTGACGTGGGAATCAAAATGAATGGAATAAAGGTCATTTTATAAAAACAATATACACCAATGGAAGAGAGAGAGAGGGGGGAGGGGGCTACTGGTTTTCTGGCATTGTGGAATCAAAGCCAAGAGAGGTACACAAAATGAACTACAAAAAATGCCTACCTCTTTGCTTAAAAGGAGACACTAAGAAAATATTCTGTCAGAGAAAGAAGAGGTTCACATTCACCATTTCTACGCCAAATGAAGTGGCTATATTTATATGCGAAGAAGGGAGAAAACGCACAAAAGCTTAGACAATAGAGTATGCATATGGACGGCACTACTTCTCTTTCATCTGTCCTTTTTAGAATAGCATGTTGATTGGGTAGGGTTGGCGTCAGAGAGCAAAAGTAGTGGGATTTATGGAGAGATTAACAATTTCCATATATAGTGTTGATTAACAATGTTTTTTTCTTAAAAAAATGAATAATTATACAAATAATTTTCTCATAATTTGATTTTTATAGTGCAGAAAGTATTTCTGTATTAATTATGTTTTTATGAAAGAATATTCTATCTTTTGATCAAAGTATGACACATAAAAATTGCAGACTTTTATATAATTAGTGTAGTTAGGATCATCATCTGTTAAGTATGCGTAAATTATTCTCCATTCCGGTATTTCTAAAAAAAAAATTGTTCTTAAGTTAATATTTATTTTACATGAAATTTATTCATATAAAATTACATAAAATCCTCACAACTGTTAATATTGTCAAAGCATACAATCAATATAAATTAAAATGTCTAATCTCAACAAATATATGTGTCAAAATATAATAACTAATACACACACACACACACACACACACACACACACACACACACACACACACACACACACACACACACACACACATATATATATATATATTGCCATATTGGTTTTATGAAGGATATCCTCTCACAATAGAAGACTAATTCTTTAGGGTTTACTGAGAATATTGCAAGTCTCAAATGTGTTAAGTACTCTTCTCCATTTCCATCTCTTGAATTTGATTCACTTTTGAACTAGATTTATATTTAGTTCTTTATATTTTTACTTTCAAGTGCTTTACTAAAAATAAAATACTTATAAAAAGTTGCTTAAATTATAAAAAATATACGATTATTCTCTATTTCCATCTCTAGAATTTGATTCACTTTTGAACTAGATTTATATTTAGTTCTTTATATTTTTACTATCAAGTGTTTTACTAAAAATAAAATACTTATAAAAAGTTACTTAAATTATAAAAAAATATATGATTATTTTTAAAAACAATACATTTATTTTATGTTCTAATGAAAATACTTGATAATAAAAATATAAGGATTGCACTTTAGTTTTTTCCTTCGTTTTTCTATCCTCATTCTCACACTGACAAGAATAAATTCTAAATCCCTTTTGGTATAAGTATTTTCTTTTTTATTTTTATCAAGAGTATTCCCTAAATGAAAGACTAATCCTTAAGCATAAAGGGTAGAGTCATCCCCAAAATAACATTTTTAAAAATTGAACATTAATCATTACTGGAATTTAAAAAAGAGTTGTTACTATTGGGACTAGCAAATATTAAGTTCAAAGTAAGTGTTTTTATCATCCCTAAATGGAATAATTAAAAGCGTTACTTTTTTTTTAAAAAAAAGAAAATATACTTGTAAAATTTTTTTGATTACGTTTGGTATCCAGGAAAGAAAAAAAAATAAAATAAAATGTGAATAGAAATAAAATATTTTACTAAAATATATTAACTTGAAATAAAAGAAAGCTTAGTACCTAATAGAAGTGTTCAAAATCAAATCAAACTGACCAAATCGAATGAAACTGACTAAAAACTAACCAACTAAAAAAAAAGAGATCTAAATCAATTTTTAAAATATAAATTTTAATTGGTTCGATAAAATTTTAGGTTTGGTTCGCTTAAAACTAAATCAAACCAAATAAACTTTATATGTAAAAAAAAATATTTTGTACATTGATAAGTCCTAGAAAGTCACTATATAATGTCACTATATTTGGGATTTTCGGTCCTCTTATAGCCATGTTTGCTTTCCTTTTGCACTTGTTATCTTTGTTTTCGTACAATTTCCGTGTGCTTGTTAGTGTTCGTATTTTCTTGTTTTTCTACACCTTTTATTGCCTTTTTAATTTATGTTATTTATTGTTTTCTGTAGGTGCATTTGTGAGGAGGAAACAAGAGAAAGCATGTCATTCCAGTGGCCTGGCGCCCAGGCGCCATACGTGGCGCCCAGGCGCCATACGTGGCGCCCAGGCGCCAGGCATGTGAAGAACCAGGGCTCTCTGCCCAGTTGGCGCCTAGGCGCCAGACGTGGCGCCCAGGCGCCCAACCCCTGAACTGGCCATTTGATGCTGCAGCCTTGGCGCCCAGGCGCCAGACTTCGGACCAGCAGCGTAAATTCTCCTTTTTGAGCATTTTAACCTAATCTTGGACTTGGGAGATTTTGGGGAACTTGGTGTCACGTCCCAAAATTTGAGCACGTGACCGGCATGGAAAGTGAATTTCATTTCACCTCCGTAAGCCTATCTTTCTCTTAAAAATCATACAATTCTTTTTCATGCAACCAAAACGAGTTCTTTATACATACTACAATTACTCACATTACATCAGTGAATGAACCTACCCGATTACAGAGATTTCTAGATTTATACAACTTAGAATAAAACTTAACTATTATACCTTTATCCTGAACAAATGAAAAGGTAATCATGGACTAAGGATCCATAATTCCTTGTTCCGATATTTACCTTCAGCTGTCAACTCTGAAAAAAAATATCAATAAGAGGGGTATGAGCAAACCACGTGCCCAGTGAGTAGATAACACAACATTATGACAAAAAAATATCATACATCATAATGATAACATGCAGCAATCATACGTAAATCGATCATCATATGATATGATATTATTCGTAGTACTTCACGACAATATCCAAATAAATCAAATACATTTCAACATAATTCAAAAGTTCACAACAACAATCGGTGAAATCAATTTCACACAAATTTCCCGTACCAACCGGGTCGTCCAGAATACCTCTGGATCGTTGCCCGCGGCCCCTGCCGCATCCACCCTTATCGCTCCATTTATAATCTCCACCCTTATAACTTCACATAAATTTCTCCATGGGGTGCACCACCATGCCTTTCCTTTCCAGTCAAACACAATCACAATCATATATAAAAACATCCTCAATCATAATCTTGAGCCACATACACAACTCAGTCATTTACAATTCAAGCCACAACATAATAAATGTGGTTCCAGCAACATAGCATGTATACAACATAACCCATAATATAGAACAATTATTCAACTCAGTTCACATGCCATTCACAATCCATTATATAACCTCCATTCATGGGAAAATAAGAAAATATAATTATATACATTACCAGACACGTTCCACAATTGTTTATGCCTCATCGTTCCACATCATCCTCTTCAAACTTGGATATACAACATATTTCCACTATGATGCAAAAAGTCAATAACAGATATTTAATCATAGCAAGTATTAACCCACTCACCTGGATTTCACGCTCTCGGCACTCCCACTTTGCACCTTGACCATTCCTATTGTAACCAGACAAAAACATTAGGGTTACGAAATAGAGAAATTTCCTACCACTACTCTCGACCTTTACTCACATCTTAAGTCATAACTCCTAATCGGTAATGAATATCTAAATGAAACTTATACCATTGGAAACTAGACTCAAAGAACTTTCCAACGATATAAAGTTTGCCCAAAACGGAGTCCGTATGAAGAAGTTATGGCCGATTGAAAATGAGCTAAGGTTTTTCGACACACCTGGCGCCTGGGCGCCATGCCTTTCTCTTCCCCACATGTCCTTGAGAATTTGTAAAAATTTCCTAAATTAAAAATAAAAATTTCTATTTCCACATTTTCTTCACTAATTCAAAAAGAAAATTTTCCACATAATTAAATTTTTCACTAAACTTCAAATCAGACTTTAAATATTCATAAAAATTCTTGGGATATTACATTCTTCCCCCCTTAAAAGAATTCGGTCCTCCGAATTCAAAACTTACCTCAAGATTGAAGCAAATGCCAATATTTTGTTTATATCTCATTCTCTCTCTTAGAATTTTCACAATCAAGTACAAAATATAACAAGTTCAACATATTTTTATTTCTAATACATAAGTTACAGGCAACAAGCTGAACTTGATTTACAAAACAGATAATTTTAATACTTAAACATTAGATCAAACATCAGCTTTAGGTACAAACAAAAGAAAAGATAAATTAAGAACGAGGAGGCTTTTGAAATGCAGAAGATGCTCCAGGTCTAGAAGAAGAAGGTGCTTCAGACCTTAAGGAGGAAGTTAATCGTTGCAGCCTAGAAAGAGTTTCTGGAGGAAACGTCTGGGAAATTTGGCGAAGTGCAGAAGTCACTCCATTCATACAGTCAATACATCTCGCTTGTTGGTCACGAAAATTTTGAGTTGCAAACATCGAATGTCTATCAACTCTATTCGCCAATTCCCTAAAATGACGGTTCAAAAGCTTCTCTTGTTCTGTAAAGAGACGATTTATCAATCTCCCCTGGTCCTCAAAGTGGCGGTTTATCAGTCTTTCCAAGTCCTCCATCTTTTGTCTCATAAGCGCAAGCTCATTATTAGAAGATGTTGCTGTGCTAACATCCTCTAACTCTACTACATCCCTTTTTCTTTTCTTAGCCTCTGGTGACTCTTCCATGGATCTCTTATTCTTATAATTCTCCAGGCTAAGATTTAGATCCAGCTCTACCTTGCCAGCCTCAAAATTTAAATTGAAAGATTTATTGCCGGCCATATTTTTCTGAGCTATAAAGGTTGTACAGAAGGAGAAGTTTGATGCTAGAAAGCTTATAGATATAAACTTTTAGTGTAGTGAGCAGCGTAATGGGGCATCCATTATATATAGACGAAATTTAGGGCTACAAAACCTTTACATCATACTCTAAAGATGACCTACAGACCTTATCCGACGCAATGCCAACGGTCTCAGATAAGCATGCCAGAAAATAACAAAATATAATCTAATACAAAAGATTTCCTCAAAAATTTCGGCTAACTTTTGACTCTTGCTCAAATTATTAAACTAATCGCCGCTTCAATTTATGGCTTCTTAACTCTGTATTTGTCTTATCCAATAATTCTAAATCGAGATATTACTCCATGAACGGGTAGCTTCATACTAGCCTTATCTAGGTTTCTAATCCGTGGCTTTGCCCTAAGCTTACACATTTTCAAACATACATATTAAAATAAAAACTTCTCACATCTACACATCAAGCGTTCCATAAAGTGAGAGAAAAATTTTACCTTTCACTTGCCTCTACGAGCATATATGTATATATGTATAAACATAGAGATACATCATTATCTATATATATTTTCATCTATTCAAGTTCTTTTAAATTTCAGACTTCTCATTCTCTGAATGTATGTAGAATCATTACATATTATTCCTGGCCATAACAAATAACCTTCACTCTCTATGCATGAATAACATACATACATATCATATGTATTTAGATACATATAATCACAGTATAATTCAATCAATCATGTATATTATATTTAACTGAAGGCTTTCAAGAACAATACAAGAAAGCATAGAAATACATTTTAGTTCATCGTGAAAACATCCAAGACACTCTGTAATGGCTACATTGTCGACTTCCTTCAATTTCAGAAAATGCCAACGAGAGAAATGGAAAAACCAAGTGTAAATCGGCCGCAAATCCACCGAATATTGACTTTCGTGGTTTTGCCATTAATGCGACGCGTTGTTGGTGTGCATGCCTACCCTAGACTCCTAGCTTCCAGCTTGCAGAAATTCATAGGTTAAGCGTATAGGGTGCGGCGAAGAGATATCTTCTTTGTCTCTGAGTTCAAATTTTTCCTCTATAAGAACTATCCCAACGTTCTCAGTTACCACACCACAAAGAGTAATCATCTCTAAGCCTACAACTTCTCAGCATTCCTCTCTTCTCATACTTCGACATAAATTTCTAAATTTTCCAAATCATGGCCACAAGGAAGTACATTGATCTCACAGTGGATGCCAGGAGAGAAGAGCTCGACTTAAACTTAAGTCTGGGCAAAGACAAGGGCAAAAGACCTTTTGAGGGGTCTCCAGAGAAGCAGAAGGAGAAGAAAATGAAGAAGATCGAGGAAGCTGAGGAGACTAGCACGGGCCATACCTCGGAGGACAAAATCGCCTGTCTAGAGCAGGAGGTCAAAAATCTGAAAAAGATGATAGAAAACCTAGAGAAGTTAACTAAACGCAATCATGCAGAAATGACTTCAAGAATAGACAGGTTCTTCTATTGGTCTACCCAGTGCTTCTGCAATCAACAACAAAGAAGTGTTGATTGTATGAATGGGATTTACACTACCCTCCGCGATATTGCTCTGTCTCTCGCTCCAAGGAATGGTCGAGGGGTGATGATACAGTACAACCCTCCTAATCCGAGACCACCTCGCTTTTAGATTACTCATGCATGAGTAATTGTTTTTTTTTTTTTGCAATGTAATCCTTCTGCTTTTAATGCCAGTGGTTTCTTTTATGGGATGGTACTCCAAAAATAGTAATAATAAAATTAAGAAAGATAAAATAAATCAGTCACACAAAATCAATCATGAATTTAACATATAAAGCCCCATACATACAATTTGATCCGACAGCAACGGAATCAAAACAAATAATAACCTTTCCCTTACCGAGTTCAAAAGTATAGCCATAACTCTCTAAAACTAAAACTAAAAACATAATTCATAAGAAAAGACAAGTCTTGGAGGAAAAGGAAATGAAAACATCCTACAGGACCTTCAGTGGAGCCATCTCTCTATAGTCGTGCCCGGGTTCACCACGATAGAGGAGATCCCACTAAGGTTACCTTACTCTGTAATCGGTAGGAGACCTAATCCCAAAGCTCTGATACCAACTTGTCACGTCCCAAAATTTGAGCACGTGACCGGCACGGAAAGTGAATTTCATTTCACCTCCGTAAGCCTATCTTTCTCTTAAAAATCATACAATTCTTTTTCATGCAACCAAAACGAGTTCTTTATACATACTACAATTACTCACATTACATCAGTGAATGAACCTACCCGATTACAGAGATTTCTAGATTTATACAACTTAGAATAAAACTTAACTATTATACCTTTATCCTGAACAAATGAAAAGGTAATCATGGACTAAGGATCCATAATTCCTTGTTCCGATATTTACCTTCAGCTGTCAACTCTGAAAAAAAATATCAATAAGAGGGGTATGAGCAAACCACGTGCCCAGTGAGTAGATAACACAACATTATGACAAAAAAATATCATACATCATAATGATAACATGCAGCAATCATACGTAAATCGATCATCATATGATATGATATTATTCGTAGTACTTCACGACAATATCCAAATAAATCAAATACATTTCAACATAATTCAAAAGTTCACAACAACAATCGGTGAAATCAATTTCACACAAATTTCCCGTACCAACCGGGTCGTCCAGAATACCTCTGGATCGTTGCCCGCGGCCCCTGCCGCATCCACCCTTATCGCTCCATTTATAATCTCCACCCTTATAACTTCACATAAATTTCTCCATGGGGTGCACCACCATGCCTTTCCTTTCCAGTCAAACACAATCACAATCATATATAAAAACATCCTCAATCATAATCTTGAGCCACATACACAACTCAGTCATTTACAATTCAAGCCACAACATAATAAATGTGGTTCCAGCAACATAGCATGTATACAACATAACCCATAATATAGAACAATTATTCAACTCAGTTCACATGCCATTCACAATCCATTATATAACCTCCATTCATGGGAAAATAAGAAAATATAATTATATACATTACCAGACACGTTCCACAATTGTTTATGCCTCATCGTTCCACATCATCCTCTTCAAACTTGGATATACAACATATTTCCACTATGATGCAAAAAGTCAATAACAGATATTTAATCATAGCAAGTATTAACCCACTCACCTGGATTTCACGCTCTCGGCACTCCCACTTTGCACCTTGACCATTCCTATTGTAACCAGACAAAAACATTAGGGTTACGAAATAGAGAAATTTCCTACCACTACTCTCGACCTTTACTCACATCTTAAGTCATAACTCCTAATCGGTAATGAATATCTAAATGAAACTTATACCATTGGAAACTAGACTCAAAGAACTTTCCAACGATATAAAGTTTGCCCAAAACGGAGTCCGTATGAAGAAGTTATGGCCGATTGAAAATGAGCTAAGGTTTTTCGACACACCTGGCGCCTGGGCGCCATGCCTTTCTCTTCCCCACATGTCCTTGAGAATTTGTAAAAATTTCCTAAATTAAAAATAAAAATTTCTATTTCCACATTTTCTTCACTAATTCAAAAAGAAAATTTTCCACATAATTAAATTTTTCACTAAACTTCAAATCAGACTTTAAATATTCATAAAAATTCTTGGGATATTACACTTGGAGGCGGCTAGGGCTTACTCTACAGAGCTGGTTAGGGGGGAGAAGGGCCTTCCTTCAATGGATTGGTCTTCCTTCCCCCATCTCTTCTCTTTTCTCTTCATTTTCTTCTCTTTTCATGTTTTATTTTCTTGTATTATGTAGTGGTAGGTAGTATGTAACTGAAGGGTTGTTATGAGCTCGATTTTAGACTAGGTTTTGTGTAATTTCTTGAACTCTTGTAGCTATTGTTTGGTTAATGCATGTTTACTTATTCCAATCTTAATGCTTTCCTTTAAATTGGCCACTTATTGGGATGATTTGTTGTTTTTACCAAACTTGGGAAGGGGAGGTGAAAACAAGACTAAAGGAATAAGTTGTATGAGTTCTTGAACCTTAAAGGAGAGGGGATTGATTTGCTAATATCATAGGAATATAGGTATTAGCCTCATATAGTCAAATTAGGGTTTGCTCATTTAATGTACTTGATTTTCACATAAGGAATTATGGAGAATTGGGTTTTATCTTAGTTGAGGTTTGAGAAATTCCTTCTAGGAATATTCGTGCCCTAGACTAGCATGTACAAGTGGTAAAAGCAAGAGTAAGAGGATGATAATGGAATCTATGAAGAATGATGGGCTTGGTGGTTGATGTAATTTAATTTCTTATGAGGTTTTGTTATTGAATGATTCTTCTCAATTGCATTTCGTATTTTGTTGGAGTGGATTTACCGGATTGAATTGCTCTAAAAATGATTGATCACCACTTTTATGAGTTTGGGGGTTTTTATCTACGCTAGGGATAGCTAGGTATTAACTAGCCCATTGTAACTTCCACCATAAATCGGATTAATCTAGGGATAGATAATCTTATTTATGTGGTTTTTTATGAGTTCCTAAACTTAATCACCTACTTGAATGATTGGATTAAGGAATTAAACAATCATTGGGTATAGGTAGGTTTGTTTCTCCAAGGGATTGGGTTCAAACACTTGAGAGAGCTTAACCAACTCCAAAAGGATTTGTAATTTGATTGAATCAGTCTTTAACAACTCAAAGACTCATTTGTCTATGAATTAGTCGGATTAAGAATTAAATGAAGTCAATCCCATCAATCCTAGGTTACTGTCATTAGGAGTAGCTTAGTTTTAGGTTTTAGATAGAGTTTAGTTTATTTTGTAACATTAGATTTATATTTTCGTTCAATGATTCGTCTAGATAGCATTTAACTTTAGCTTTACGGGTACTTGGTACCTCAATCCTCGTGGGAACGATACTCTACTCACTCTGTATTACTTGTACGATTGGTGCACTTGCCAAATCGACCAACATATATATATAATATTATATTTATATATTGTTATGTCAACAAAATTTTTTATATATATTTAATAATTAATTTGTTCTCTTTATTTTAATTAATTTAATTTTTTATATTTAAATATATTTTATCGAAATTATAAAATCATAAATTATTGTAAACAAAATTGTTTAAAATTAAATCAAGTCGTTTAACTAAAACTAAATTAAATTGTATTTCAAAATCGAATCAAACAATTTAAAAAATCGAATAAATTAATTAACTCAATTTAATTTAGTTAATATTTAAAACTGAACCGGAATCCAGCTTATAGAAAAAGAGAATTTGAACAATCTTCGACTCTTTCGCACTATTTTCTTTTCTATCGGAGTGTACCAAACAGAATAATATTGAGGGGAAGTTTTAGTTGAAAGGGCCCACCACGATGGAGAAATGGGCCCATCATGTTTGTGTGAGAATTGGTTCAGATTGAATTAATGAATTTGTAAGAGTTTAAATTAATAAAAAATTAAATAAAAAATTTGACTTATTCAATTAATTCAACCCGTTTAACTTTTTTTATTTTTTGATTTTTTGTAAATTTTTATTAAATGTTATTATATATTTTTTAAAAAATCTCTAAAAATTTAAATTATTAAGAGAATATTTAAGATTTGTATAAATATATATTTTTAATATGCTTAGAATATTTTAATATCTGTGAATTATATATTGATTATATATTTTAATACTATAATATATTTTAAGTACTATTGATTCAACTATTATTTAACTATTGATTATTAAACTAATTTTTCAATTAATTTAATAATCAATATAATTTTTTAAACTTTGATAAACGCTAACTGGCTCGTGCCTAGATGCCTTAAATTGTAACAGGATTGTCATGGAAGATCTAACAAGGGTCCCAATGCCTAGATGCCTTAAAGTGTAAGCTTTAGGGTTGTCTTTTTGTTCATCAAAAGAAAAACAAATTGGTATAATAACTTTTATGGCGCACATTAATGTTAACTCGCTCAAATACATATGTTTATATAAGATCAGTATTTAAAATGATAAAATTATTTTTCTTTCTTTCATTTTCAATTGTTAACATATGAGGGATAATTTTATTATTTCAAATGTTTAATTGACATAGACATATTTAGATGAATAAATTAACGGTGATGTGTATAATAGATATAATCATATCAATATTTATTATTAATAATTTTAATAATATTAGATTTAAAGACAAAATTAAAATTAATTAAAAATTTGAGACAAAATGCAAAATAAAATTAAAACTTAATTTAAAATTTAAAGAGAAAAACGGTACTTTTACCTAAAATAAATCAATAATAAAAGACTACTTGTGCTTTACTGCTTTTTCTATTGAGCATACCCATACTCCCCCCCCCCCCAAGGAACCAAAAAAAAAAAACCCCTTTTCTAGACAAATTAATTTTAAATACTCAAGGTGCTCTTTTACTTCTTTTTTTTTGCTAATTTTTGTTTTTTGAAGATATATAATTTAACTATATCTTTTTTATACGCTTTAATTATTGAAAAAATTTTAATTTATTACTATCATTAATTTATTAGACTACATACATTAATTTTATTATATATGATTTGCCGGAGTTTAATGAATAGTAAAATACCAATTTTCATGTTGTGTAAATTATGAAGTATAAAAACATATTTTTAGGACCTAAAAACATATATTTATTTTATTTCTTGCGTAAATTACATTTTCCTTCATTAAGAAAGGTCAAAATTACACAGCACTCTCGTTTATATATATATATATATACACATTCTCATTCTGTACGGTAAAAAATAAGTTGCAATTACACATATTTTGATTAAAATGGCCTTATGTTAGTAGTTTATATAATATAACAAGTATTAAATATATATCTGATCAATAAAAATCACTTCTAAAATTTATAATAAACGACATATAGTTTTAAACATAAAAAATAACATGAACTAGAAATACTTTTAAATAAATTTTATAAGCTTATATTATCATATTTACATTTCAGATGAGTTTGATTTTAAGCTTATTTTCAAAACTGAACAATTTTTATTTAATTTAAAAATCTCTTAAAATTAGAAAGTGTAATTTACCAGTCTTCTTTACTTGTAATTTTGAATCAAAAGCCCATAAAGCTTTCTTGGGTGCGACACAATTTTTCCATATCTTTGAGGATTGGCTGATTGGTGCAACCCATCCTCAAGCAGGGGAAAAATATACTTCAGAAAAGATTTATAGTGTATGATATATATATATATATATATGTGTGTGTGTGTGTGTGTGTGTATTAAAGTGCTTCTGAATTTTAACAAATATCTTAGTTTTTTTTGTAATAATACTTTAATAAAAATATATAAAAATATTGTCTTTTTCCAATACATATATAAGAATATCTAACTAATAAAGAAAATATAAAATACAATGGAAGTTTTCGAAATTCCATATTTTCTCAACCATTGCAAATTTTGACTAATTAGTTTTATTACTTTCTTCACAGTACATGGGAGCCCCAATTTTCGCTTGAATAAATTTAACTATAATTCTTCATAGTAAAGTAAGTGAGATCAGAATAAAAACACAAACACACACGTGACAAGTATATATATATATATATATATCAAATTAAAAGAGAATATAAAAAAGCCAAGAAAAGGGGCTGTTGGCAATAGAGAATGGCGGCCAATCCCTGGTGCGTTTGAATACAATGCAAGCTTTTAAGGAAAAGGGAATATGAATGAGAATAGAAAAAAGATGGAATGACAATCACAAAATATGTTTGGTATGACAAGAAAAAGAATGTGATAAATTTGTTTGGTATAAAGTTTTAAGTGAAAGAAAGGAAAGAAATTAATTTGTTTTATCATATTATTTTTTTATTAAAAAAAAATATATAACAAAAACAGAAAAAAAGAGAGATCAGAACGCTGGCTCCTGAGTCATCTTCATCTTCCATGCCGCCTTCATCATCATCATCATCATCATCATCATCATCATCATCATCATCTTCTCCTGCGGCGCAACCACTCTCTCTTCTCTCTATTCTTCACCACTGTGCCACCGCTGTTGCCGTTGGAAAGTAGAAAATGCAAAAGAGAGAGAAAGTAAAACAGTACAATAATTTGGGCTCTATAGAAAGAAAACACTTTCCATTGATTTTTTGATAGAGCCTACTGTACAGAAAATGAATTGCAGAAGAAATGTGTCTCGTACGCCTAAAAGCATACCAAACATCTCCTGCGCTTAATTCCATTTTCCCTTTCTATCTCTTTAGTTTATACCAAATGCGACCTAAAAGATATAGTTTAAAAGAAGTATTTTTAATTATTTTTTCAATAAAACTTGAATAATTTATATGCTGTGATTATATAATTTAACTCATTAAATTAGATAAATAGAGATAATCTTATTAAAACCAAATTGAGCAGTTGACATTTTTCTTTTCAAACCAAACTCTGTTGTTTGATGTGGTTTAGTGTTTAAAATAGCCTAAATTGACTGCCAAACACCCTTATTTTTTAATAATTATTAAAATAATTATGTCTTGTGTGTGAGTATGTATATATACAATGATCAATTCCATAATATTATTTCATAATTTTCTTTTCTCCATCTAAAGTTAGGGTAGTCTTTTAGAATTATTTCATATATATATATGTGTGTGTGTGTGTTAAACACCATTAGTATTATTTATTGGGCTCTGATTAATTTGATTAGAAGCAAGTCGAATCACAAATGTTTAAAATTCTCTCAATGTTAATATTCTCAATTTACTAGAATCAAATTCATTGAAGATCTTTTCTTTTAAAAAAAATAAATACCAAGTCACTTGAATAAACTAATGTTGGTGGATTATATTTGGGACACTAACAAAAGTATGATCTCATAAAGCATTAAAACCCTCAAATTCTTCAACTATAATAACAAAGCCTTGTCATAGCTCAATAAAGATAGGAGAGCCACACAATATTGGAAGAATGCTCCCATGAAGTGAGAGATTGGTGCTCTATACATATATATATATATATATATATATATATATATATATATATATATATGGTCAAGATTTAGATTGCTAATTAATGGGCGAATCTCACCAATTAAGTTGGACAATTGACAATGTCTTCTCTGATGGATTCTCAAGAAAAGTGTTTGACATTTGTACTACGCATGAAACACACTCTTCTTGGAGGAAATGTCATCTTTAATTACAAGTAAAAAGGAATGGTAGGCACAATGATATATATATATATATATATATATATATATATATATATATATATATATATATATAAGGTCAAAAACTTAGAAGATTAATATCCAAACAAACACTTTGTGGGTGGGAGAAATCCCACTTCATATATGGTAGCACATTGATTAAATAAAGTGAATCTATGTAGTTATTAAAAAAATATAAGTTCATTTTGATAGGAAAATGTATGATAGATTATTATTGATGACAAAATTAATACTTTAAAATATTATATATATAAAACAATTAATTTGTTGATTTGTGAAATTATCTCTTTTAATTTTAGTGACATAATTTAAAACTAAAGTGGGATAAATAAAAAATAAGAAATTAGAAAGATTTAATAAGACAATAATAAATTGTAAATTTTTTTATAGATTATTATTATTTTATTAAACTAATTAATTATATATCATAATTTGTTATATTGATATGTAACTTTTTCACTTATGCGCATTTCAAACACAGGAGCCTCCAGCGTTGGATTATAACTGTGATCTCTTTCTTGTTTTTTTTTTTGTCTTTTATTATTATTATTTTTAAAATTACACTGGCTGTTGAATTTGATCTAACAGTTAATACAATTTAAAAAAAAAAAACGTTGCAGTAATCATAGCCCATAGGCCTTCAGCTCGTCAAATGTGAAGGAAGGAATCCAGGTCTTTTTTTTTTTTTTTCATGTAACTAGTTTTAACAACCTACCACCTCTAAATCCAAAATTTCTTCTAAAAAAATATGCCCAAATTTAGTTTAGTTTATATGTCAGTTTTTTTTTTGGTTAGAACTACCCATGCTCAAAAACTCATTGAATTTCAATTACTCGATTTTGATTTAGGTCACATAAAGGTGTAAAATTTTATTACATTAAAATTTTTTTTTCATCTATAAATCTAAAATTCCAAACCTTATTTGAATAGAATTAGTAAGAAACTACTTTAATTAATCCAAACACTATTCATAGTCAATCTTTGGATTTGCTTTTTAAAAAGAATTATTATACTCTCAAAAGGTCAAAAGCATCGAAAGTTGGTGCAAAAATTAGTTAAGCCATTGGGAAATCGGGCATTCATTCTCCTCGGATCAATAGGATGAGGAATTAGCGCAAACATTTAACTTGTTAAAGTTCCAATTTATGAGTTGACTTGAGAATTGACACTTGAAAGTAACAACACCACATTTTCTTGTGACTTGCAAACATTGCATTCTTGTTACTTTCTCCCTACGGTTTCTCTTCTCAGTATTAGAACTGTCGGGAATTTTTTTCTCCTTCAAATTGATGACCTTTCTCCTACAATAGTGAATTTTGTCTTGACATTGATTGGTGTAATGTGATTTGAACTAAGAGTAAAACTCAAACCAAATTGTTGAGTAGGAATGCCTCAGACCAATAACTTGTTAGTAGCAGATTACCAACATTAATTAGCATTAATAATTTTTATGGATATATTAAAGGCACGTTATACATAATTAGTAATTGCGTCAATGCACATGAATCGTTAATTTTCACTTTAAAAATCCACCAAAAAAAGTATTATTCTTTGCAAAGATATGAACGCCAAAAAATGACAAAGACAAAAATTCTTGTTTTTAATCCTTGAAAAGATAGTGTTACTATCATTTGATTCTCCAAAAATATGTTACATCACTTTAGTACTTCATAATTGTCAAACCCGGTTAGAGATGGAAATGCATCCATTCCATTCTCAAAAGTCTGAACACTTAAAGCAAGCCAGATCACAGAAATTAATACACATACACAAGATACAGAAGTCTCAAACCCTACAACAACACATGGGTTATCAAAATTATACCAACATATATCGAGAAACAAAACTATACTATTTACATAGGGGATCATGCCTATGAGACAACAGAGCAAACCTCTGACTCAGGCTTACTATCTCATTGGACCGCTAACCTTGCTACTCTTCAGGTAGAACCTCTGACTCAGGCTTACTATCTGAAGGGGAAAGAGAAAGACGGGGTGAGTGACAAACACTCAGTGAGTAAATTAATTATATAATGGCACAAACAAATAATATAAATGTTTAAGGTAAAGTAAGTAAACTTTGTTCCACAAGTGAAAATAAAGAAAACCAGTCTCCAAAATCTATTCCGTCTGTATATATTTTAAAACTACACACTGTCGGGAGGAACCTCAAGCAGAATTAAGAAATCCCAACCGATGCACAACCTCCCTCCAAGACACCATTAACTCTAAATCTCCCAACTAGAAACCCAACATGGCCCTCACATCCGGAATACCCACTAGCATCTCCAAACCTCTACTAACTAAGGTGTACAGCTAAGTGCACCAAGGGCTACAGATTTCGCTATAGCACTAGTGTTCGAGAAAGAGTTCCTCCACAATAGCTCAATATCATAGAAACAGCATACACTACAAATAGAAATAAAAGCAGAGATAAATCCAAAAGTTGAATTCAGTAAGTCTACATGGTTACCAAAATGGAATAAAAGCACAATAAAGAAATAGTTAGATAAATTGAATTAAAGTGTTTAAAACTTTAAAAAAAAAAATTAGGGAGGGATATAGTAGAATCAAACCAAGGTGATGGAATAGCATGTCAAGATCTTATAAAACAACTTAACTATATCACACTAGTTTATTTACTCACTTGGACAGAAGATTAAGGGTTTTTAACTCTAAATCCTGATCCAATTCTCAAGGAGAGGATCCGATCTAGAATTTATGAAGAACCTATGGAAGAATACAAGAAAAAAGAGAGAAAAGAAGGTTAAGGACTCTTTCAGGAACCTTGACAGAGCTGCTGTAGCAGCCAAAAACCACCGCTGTAATGGTGGAACACTGGGAACAAAGACGTCATCTCTATCTAGTCACTGTTGCAGCAGCCAAACCAGTACTGCATTGGTGAACCACTAGGGACAAGGATACCTCTCTGCCTAGCCACCGCTGCAGCGATGGAACATCCTTAGGGACAGAGATATCTTCTGTCAACGCCACTGCAGTGATGCGTTGCACCCTGTTCAACAAGAATATTTGGTTTCTTCTCAGTTCCAACCAAAGCCAACGATGCACACAACGAGAAGAACCATTCCAACATCTTGCAACCTCATAAATCAAAACAAGATGATTTCCTATGATTTTACCACGACTCACTCAGTAAAGATGCAAAATTATATTTTCAAATCACTATGGTTTCAATAGTTTAGATAAAGCATAAAAAATTCAAACTCTCTTTAAGTCAAAACCACTTCAATCCTCCTTTAATTTCCACAAAGACAACTTAATTAGCACCACAGACTTTACCAACAAAACTTATCCAAAATTTTAGTTCAAATATCCAAAAATTTCATTTTATTCCTAATTATAACAATAATGGTAAATTGGAATGAAACATATTATTGTATTAAAGTGATAACAAAACATCTATGCTATATCAAACTTGAAACAACAATAATAATACTACAGCAATAATAGTATTTTTCATTGTTAATAACACATGTATTGATAGAGTCCCACATTAAGGAACTACAAGTAATCTTTTTGTACTTAAAAAACTGTATAGTTTAATTTTTTAAACTATTTTTAAAGGTGAACTCACGTCCTTACTTAGGTCTCTTTGTATATTCATTACAGTTTCTTTAAGGTGTCAAACTTGAGAGTTTACCTAAACTTAGAGAGAGAGATAAACTCAGAATGTAAACTCGACTCATAAACTCATAAGAGTTTATATATATCTTTCCTTTCAATAGGCTATTATATATATATATATATATATATATATATATATATATATATATATATATATATATATATATATATATATATATATATATATATATGTTATAACACAATAAAACTAGAATAACAAAGAGAGTATGCTATGTTTTTAGTTTCTAAACAAATTTTAAAAATTATATCCATTAGGTATCAACATGATCCTTTTTCTTAATAATGAAAAAATTGAGAATAGCCGCTGACTCAATATATACATGGACAAGAAGGTCCATAGAACTAGATATTATGAGTTATTAGTGATCAGTTAGTATTTCAGCCCTTACACAGACAAAGTTATATTTGCTTAAAATAGAGTTTAAATGACTAAGTTATGAATATTTAAAGTAAATTTGAAAATTGCGAATCAGCTGATAGCACCCAAAATTCTATTGCTTCTGACATTTGGTCATTGTTTTGGTTATTTCACCTAAATGGTAAAAAATTTTTTTAATGAAACTTGTTTAAATTGAAACTAGATTTAAAGAGTTTTACAACAATATATCATTTGTTTAAAATGAAGTTTAAGTGAGAAAATTAGAATTGTTTAAAGTGAAATTAAAAAACTGAAAAATCATTTGATAACTTCCAAAAGTTGATTGTTTCTGACCTTTTGTCACTCTTTTGATCATGTCTTCTAAAAGAAAAATATTTTCTAAACAAGACTTATTTCATTTGAAACATGACTCAGAGCTCTTTCCAACAATATGTCATTTGTTTAAAACAGGGTCTAAATAAAAAAGTTATGTGTTTTAAACTTGACTCAGAGCTCTTGACTCAATTTTTGAGTTTAAGATCAAGTTTACTCGATTTTAATGCCTAAGATCATAAAAAAGTTTGATTTTATTAGTTAACTCATTTGATAACGACCTTCTAGTAATCACTTTGACATCATGTATTAATTGACCTATCCTATCTTCATTCTCTTCAAATTATATTCCTCAGGATTTCTTATTTTGTAATTTTCCAAAATAAAATCTGGTGATGAAAATATAGGCCACAACAAGTGATCCTTTAACAAACCTTATAAATGACAAGAACTTTAAAATTGAAGTGACCTATAAAGCAAGTTTATCAACATAAACCAGTAGTAATCTCCAATTCCATAGCTAAGCCCCATGTGAGTCAACTTTTAGAACATGAGAGTATCTTTCATTCAAGGTAGCACTACAAGAAAATGATTGAATGGTGAGAGAATTATTTTTCCTCGCCAATCCCTATCTAATTAGTGATGATTTGGCGAAGGAAAATAATTCTCTGGCCAATTCTAGCGGAAGGATGCTGGAAGTTGGCGCGAAGAGATCCCGCCAAAATGGTGTGGATTTAGCGATGGATCAACAAAAGAATTTTTCTATTGCTAACTTGTAAGTCACTAACACCTTTAGGTTGCAAAGGTTCTTTTTAACTTGTGAAGGATGCTATTATCTTAAAAATAAGTATATTTACACAAATCGGATGCCCAGAAGGTTTAAACCTTAAAACTCATTCAGAATAAGAATGATTTTTGATACAATTTCCCCTTTCACCAAAAAAATCTTAAAACTCATTTAAGACCAACATCCCCTTAATTTTTGGGTTCTTATATTTAAGTAAGTTGATTTGTGTATAAAATGAGAAACCTAGTTAGCACACGTAATGCACGTGCGTTTACAAAAATTTGATTTCATTTAAAAAAACACCGACGACCATGACAATATCAATATCTTGCTAGATTGATTTAGTTATTAAAGAATATATTTTCTATCTTGATTATGGCTTTAAATTTTGAGATCAACACTTAAAAAGATTTTTTTTAAAAAAATATTAAATTCATATGAGGAGTTGTGGCCTTAAAATTATCCAAAAAATTCTTGATTGTAGATGTCGTTTTCTGTTCTTTTTTTTTTCAGAAGAAAATGATAACGCCATGTCATCAGCAATTCATTGATTTTTTTTTTCTATAAATATCATTTACTAGAATAATCTTGTTTGATGTATGATCATATACTAAATATGAGCACCTATTCTAAAAATATTTTTTGTTATTTTTTTTGAAATTTTTTCTAGTACAAAAAATAAAAATGATTTTAGAGAGTCCATATTATTAATTATTAAATATGCTGACATTGGCTTTTCAACATTATTTTTATTTCTTTTGAAAATGTATATTATTTTTTCATAGCATGCTCACAACATAATTTTTGAAAAAAGCCTAAACAACTGTAAATTTAGTTATTATATAGTACTAATAATGGTGCAAGTTCATCTATATCTATTTTAGGATTGAATTTAGACATATTATATTATTAAAATTTTTTATATTTGAGAAAGTTATTGATTTATTATTTGAAATATTACAATCATTTCAATTTGATATTTGAAAGATTAAATGTCTTAATTCATTCACTTAAAATTTTTATTTTTCTCAAACTTTTTGCTCTTAAATCATCAAATTTTGTTTGTTGCTAAATTTTAAATTCCATTGTTCCCTAAAGTCATTTTAAAAAATAAATGAATGAAATTCAGACAAATACAAAATTTAATAAACTTAATTGAGACATTCAATTATTAAAAGATGAATTTAAAATAATTTTATTGCTTTAAGAATTAAATCAATAATTTTAAGATATCAAACCATAATTTAAGGGATTTTTTTAACTGACATCTAGCTTAAATCTCTTTGGGCGATTGACTATAAGATAATTAACTTCCAAACGTGTAATTTGGTGATTAGTTGCATTATCATAGATTACATATTTTTAAGTTAATTACAGTTTAACGTCATATAATTTCACTAAAAATTAATTTATCACTTTTATCATTTTAAATTGTGCTATTTAAGCTTATATGATTAAATCAATTATCTTTTAGTCATCATGTGGTATTTTACATTCAAATTTTAGCACAAGGCTATGGATGATTCTTAAATATTTTGAAACTAATTGATTGAATACCATTTAAATATTGATTAGTTCAGAGAATTAAATTAAATAAAATTAAAATTTCCGTATAAACAGTCATCATAATTAATAAAATAAAAACTAATTAGGTTAACAATTTGATAATTTATAGTACTTAATATATCTTCAAACTTTTAGTTATTCTTATTTATCTTTTGTTATAAAAAAAGATAATTTATTTATATTTATCTAACTATAATATTATCTTCAATTTTAATATCTTCAAAATTCCTTCTAATTTTCTTTCCATTTATCGTTTCATAATAATCACTATTAATTTTTATTTTAATTTGTTATCATTTTTATTTTTTTCAAAATTATCTCAATGTAATATTAAAAAATTCATATGAACATCCACGATAGCTTAATTATCTTTTGAGCATAAGTTTGTGTGTCTACATATCATAAATCATTGACCCCAAATCTCCCTGTATTTCTCTCTCCCTTTTCCCCACCTTTCTCCATTATTGATTTCTCTCAAATTTTCTTCCCAACTTCCAAACTTTTTTTTTTAAAGTAAACAATTATATGGTTTTCGATCACCAAGCGTGCACTAATTCAAATTTAAGCTGGATAAGATTACAATGAATAATAAAATTCTCTCTACCAAATTTTAACGTAACTGTATTTTCAAGAACTAACTCGAGGCCTATAGTTAAGTTAAGACAACTCTTTATCAATTAATCTATGCGTTTGGTACTATTACCCTACCTTTCTACATCATCACGGATAGAGAAGTCACCATAACTGATCGAATCAGTGACTTACCAAACGAATGGCTCTGCCACATCCTCTCTTTTCTTCCACTCAAACATGCCGTTGCAACTGGCACTTTATCTAAGAGGTGGAAGCCACTATGGCTCTCGCTTCCCACTATCGACTTTTTCTACAGACACAACACCCGATATTGGACACCTTTGGAGGAACATGAAAGGAACAGTACCCAGTTCGTTAGGTTTGTGGATTCAGTTATGATATCAAGAGGCGTTCAACGCATGAAAAAATTTCGTCTTAGATGTTACTTATTTTCTAAGTCTCTCAATATCATTGAATGGGTTGACACTGCAATACAACTCAGAGTGGAAGAGCTCGAGATCTTCCTGGAAGATCTCTTCCTAGGAGATCCCCGTATTAGATTGCTGCCTAACGTTTTCACCAGCAAAACCCTTGTGGATTTAAGATTGAAATGCAATACACTGATTGATGTTTCTTCTGTTTACTTACCATCACTTAAATTTCTAAATATGGATAGTGTTAGCTTTTCAGATAAGGAGTGTGTTACCAGGTTTCTCTGTGGATGTGCGATTCTTGAGGACTTAGTCATTAAAAATGTGATAATTGTGAGAAATTCATCACAGGGCAGTGCATATGAGTATAGCTTCACAGAGTTGGTCAAAGTACACATTCATGGATCTAAATTTCTTCCATTAAGGGCACTTTATAATGTGGAATTTCTGTATCTATACCAGGTATGCTTCTTTGAATAATATTACTCAACTTACTTTTCTTTATATATATTATAATGAAATTATGTATTGCTAACATTGATACTACTATTGTGTTTGCTTGCAGGAGATGCATGTTTTGCAAAATACTCCGACCTTTCAAAATTTGGTACACTTGGAGCTTCTTTCTGATTTTCACATGAACTGGAAATTTGTAGTTAAAATACTCGGAAACTCCCCCAAGCTTGAAACTCTCGTGGTCGAGAAGGTTTGTTAGATTAATTAAATAATTGAAAGGATATAATTTGCATTTTTCGTTGCCGTTTTTTGTTTAATAGTGATTATTTATGTGTATTAACTTTGTTGGCAGATTGATAACATGCGAATAAAAGAAGAGCACCCAGAATGGGGGGCGCCATCATATTCACTAGAAGGATGCCTAACAAAGCTTAGAACATTCAAATTCAAAGGATGTGATCACAGGGACTCAATTAATCTGAGATTTGTGAGATATGTTTTGAAGAATGCAACAATGTTGCAGAGCTTGACACTTTATAATCATCTTTTCTTAGATGCAGACCTGAAGCTCAAGATGCTCCAAAGATTATCCTCAAGCCCTACCTTTGCAACCATTCAACTCTTGCCTGAGAATAAGAAGAGACCATGTTTTCTTCCAGCTGTAAGGAATGAATATATTTTCAATATTGAAATGCGATGACAAAATATCCTAGTTTGTTGAATTTTTAGTTTTTGCAAAGATAATTTTCATATATTTCGAAGTTTATTTTGGGTACTATAATTAAATTTTTCGGTATTATGAGAATATACACTACAACAATGTATTCAATTTCTAAGTGTACAAAAAACTGACTATTAATTTTTATTTTATTCTCTTAATTCCAGCTGCTATTCAGTTGACAAAATGCTCGTAGCTGTAGCATCTTTCTATTTAATCATTGATTTGGCCATTGATTTCGGAAGTGGATGGGGTTGTTATATTTGATGAGAAATCTTCGGAGGAATTTTTTTTTATCATACAGAAAATTATCCACATAATGACAAAGAATTTTCTTTTCTTTAATTAGCATAACCTTTCTTTGGAATTTTATAGATAATTATTTTCTAACTTAATGGATAACTACCGTATCCAATGTTGCCAGAACCGGCCCGGTCATTGACTCGGACAGGCCTTCGGGTCATCGGGTCACTGGTTCAACCGTCGGGTCACCGGGTCAATTACTGACCCGGATAAATGCATTAAAAAAAATTAAAATTATATATATAACCTATATATCTTTACAAATAAATTAAAAAAATAAATAAAATAAATAATTTACATGTAAATTTCATAATTTAAAGTCATAAACATCCAAAATAATTTCTAAACATCTATAATAATTTAAACATAAAGTCATAAATATTCATAATAATTCATAAAGTCATAAATAAAATCATCCAAATATAATAATTCATACATTTAAAGCCTTAAACATCCATAATAATTTATAAAGTCATTAATAATTAAGAAAAATTACGTAATTTTTAAGAAAAAAATTAATTTATCCTCTTTAAATTAAAAATAATAATTTTGATATTTTATTTTATAGTATTTTCAATTTTATTAAAAAAAAACCACCACTTGTAGAATTCAAATTAATCATTTAAAAGTTTAAATGACTTGTTATAAATTTAAAGGACTAATTTGAAACCAATATTTGTTATAGACTACTTTGAAAACGTTTATTGTCTAACGTAATACTTTGACATATTTTAACCTTAAGGAGTTAACTTCAATTTTAAATAAAATTTATGAAAATGAAAGAAGAATTTAACTAATATTTTTAGAGAAATAAAGTGAGAATATTATGTTTCAATTTGTTTGTAGTGGAACGATATAGATATGAAGAAAAAGAAAGCATTAATTTTTAGAGTAAATAAAACAAACTTTTTTTTTTGAGAATTATTAATCAATGTTAGCCATAAAAAATTTAAAAAAAAAAAAAAAGAAATCCAGGTCAATGGGTCGCTGGGTCACCCAGATTTTGACCGGGTCGACCGGGTCACATGCAAAACGGTCTAAAGTCCTGACTCGGACTGGGTCATGTCCCGAGTCGCCGATTTCAGGGTCGATCCGGCCAGATCGGTCCGAGTTATACAACTATGACCGTATCCTCTCAATTTACCCAAGAAATTGGCAGGATCAATTTCTCTTAAGCCGGCCTAATCGAAAACCACAAAAATGCCTACATCCATGGTTCATGTAAAGCCACGTCAACACTATAAGATTTTCAACCTAAAACTCACCGTTTTACTTTGACTAATTTCAAGCTTTTCCAACACTCAAAATTTCACCAAACTGAACTCCTAACCTTTTGCAATTCCTCTTTCATCACTGAGAATTCCCACCAATGGTAAATAGTAAATGTATGTTTTTTCAATTAGAATACAAAATATATAGCCTATATAAAGTTGTATACTTTTTACAACTTTACATCGTACAATTAGTTTTCTAATGACACGTGCATTAAAATGGATTAGTTTTCTTTTTTTTTTTTCCTTTTTTTTTCTACAATATTTCATGTTGTATAGTAAATTGCATTAGTTTTATATAATTATGGTTAAATTTTCTTTAACCTTTTTTTAAAAAATATTATTCCAATTATCTTAATATTATTTGATATATATTGTTAAAATGGCTTCCTTTAATTTGTTCATTAAGTTTACTTTTCATATAACACAAAATATGATTTTTATATTTAACGTCATAGTTAAAATGGATAAAATAATTTTAAAATTTGAAATAACGAATATATTTCATAAAATCAATAAAAGAAAATAATTAACGAAAGAAAATTGCTCGACACCGTCAAAAGATGGTTCCCAATATATATGGTATTCTAACACGCTCCCCAAAAACTTAAAAAGAAAAAAATGCTAGACATTGTCAAGATTTATCTCTAGCAAGAAAAGACGGATTTGGATATCAAATTTGACATCTTAATTAAATTTCAAATCAGCTGCAACTTCAATCTCCTAACTAATTTACTTGATAAAGATTCTTTCTTTTTAATTTCAATCGTCACGATGGAGAAACCACAAAATAATTCAGATGAAAGATTAATTCTTTTTTATTGATTTGTTGGTTGCTTGATTTGAAATGAAACTACTGGAGCTTTGATTAGAAAAAAAAAATGAGAATTGCTCCATATTCTAAGAAGCAACGTGGTACCCAACTTCATCAACGTAAGGGACTTCTTTAATTTCTTGACAACTAATACCTTAAGACAAATTGATTATCCTACATCCCAACAAGCACAAGTCCTAAATACTTCATTACATGCACACAACATATATGTCTAAACAATCTTTGGCATTCTAATTAATCATGGATCTGTTGCAAATATTTGGTAACCAAAGAAGCTTGAGTTGTGTTATGAGAGACACTATTTTTAAAGAATGATTTTGTGATTGCAAAACTTCCTTCCATAATAAAATAGACTAGTCTGAGTTTTACTTAGGTACTAGAACAACAGAAAAAAATAATACAGAAACCCACTGAAATTAGAGAACTCAAAACGTGGAGATCATAATGCAGTATATCAAATTTGAAGAAAAAGAGTGTATTTTATAGTTGTAAAAATATATAACTATTCAGATAAGGTTAAATTACTTAAACAATCGCGCGTGATACCTATAGAAACTCTAGAAGCAAACATATGTGATTCAGTAGGAAATCAAGATCTCCTATTGATTTCCAACTAACTATTTTCAATAGTTAAATTAATAGTCGCTAATTAGATATCAACCGAATTTCGACTGAAAAAACAATTCCTACTACTGTGTTTTTATTATATTTTAGTCACAAAATTAATGCCATATATATATATATATATCTAAATAATTTTTTTTTAAAGTTCAAAAGGTGGAACTTTTTTTTTATCTTAAATAATTTGTGGTTGGAATTGATCCTTGAGCCACATATTACATGTGGTCAAGGAGTGGAAACCTGAGCTGTGTCCCTTTAAGCACCCCCTGAACCATATATGTGGCTCAAGGGAACACCTCTCGAGCCGCATGAAGAATATATATATATATATATATATATATATATATATATATATTTCATGTGGCTTGGGAGGTGTTTCCTTGAGCCACATATGTGGCTCGGGGACATATATGTATTTTAATAAATTAATTTTCTTATTTATGTATATTTTTAGGGTAGTAATTAAAAAATAATACTATTATGTCACAAAATAAAATTAAGATGTTGTAAAAAACAATAAATTTACAAATCCTCATATTAGTATTTTGTTTTTTAATTTTACATTGTGAATAACACAATTAATTTACTGCACAACTAAAAATAAGATATTATTAGATATCATATCAATGATTTTTTTTTAATTTTACAGTGTGAAGAACACAATCAATTTACTGCATCAATCTTTCACTAATCTTTAATCTTCCTCTTCATCTATCAATCTTGTAATAATCTTTAATCTTTTTGTTCCTCTTGAATTTGTTTATAATCTTTCCGTTTAATTACTTTTGTCATCTTGTCTTTCTTTGACCATTTGCTTGTATTTATTTTAAAAGAACACAATCCAACCTGTTAATACATAAAAAAGAATAAACACATTACAAAGCAAATGTTATAGAACGAAGAAAAAAAAGAAGAAATATATATTTAAGAAAATAATTGGATAAGTTATTACCTCCAGCGTCCACCTTGACCCCCCCAAAAAAAAATTAAAACAATATCCAATCTCATCCTCTTACTATTAACACAAAAAATGAACAACTAATGTTAACAACTGAAGGAAATGTAGAATGATATATAGAAGAGAATAATTAGATAGATTGAGTTATTACCTTTACATAAAAAGTAAAAGAACCATATTATCATTGAATAACACAGAAGAAGAGAAGAGAAGAATAGAGAAAAGAGAGCAAGATGAGCAGAAGAAAATGACAGAAGGAAGAAGAAGGTGAAAAAGAGAAGAAAGAATTGTTAAGTAAAAATGATTGAGTGGAAATTACATTTTGAAACTTCGAATTAGCCACAGAAAAAATTTGGCAAGAAGAACAGAGAAAAGAGAGCAAAATGAGTTGAAGAAAATGACAGAAAGAAGAAAAATGTGAAAAAAAAAAGAAAAAATTATTAAGGATTATTGGGCAAGAATTAAATTTTGGAAGAAAAATTTGGTGCTTGTCATAGTCCCAGTAAAAAGAAGTAGAAATTCAATTCATTTTCACTTTCTCTCCTTGACTTTAATAATATATAACTTTTATATATTTTCTTTTATTTGTGTGTTTATAAATAAACATAAATAAACAATTCATTAAATTATATTAAATACTTAGCAAGTATAATTATATTTGTAAATAAATGCAAATGAAAAATTTAATGAAAGTATTTATTGTTTAAGATGTTTTTTTACTTAATTTATTGTTTAAGTCAGAAGTAATTTTAAAATTATATATATATATATATATATATATATATATATATATATATATATATATATATATATATATATATATATATATATATATATATATATATATATATATATATATATATATATATATATATATGTGGGTTCCTCCCCTAGCCACTTTAACACACACACACTTTGGGTGGGTGTTCCTCCCCTAGCCACCTTAACACACACACACACACACACACACACACACACACACAAATTTTAGTTTATTATATGTTTGTATATTTATATCTATATATTTATTATATAAATATATATTTTGTCACATTATAGATACAATTGTTTTAAAATTCAATTTCTTATACTATTTTTGTGATTATTTTTATGGATTAAAATGTCACCAAGAAATATTTTTAAGTATTTAAATATATAAAATTTTTATTTCAATAACAAATTAAATTTTATCATAATAGATACAATTTTGAAATAATTTGTATAAATGTCACCAAAGCTCCACCACTGTCTTGAGAATTTTGCAAAATTGTTAATTATGACTAATTTTAAAATAATTTGTTTTTTTATATATTAAGTATATTTAAATATTTAAAAATGTGTCATGGTGACATTTTAGTCCCTTGAAATAGTCAAAAACTGGTATAAGAAAAATGCATTTTAAAATAAATGTATATTTTCTAAAGTTTGATTATCATATAAGCTTTTATGAGTTTTATATTATTTGTAAGTTATTTTATATTATCTATATGTTATTAAATAATCTATTATGTAATTTATATTATTTATATTTTTAGAAATAAGACTAAACAACGAAGACTTTAATAAAAAAAAGATTAAAAAAGATTTTGGGCTCAGGGCCGGATCCACTGTTTTATGTTATCATATATAAAAACTCAACTCAGTGATTAGGTCTAGATTAAAAAATGACAAAAACCCAAATGCATAGCAATGAACTATTGGATAATAAGAGGACATCTCTATTTGATGAAGCCTAACCATGAAAACGTACATTTCAGTTCTCAACTTACAAAAACAAAAGGGAAGAAGAAGCTCAAGCATAAATCATAAAAGGGAAAGAAGAGCTAGAGCATTTTTTGCCAATTGACTACCTAGTTTCTAAGTATTTAAAGCCTCTCCTTCCTCATTCATTTGTTGCTTTGTGTAAGTTGTTCTTTGATTTGCTCTAATTGTAAAAGTTTTTAGGATTGATCCTCTTAGTAGAAAAGGTTGTGAAGACTTTGAGTCTCCCAATTAGCACTTTGCTAGAATCTCAATAAAACTTAAGAATCATTTTTTAAAAAGATTAAGATGTTTGAATCTTTTATACATATTTGAATATTATAGTATTATCTCTAAATAAGAATATGTTTGTTTTTAATATTTGTACGCATTAAATACATGTCAATAGAAGATATACTTAGAACAATTAATGTTTAAAAAGTTTTCAAATTTTTTCATGAAATATAATTTAATAAGATGCATTCAAAGCTATTAAACACTTAATAGAAATTAAAAAATAAATTTAATGATCTAAAATTTGAATAAATCAGATTTAAACTCTCATGAAGTGCAAACAAATGACCCAACTCTTAGTAGGTCGATAAGGTGTAAAAGCAGAATGTTAATCTTTAAGTTGATGTTGTCATTGTAATTTTGGTAATTACCCTATTAATACAATTTTTGTACTGTACGCTTGAGGAGAAAACATAGGATTTCCATTATTGGGGGTTTGAGCCTCTAGAAAATTTGTGTGGTTTTCTCTTTATCTTACCATATTGAATTTACTAATTCATCAATAGGAATGGCAAAAGGTTCCCATATGTGGAGATCTTCGTGGGGATTGCCCTTATTTAAGAACTTGCATTTAAGGATTTTTTTTTTCTCTATGCATACGAGGATGGAAGGCAAAACCCTAAAACTATTTTGGGAATGAGGAACGCAAGTATGATGATTTAAGAGCAAAAGAGAAAGAAAGAAAAAAATATTTTATCGTTATCATTTTATCAAATTACTCATTCTACCCTCCTCTCCCAAATTCCTTTTTTACTGTGTTGCTTCTATCTCTGTCGTCCATTTGTGTTGTCTATTTCTGTTGTTTTCCATTGGCCACTTTGTCATCTGTTGCTTCCGTTTGCGTTGCTTCCTCTTTCTTGCTTCTATCTCCATCAATCTCTATCGTCCATCTATCCCTCTTGCTTCCATCTCTGTTGTCTTCTCTCTCCCTGTCATCTCCTTTACCAGTGGCATCCATCAATCTCGTCTTGCCATTATATATATATATATATATATATATATATATATATATATATTATTTTATATATTATAAAATATATAATATGCAGTATATTTAAATATATAAAATATTATAAAATATACATATAATAATTTAATTTAATTTAATTTAAAAAATGTTATTTTATTTTGCATTGTTTTGGGATTATAAAATATATGTCATGTTATGTCATTTTACATCTATCAGTTAATTTAACAGCTACTTTTATCAAACACTTCTAATTTAATAAGTTATCTTAAAAGCTTTCAACTTTCAACTAAAAATTAAATTATATGTTTTCAGCTAACATATCAGCTATTTTTGCCAAATATAGCCTAAGTGTTAACAATTATTTGGGTGGACTTATATATTAATTATTGTATATGTATACATATATGTTGCCATCTTTAATTAGGTCTAAATTATTGATCTTCATAAAGTATATTTTGGGATGGACCTATTTAATATATTAAATTAGTGAATTAATGTTATAATATATATAGATATATCGATCCAAATTAATAATAGTGATAAAACGTTATTAATAAATGAGGTCAACCCATTGGGCTTGATAACTTGGTTATGGTTTCCAAAGTTATAAGAATTTAGTTTTTAGATTTTGAAAAAATTTATAAATATGTGAGTGTGTCACTTAATATTTATCATACAAAATTTAATTTATGAAAAAACGCTCTTACTAATCTTGAAGAGCTTAACATCTCTAGAGATTGATTTTTATGTATCAAGATACGCTCTTCTCAATCATTATATGAGTTATTGTTATTATAATCAATTTGTCTATCAAGATTCCTTAAACAATCAATTCATAATTATAAGAAATAATTTGTGTTTTTGACTAAATTAGGCATTTGAGATTGATGGTTATAATTATGTTATAACATGCTTACAATCCTGCCTACAATGGAAGCTATATATCTTCTAAGGGGGTTGATGGAAAGGTATCAGGGTAAACAAAGAGACCTTCATATAGCATTTATTGACTTGGAAAAAGCCTATGATCGAGTACCAAGAGAGGTGCTGTGGAAAGCCTTGGAACAGAAAGGTGTACGGGTTGCGTATATTAGAGCCATAAAAGATATGTACGAGGGGGCTACGACTAGTGTGAGAACGTCTGGAGGGGAGACTAGAGACTTTCCTATTAAAATTGGCCTACATCAGGGATCATCCTTAAGCCCTTATTTATTTGACTTGGTTTTAGATGTTCTGACGAAACACATCCAAGAAGATATTCCTAAGTGCATGCTTTTTGCAGATGACGTTGTTCTCATAGCAGAGACAAGGGAAGAGATTAATTCTAAACTTGAGTTATGGAGAGCTACTTTGGAATCGAAGGGTTTTCGTCTGAGCAGGAGTAAGACCGAATATATGCATTGTAAGTTTAACAAGCGACAAGCTAGGAACGAGCTGGAGGTTAAACTTGGTGATCAGGTCGTATCACAAGTGTCAACGTTTAGGTATTTGGGATCAATTATACAAGATGATGGCGAAGTTATTAGAGATGTGGAACATAGGATACAAGCTGGGTGGTTGAAGTGGAGAATGGCATCAGGGGTTGTTTGTGATCGAAAAGTACCTGATAAACTCAAAGGAAAGTTTTATCGTACTGCTATAAGACCAGCGATTTTATATGGGAGTGAATGTTGGGCAATGAAAGGACAACAAGAACATAAAATTGGAGTGGCGGAGATGAGGATGTTGCGTTGGATGTGTGGTCATACACGAAGAGATAAGATCCGTAATGATCATATACGAGGTAGAGTTGGGGTGGCACCTATTGAGGAAAAAATGGTTGAAAATCGTTTAAGATGGTTTGGGCATGTGCAAAGGAGACCGTTGGAAGCGCCAGTTAGGAGAGTTGAGCAGATAGTTTGGAGCCCTATGAAAAAAGGTCGAGGAAGACCAAAAAGGACACTTAGAGAAATTATTGAACGGGATCTTTTAGTAAATGAGATATCTAAAGAGTTGGTCATTGATAGAGCTCAATGGCGTCGTGCGATCCATGTAGCCGACCCCACTTAGTGGGATAAGGCTATGTTGTTGTTGTTGTTTGTTGTTGTATGCTTACAATCCTGCCTAGCAAGGAGGCTAATTCGTCCTTGTCTCTTATTCCCCCATTTTTTTGAAGATGCTGAACATTTGAAGAGAAAGCTAGATGCTAAGTAAAGAACACAAAAAGATGATGAGGGAGATGTGCTTCAAAGAACCCCATTCATGCTGTTGTTCTTCGTTGTGCTTTGTAGCTTCTCTGGTGCAAAGTGTTTGGGCAGCTGAGATTCAATTGTGGCAGAGAAAAACTTGAACAAATGTCCCATCCTTTCTTTTGCTTACATGAGTAAAAATCTTTGCTGTGTTTGGCTTCATTTTCAAAGAAGACATTATCTATTCTTTTTAAGTGTCCTCACGGACATTCGTCCAACATTGCAATACATGAAGTGGTATAAGAAAAACTTTTGACGGTGAATCACACTTCATGGTGGAGCCCATCAAATGATGCAGTCATTCAGATACACACAAACAATAAAGCTGTGTTCAGCTGGACAAAAAAATTAATTTATAATTTATTTGACTAGCTTATAAGCTCGTTAGAAGTGTTTATTAAATGAGCTTATTTTAGTAGTTTATATCTTATTTTGAAATGCTACTTTAAGAAAGTGGAGAAAGTGTTGTGAGGCGGTTTCTTTCTCTCCTCTTTTCCTGCTTCTTCTTTGGTGTGGCTATGGTGGGGGTTACCTAAGTGTAGCCCTCACCCTCTCTCATTCTTCTTCATGATTCTCCTCTTTATTTCTTCTTTGTGGGAGTTTTCGTCTTCTCGTTATAAAAATTATCGTCTTTTCGTTTTTGTTTTCAGATCTAGTTTCTTTGTTAGTTTTTTTTCAGTGTTTTTGCTTTCAGATCTATGTTCAAATTTGGTCTCTTTATTAGTTTTATGTTTAATTTGCTATTTTTTGGATTGATATTATTTGAGTTCAATCCTTTGATAGAGCTTCGGATTTGCCTGTGTTTTTAGAGAATTAGAAACTCATTATTAATTAACATGTACAAATACCTGTCGACATGATCCGAAGATAAATAGATGAAACGACTCCAAAAGTTACAACGGTATATCTTGGTTTGCTTTCTTTGGTTGGTAATTTATTGTATGTTTTTTCTCTAGATTCTTTGATGGGTTTTAGAGTTCTTTTGAAAGATTATTTTCTTTTTTGTTTTTTTGTTTCAGTTTTTAGGGGCCCTTATTATATCTGACCAATACAGTCCTATGTTTTTTTTAATATGATTTAGTTTGGACCTTATTGGCTATTATTAAAAATAAAAAGCTACTTTGAGTAGCTTATAATTTCTATTTTTTTTCATATTTTATCTTATTATTTTTTCAAAATATCCATTGCACCTCTAACTTTATTATAACCTAATTTTTCAACTTTCTTCATTGTGGTCCCGTCATCTACTTCCTCCCTTGTGTGTTGGTGGTTGTTGGTTTGTCATCGTCCCTTGCAATTCTTCTCCTATGGTCATCCGCTATTGTCTACAATCAACCGTTGCCATCCGGTAGAGTCTTTCATCTTCTATTGCCTTCCTTCATCTTCTTCATCATCTTTTGTCGCCTTCGTTTGTCTTCTTTGTTTGTCATATATATATATATATATATATTTATTTATTTAAATATAATATAAATATAATTAATTATATATATATATAATAATAATAATGTAAATTAATTTAATTAAAAACAAAAAATAATATGTTTATTTGTATTATTTTAAGATTATAAAAATATATGCCTTTTTATGTCATTTTATATTTTTCAACTATTTTTATCAAACATTTCTAATTCAATAAGTTAGCTTATAAGCTTCTAGCTTTTAGCTATTAGCTATCAACTAAAAATTAGCTTATAAGCTTTCAGTTAGTTTTAAACTTTTAGCTAACTTATCAAATAATTTTACCAAATAGAGCCTACCTGTTAATTCCTACAAATACAACTAATTAGTCCATATAACAAAAAAATTAAAATTCGACTAAAATAATTTAATTAAAATTAGTTAACTATTTTATATACAATTTACATAAAAAATAAAATTCGAAGAAAGGCATAGAGAGATTTCTCTCTCTTCACACCATTAGAAGCATTTATATATAATATATTAGAGCTATTAAATAGAGATAAGACTTTATGAACTAATCTATTTAAAAAAAATATGAAGTTGGATTGAAAAAATTTTAATTCGGATTTAAAACAGCTCAACTCAGCCTTGATCTAATAATGTTAAGACCAAAGTAAATTAAGGTCGAACTAGCCCATTTTAACATTTATAAGATTTATATGCGCACATAGAGAGTCGAGTAACTAGTGCAATGGGTAGAAAATACTCACTTATATATGTTGCCAAAGAGGACAATGGTAGGTATATTTAAGAAAGAAAAACTCCATGATAAAAATATAAAAATTGCTTAAGCATATAGCAGGACAAAAACATCATTTTAGCCCCTTAACCCTTACTTCATATTGGTCCCTTAACTTTCAAGAGTATTTTTTTAATTTTTTTTAATTTTGAACTTTTTTGCAAATTCCATTAATTTGGTGGACAAAAATTATTGATATAATTGCTGACTCAATGAATATCTAAATTTCTATCATACTTACTGAAAAAATGTGACTATTAACTCATATATATATATATATATATATATATATATATATATATATATATATATATATCTACATATAGCAAGATAAAAAAATTATATTCAAGCGTATGTTTTTTCACATTCAAATATAAGTCTTCTTCTTTGACAGAATGAGTCGGCTTGTATTAAACACGGGGCCAACGTTTCCCTAACGCAGCTCGGCCATATTAAGGTCTAAGGTCAGGTTGGCCTTATTTAATTTTTTTTATTTTTAAATGTATTATTTATTATGATAAATAATATCAAAAATAAAAATATATAAAAAATAAGTGAATAATTTATCAAAGATTTATTTATAAAAAAAACTTATCAAATATTTAAAATATAACTGTCTCAAAAGTCAATATATTAAATATCTAAAATAATACTTTTTTTTTCTTTTGGTTGCATAAAATCTTAGATTCTTAATTATTTAAACTAAAGCTAATTTCATGTTGATTCAAAAATATCAAAATCAAAATGCCCGTATAACTAATCAAAATCCAATTATAAAATCATCAAGTCAATTGATACTCTACAGCTAATATAACATCCAAATATATATTCTTTTTAATTTTAAAAAATAAAAGGTATTGGACTATTTTATTTTATTTGTGCTTTATTCGTAACCCACTTTGGTCTTAAGAACTTATGGGCCGTCCCATGGAGCCCGATCCAATTATATTTTCTAAAGCCGATTATATTTTCTAAATCTGTTATTCATTGCGAGTGCGTTAACGACGGAACTTCTATAGTAGCAGTCGAGCAGATGCAGTCACCGGGATTTCCCATAGACACCGATGGCCTTACTCCAAAGCCGAGTATTTCACTCTTTTATCTGCTTTGTTTTCTGTTTATTTTTTTTCCACAATCGTCATTGTATCCGCTGTGGGAGTAGAAAAATTCTCGAAGGAGTTGCTGCTAAAGCCATTGCACGATCGCAAAGGGTTCATGCATTCCCACTTCGAAAGCAAAGCTTCTCTCACCGATTCCTTTGGTCGCGCCACCACCTGTTGCTCAGCTGGTACGGACTTGATCCTGCTCTTTCTGAGCTTTCTTCGGTTGCTGTGAAAACTGGAGAGTTAAGCTGTGGGAATGAAATTGTGTATGGTCTTCTTATTTGGTCGATAGAAGTCCATGAAACTGAAAAAGGATAGGTAAGTGTGGTAGAATTTAACACGTTAATTAAGCTCAATGGAATGAGGGTGGAATGTGTCATTTTTTAGTTGATTCTTTCTTCATTCCTTGATTCTTATCGTTGCTTGCTTACTGAAACGTTTCATTGACGTCTGGATATGAATGAATAAGCCATATAAAATTTATGAGTTTATGGATATTGTTGCATTATCAAATTGAAATGCAGGGGCCAACGCCAGGTAGTTTGGTAGTGATTTTTATAGCCAAATCCAATTATGTGGGGTTAAATGTTTAGTAATAGTTTAATTTAAAGAAAAAGGACAAGTAACTATTTTCTTTTTTATTTGTCTTCTTGTGATGGTGAAAGTTGTACCAAAAAAAAAAAAGAAAAAGAAGAAGTCGCTATATATGATGTTAACAACATAATTCAGTTGTTACATTTAAAGAGAATATGTAGATGACCATCCTTCACCTTTATCTTCTCTTTATGTTTACTCATATTATACCCTCAGATGGTCATTTTTGTATTTTGCATCAGTCTGCTTGTACACTCATCTTGAGTGCAACACATTTTAAGATGGAACTGTGTGAAGTGTGGAGGGATTATTCTTTCTATATCTTCACTCTCTAAGTACAGGATTCTAGGCGTGTGCTGAGATTAACAATGTCTGGTCCTATAATAGCTGTTTTGATTTTGGTAACTTTGCATACGCATAATGAACTAGATAAGCATTTGTCTATGACAAACTTGGTTATTTATACTGACTGTAATCCAATAGCTAGTAAATTTTGATCTGTAAAGATTGCTACATTATATGAATGGATGGTACATTAAGTTTTGCGTGGTTTTCCTGCTTGTTCAACAGGACATCTGCACATATAGTTATAACTTAAGTTTTCTTTCAAGCAGCATATATAATTGCTACCTGCAACTTGACACTTGTCAGTGAATAATCACGTTCTTTTCTGATTTAGGGCTCTTGGAAAGTTTACATTTTACATTTTACCACATGTATCACATGGTGCTCTGGCCACTAATTCAAGGTAATTAATTAGAAAAATATTTAACATCACTTTAAGTGAAGAATTGACTACAGCAAATAGATACTTTGAGTCACAAAAATTTATAATAAAATTACTCTAATTACCCTTTAATTGAGATCATAGAAAAACAAAACTAAACCAATAACGCATATCCTTTTGACTTGGATTTCCACTCAATGTTATCCATTTGCTACTTGCTAGAGTATGGTTAGATTTTCATGGAACTTCTTTACATTGTAAATTGTTTTTCCTTGTAGTCATTTCATATGTTTATCCTTTGGGTTCTTGTCGATGATACATGGCCAACAATTGTTCATATTGTCTTTAGTACGTGCTGAACACAGCTTGCATTCTTCTGGTCAAATTTTTATTGTCATATATAGAGATAATCATACTTGACCAAAAAGTTTGAACGTATGACTTGCCTTGTTTATTGTCACTGCATGACATGTTGCCCCAACACTCAAAGCTAGATGTGGCAGTGCTTTATGCCAAATAAAACCTCAATCCATTTAACAGGAATAAATTCAGTCATTATTAAATTAGGAATTTGTCTCATTTTTTTCTAGACTTCTGAAAAGAGTACAGTAAGTTACTTTTAGGAGCTGAGCTGAATCAAATATCTAAAAGATCTTGTTTGTGGTTGATAAACTATATGAAATATTGACCCTTTTGACTTAATGAAAAAGGAAAGCTGCGGATACTTTCTTTTCTTGGGCTAAATGCAGTGCCCCTAATGAAATGGCAAGTGCTTTCACACTCGCTCTTTACCCTTCTTTTACTCTATTTCAATTATAGCATACTTTTCGTATCATTTACTTGTCAAGTATTTACATAACATGTTAGAAAGAGTCATGTTCTTAAAATGTCATGACCCATGTAAGGAAAACAAAAAAGTTTATATACATTTTCTGTTTTCCCTATTCCTTGGCATCAAAAGTTTCGATATTATTTTATTCTGATGGCCAACATACTAATTGTAGTCTGAATATGGTAAATAACGTCTGGGTTAGTGTTGGATACACAGGTTCAGAAACTTCATGTTATGGGAATGGAGTTGTCTGCCACATAAGGTCAGTGGAATTATGAACTTGGATGGCTTTGATCCAATATCAAGCAGCTATGCAAAGCCTCCCGGAGTTGTGGGCAGTCTTTGATGTCCGCCAAAATCAGATTGATACTTCTTGGCCACTCACTGTTAGGTTTCTTTTGTCCTTCAATCAACTTCTTAGAGTCTTCTATCTCTTATTCTTCTCCTGAATTGGCCTTTCAACCAACTTCAGGAAGTTTGAGATATGATAAACTGCCATGTGAAGGTGTTCACACTGAAAATTTAACTCCCTGGTTGAAACTCCTTCCTTGTTGAGATAAAGTTGGGCTTTCTGCATTAATGGATAGGCCATCCATCGATGGAAGCATTTACTACTTCCAGAAATTGTGATTGACTTTGTCCAAATTTGCTGCAGATGGATTGAATTCAGGAATTATATTAAAGCAAACTCTTACAGTTGTACTTCATCCTGATGTTCATAGAACTGGTATGAATGATGGCAGTGAAACATAAGGGTGACCAAGCTGGTCTTCTAGTTCGATTTGAAGGAAAAATTAATGAAAAATGTGTTCTTGCCAAGTCGGGTAAAGTTTACATTCAAATTGAGAGAGATCTTGTCTCTCAACTAGAGAAACTCCAGAAGGGTATTTCTATATGCAGTGAATGATACAGGAGATACAGTTCCTAGAGATTTTGAGTAACCCTGGTTTTGTAATGTTGGTTAATCCTGACAGGGTGCATGAAGAATTGAAAAGAGCTCCTCGATTCTGTATGAATACTCAGTCAAAGGTACAGTGACATTAAGATATTTGATCCAGGTCTTACATGGAAGTTTCTTGTTGTTTGGTCAAGCATAAATGCACCTTTAGTTGCCACCAGGTTTTTAATGGGAAGTGGAAATGAAAGGGGTGCCATTGCAGCATCCAGTATCCTTGAAATCCTGAGAATTGACTCAGGTTTTACTTGGTGCCAATGATGGTGAAGAGATGTGCAAGTTGCAAGTTAATGGTCTACGACTTGTACCTTGGTATGTCAAGGTATATTATCATCCTTTCAACTACTACTCAATGAACAGCCTCAAGCAGTGACGACTATTGTTGAGAGGATGCATGTTTCACCTTCTGAAGACAATATATCATAATGGATGATGGAGGTGGTCCTTAAATTTCCTTTTTGGTCAAGTTCCTTTTTTTTTTTTCCTCTCTCTTTATTTTATAATTTTCTTGTAAATATTCACATGAATTATCATATGGTCAAGTTTAGGGTTGGTGAATATGAAGTTCGTTTCTTCTCTAGTCTAAGTTTGTTTTTAACAACTTTAATTATGGGTCTCCATTGGGCTTCCTGCACGTTGATGAATATCCTCCAAAAGCTAATCAAGGATATGACTTTCCATCAAGTTCTCCCAACTTCCATCATGTTGAATTGCAATTTCCTGATGACTCTTTAAGCAAGTCACAATGCTATCTAAGTTACATGTGATGTGATCAGCACAGTTCTGGACATGACTCTGGTATACTACGTATTTTTATCTGTTATATCCAACTTCTGGATCTGTAATCCAGAAAGAGTCCTGTTTTATCTTACACAGAAGTTTTGCTTGTACCATTATCAACTCCAATACAATGTAATCACAATTACATGTACAGTTTTGCATTATACTTTGGATCTTCGCTAAACATACTTCAAAGGCGTGTTGGAAAGGAGAAAAGACTTCTGAATAAGAAAGGTAATTCTCCCCCTCTTGTGTCTGCTACCTGGTATATATATAGTTTAATTTCGTTAAACAATGAGTAGTTTTATTGTGCCTTGTATATATCTCCAACGCTTTAAAGTTCTGTATAGAGAATGTATCCCGGATGGCTACAAATCTCAATCTTCATCAAACTTACCCAGTCATGTTTTTCTTTTATGCTTGCTTGTGCGCCTGTGTTTACTGTTTTCTGCTCATGTTAATAACATCATCTACTTGATAAATTAGTTGCAATAACATGCAGCATGGAACTTATAGCAAGCTAGACATGGCCTTTTACTCATACTGGTGGACTGTTTTCTGCATGATCTGTCTTTGATGTTGATCGTTGCTTTTGCATATGTGCAATCTTTTTTAGGATCTAGTTAGACATGGTAGACAGCCATTTACAATGTCATCACAATTACATGTACAGTTTTGCATTATACTATTTTCTGCATGATTTGTCTTTGTCTGCTACCTGGTATATATATATATAATTATATATATTAAACAATGAGTAGTTTTATTGTGCCTTGTATATATCTCCAACGCTTTAAAGTTCTGTATAGAGAATGTATCTCGGATGTCTACAAATCTCTATCTTCATCAAACATACCCAGTCATGTTTTTCTTTTATGCTTGCTTGTGCGCCTGTGTTTACTGTTTTCTGCTCATGTTAATAACATCATCTACTTGATAAATTAGTTGCAATAACATGCAGCATGGAACTTATAACAAGCTAGACATGGCCTTAAAGACATAATACATTTAACTGTTAATTATACAAATTACTCGTACTGGTGGACTGTTTTCTGCATGATCTGTCTTTGATGTTGATCGTTGCTTTTGCATATGTGCAATCTTTTTTAGGATCTAGTTAGACATGGTAGACAGCGATTTAGTTGAACTATGAAATTGTATGTAGTTCATTTCAGTTTATGCTGTTTGTAAAATTTAAAGATAATTTTTTTGAAAGTGATGTTTTTAAAAGTTTTGTTTTAAAAATATTTGAATACGACATATATTAAAAACTAATGATCTAATGTTGGTTATGAGTATGACACGTAAGGCATGAGAAATACAGATATCTTGTAAAAATTAATGTGTCCATTTACCAAGAGAAAGGCTGTAATATGATAAATTGTTGCATTATTAAAATATTATTAGTTAATGTGGCATTTGATATACTGTGATCTTGTTATGTGATAACAGGATAACATTTGAGATAACAGCTCAATATCATATAAGAGAAAAAGGGGTTTTTTGATAACAGTCGAGATATATATATATATTTTTTAAATTAGATTTGAGACTAATTTTTGTCTGACTAGGAGCATTTAAGATTAAAGTCCTCTCAACAAACATACTTTTTGAGGTTTAAACTTGTGTTCTCCTTCTTATGCGGATAAGGCTACTTACCACATCAACCAACAGTATGTTGATGATAGTCAATATATTCTATTAACCCATATCTGAGAGTAGGGTGCAATAATTTTTCTTATATTGCCAATTTTACCCTTGTCCCTCTATAACAAATTAGCAATAAGCCCATAACAAAATTTACGTACAAAAAAGTATTAAACATGTAAAAAAAAAATTGCATTGTATTTTATTTTTATATGCATAAAAAAATTATAAATGAACTTTTTTTAAAAAAATTTTTTTAAAATTGTATTCACTAATAGTAAAAATTATATGAATTATAAGATGTAACTTTTTAAAACTTGAAATGATATATTTGAAAATTCAAGAAGTAAATAACATTGATGTTTATATGCTCTTACATAATTGAAATGTAAAATACCACTAATTGTCACTAAATATATGCATCATTGATACATATCATCGTATTTTTTATCATGATATCTCATACTATATATAAGATGCCATTTAATATCATAGTAAAACTTTATAATATATACAATATATATACATATATATATATATATATATGTACATTTTTTTCTTTTTATGAACATCCATTTTTCTTTTCCATATTTGACTGAAACATTCAAATAAGAGAACCGGAAACAATGCTTAATCCTTCTTTGTCTTCATTTCTAATTTTCATTCAACTTATTCTAATACACGTGGACTTGAAGATTTAAATTTCAAGCTTTCTGTAAGCACAGCAATTTAGGGAACAAAATACATGGGATTAGGGAGCTTAAAAGTACGATTGCCAGCACAGTCTCCTTGGAGATCACTCCATTGGTCTCCCACATTCCCCCATATTCTGTAACCTTCGTTTTCTAATTTCTTTCTTATATCTGACTTGTACCTCACTGCACCTAGTCCTCTATATGCTGCAGTCCTGTATAAATAGAAGTATAAAGATAACTAGGTTAATTATAGCTCTTAATGTTGAGATAATTTTAATTATTTTGTTTTAAATACAAATTCATCGCTTTAATTTTGACCTTTTAGTAAATATCTCCTTATGATTTTAGTTTTAGGAATACGCCTTTAAATCTCAACATATGTAAAATCGGCCCTTCCATCCATTAAGAGGGGTGAAAAAAAAAGGTTTGAAATAAGTGGGGTTTACTGGAACCAAAATTCAATAGCTGTGTCCCAGGTAAGTTGTCTCTTAATTACATGATCATGGGCATTTTTGTTTTCAATTAAACATTTTCAAAATTGTTAGTATTTTAAATAGAATGACTATTTGTCAAATACTGGAAGCTTAAGCAGGTCAATTGGAAATTTCTTAGTAAATGACCAATATTGAAAGTATATATATATATATATATATATATATATATATATATATATATTCCGTGACCTATTACTTTCAGATACATATCAAACTTGGAATGTATTAATATGCATATGTACCTATCTTACCTCAAAACAAGGCGTTCATAGCCAATAAATCCTTGATTGTGCAAGTTGTTCATGGTAACTTGGCCAAGAGTCTCTTCATCTCTCCCAGTGAGAAAAAACACCTTAAATCCTTTGTCTACCAATTTGTTAAATAACCCTAATACAGGAGAAATTGCTGGGCATCCTCCTTTCATTGCCCATGTCTTAAACCCCAATGGGTCATATGGATCACACCTGTGTATGTATTTCACATTTCACTAGTTAGAAAAAATAAATAAATAAAATTACTGATCAAGAAAATGTCTTGTTCTTCCTTACATTGATTGATTAATAATCAAATAATTAAAAATTATCAAGTACCTGTGTGTGTGAAGGGGGACAGAGGGACAGCTAATCTCCCCAGTATAGTTATAAGATTCCTTCACAGTTTATATTGATTAAACAGAATCAATCCTTTTTTGAAGCCATAATAACTAGAGTATTTATGTCATTATCCTAAAAGCATTTTCTTCAAGAAAAAAATTGATTTCTTTTGTTGAATACTGGTAGTTATGAATAACTAAATTACAGATAGGTAAATTAAACTATATAACATCAATGTTAGTAGTGAAGGTGAAGCTACCTAAAAGAATACTTAATGGGTTTATATATTGTTAATAATTAACTAAGTTTATCCCCTTTTATTTTGATTAATTTAGTCTAATAATTAACTATATCTACCTAAAATTATCTCGAACAAGAATGGAGATGCTGTGTGGATTTAAATCCCTCTGACCTAAGAGTTTATGAGTAGTCATCTTTTTTTAAGTAAATCCTTTGGGACCCAATTGGGTGGACTTTTGTTTATTTCTTCGTAGGTGGTCATTGTTGATAGGATTTCAACTTTCATCAAAGGTGACATTGACTAGCAATATTTGATTTCCTGATGAAACTAAAAAAATCAATATACTTTGCTTTTGTGATTTGTACATTTGTTAAAGCCATCTCCTTTTCAACATATTTAATTTCAAATGAGTAAATCTATAGGGTTGGACTTTAATTATAAGTATTTAATAAATATAATTTCTTGATCCGATTTGATATATTAGTTTCTTATTTGATATATATTTTTATTTTTGGTATTATTTTTTAGAAAGAGCCAGGCCCTAAAGATTAGCTCTAGGCCCCATTGAGCTAGGGCTTGGCTGAATTTTCTTACCCCATATTTAAAATAGGCAAGTCTGTCTCTATTAAAGCCCAATTAAGTTCGCGTTGAACTAGCTAATTTTCACAGCTCTACTCACACCTCTCTATCTTTATTTTAATATACTAAAACAATTTTTTTAAGGAATTGAGAGAATCCAAACCTAGCTTTTATGAGAGAGAGACAGAGAGAAAGCGAAACTCACATAATTCAAGTGGGTCTCACATGGGCTTACCACCACCACACTCTCTAATCTCTCTGTCTCTCTTACAGGAACCCACACAGGAATCGCATGAGTTACGTTTACGAATACATACTAGTCCTAGCAGAAACATTCTATAAACAAAAATTTGAAAGAGCATAGAAGACATATATACATACCCATATTTCTTCCCTTTGTAATAGTAAACGTTAGAGATGCAAGTGTCATCAACGTCCAAAACCCAAGCGTCGAAGCCATCAGCAGATACGTTTATCCCATCCACATAACTCATGATCTGTTCCATTATCAGGTCCAAGTCTCTCTCGTACTGTCCTCCTATCATGTAAGTCTCCACGTGTCTTTCACACTGTACTGGGATCGTACGCCATCCCAGCACATTGTTGGCCTCCACGGCCAGTCTCCAACTCAGACAAAAGCTTGCATCACTGTTGTTATTCTCACTGTTGGGGCCTGAAGGAGAAGGAGGTGAAGAGTCACTGTTTCTTCTTGGATGCAGCTTGGAGCTCATTGCCTTGGACGACAGTACTGCCAATATCAAAATTACCAGTAGAACTCCTCTTGCTCTGTGTGCTGCCATCATGCCTGCTTAATTTTGAGTATATATAATCCTTGGTTAAAGATGGATATAAGAATATCGGAACATGCAGATCAGAAAAAGAGAACTAGAGAACAATAAGATTTGACTTCCAGAGAACATCTAAAATGTCTCGAACTTTTCTCTCGATAAGGAATGGCCAGCTAGGGAGGAATAATGCTTTTTTTTTTTTTTGGGTGTGATGGTAGTGTCTTCTTAAATTTATATTCTTTTCATCAATAATATTATAGGTATCTTCTCTTATATTTACCTAATATATATAATATTTTATTATTACTGTGCTTTTTTAAAGAATGGATCCCAACTTTGTACAATTTCACATGTAGTTCTTAAAAAAGTTTGGAATGGAATCCTTTTATAGTGCTTATCAAATAAAGTTAAGAGAGAGATGAACACATAAATGGAGGGCAAAGTTTACAGAGAGTTTGACGCTTCAAAGAGAGATAGATATAGAGATAGGGTAAATGGTTGAACTCTTTTATCATTGGATTGCCTTAATATATATAGATATATGTAAAGTAACCCTAATCCCTAATCTCATTAGGCCCACTTGAGTGAGCCTTATATCTTTATGGAATCGGATATTCTGCTGGCCAACACAAGGCTGGGTGGTCTGGAGTCGTCGATCATATTTGATCTAATGGCCACAAATCCTTTCACATTAACACTCAATCAAGGTTGTCCAGCTAATTCAGCCGTTGAATGAGATCGATAGCCTAGAGCGCCTAGCATCATGTGTTGTGACAAAGAAGAGCGTTCTATATCTTTATATGAAAAGTGTATAAAGTATGAAAAACTCTACTTTTTGAGAGGTCAATTTTTTTTTTTATAATAATTATCGGATCATTTTGAGATGATACAATTATAAAAGAACTCAAGTTTTCAAAAGATCAAACTCTCCATGAAACTTTTCTTGCAGAGATATAAGGTTCACTTGACTAGGGTAACATACTGGTATTGTTTTTGTTGTCTACTTTCTCTAACTTGATAATTTAGAGGATCAAAATCCAAAAATATTGCTAAAATAGACATAATTAATTGTGAAATTCATGCAGAGACATCAATTCTTTTTGTTAAAGTAATCACATTAGTGGATTAGAGAGAAGATGCCATGATGCCATGTCAGTTTGAAACCAAGCACCAAATAATGGAGGAAAACAAAATAGAAAAAGTCTATAGAGAGCTTGAGAGGTCAAGTTTTGTTTTACCATAGATCATCTAGAAATTTGTATATATGGTAATAAAAAAGTATTTTACACAAATTTTAAAATAATACAACGATGAAAAATTTAACTTACTGAGAAATTGAGTTTCTATAAATTAAAAAAAAAAAGAATTGTAGCCGTGACGTGGGAATCAAAATGAATGGAATAAAGGTCATTTTATAAAAACAATATACACCAATGGAAGAGAGAGAGAGGGGGGAGGGGGCTACTGGTTTTCTGGCATTGTGGAATCAAAGCCAAGAGAGGTACACAAAATGAACTACAAAAAATGCCTACCTCTTTGCTTAAAAGGAGACACTAAGAAAATATTCTGTCAGAGAAAGAAGAGGTTCACATTCACCATTTCTACGCCAAATGAAGTGGCTATATTTATATGCGAAGAAGGGAGAAAACGCGCAAAAGCTTAGACAATAGAGTATGCATATGGACGGCACTACTTCTCTTTCATCTGTCCTTTTTAGAAGAGCATGTTGATTGGGTGGGGTTGGCGTCAGAGAGCAAAAGTAGTGGGATTTATGGAGAGATTAACAATTTCCATATATAGTGTTGATTAACAATGTTTTTTTCTTAAAAAAATGAATAATTATACAAATAATTTTCTCATAATTTGATTTTTATAGTGCAGAAAGTATTTCTGTATTAATTATGTTTTTATGAAAGAATATTCTATCTTTTGATCAAAGTATGACACATAAAAATTGCAGACTTTTATATAATTAGTGTAGTTAGGATCATCATCTGTTGAGTATGCGTAAATTATTCTCCATTCCGGTATTTCTAAAAAAAAAAATTGTTCTTAAGTTAATATTTATTTTACATGAAATTTATTCATATAAAATTACATAAAATCCTCACAACTGTTAATATTGTCAAAGCATACAATCAATATAATTAAAATGTCTAATCTCAACAAATATATGTGTCAAAATATAATAACTAATACACACACACACACACACACACACACACACACACATATATATATATATATTGCCATATTGGTTTTATGAAGGATATCCTCTCACAATAGAAGACTAATTCTTTAGGGTTTACTGAGAATATTGCAAGTCTCAAATGTGTTAAGTACTCTTCTCCATTTCCATCTCTAGAATTTGATTCACTTTTGAACTAGATTTATATTTAGTTCTTTATATTTTTACTTTCAAGTGCTTTACTAAAAATAAAATACTTATAAAAAGTTTCTTAAATTATAAAAAAATATATGATTATTTTTAAAAACAATACATTTATTTTATGTTCTAATGAAAATACTTGATAATAAAAATATAAGGATTGCACTTTAGTTTTTTCCTTCGTTTTTCTATCCTCATTCTCACACTGACAAGAATAAATTCTAAATCCCTTTTGGTATAAGTATTTTTTTTTTTATTTTTATCAAGAGTATTCCCTAAATGAAAGACTAATCCTTAAGCATAAAGGGTAGAGTCATCCCCAAAATAACATTTTTAAAAATTGAACATTAATCATTACTGGAATTTAAAAAAGAGTTGTTACTATTGGGACTAGCAAATATTAAGTTCAAAGTAAGTGTTTTTATCATCCCTAAATGGAATAATTAAAAGCGTTACTTTTTTAAAAAAAAAAAGAAAATATACTTGTAAAATTTTTTTGATTACGTTTGGTATCCAGGAAAGAAAAAAAAAATAAAATGTGAATAGAAATAAAATATTTTACTAAAATATATTAACTTGAAATAAAAGAAAGCTTAGTACTTAATAGAAGTGTTCAAAATCAAATCAAACTGACCAAGTCGAATGAAACTGACTAAAAACTAACCAATTAAAAAAAAAAAGATCTAAATCAATTTTTAAAATATAAATTTTAATTGGTTCGATAAAATTTTAGGTTTGGTTCGCTTAAAACTAAATCAAACCAAACAAACTTTATATGTAAAAAAAAGTATATTTTGTACATATATAATATTATATTTATATATTGTTATGTCAACAAAATTTTTTATATATATTTAATAATTAATTTGTTTTCTTTATTTTAATTAATTTAATTTTTTATATTTAAATATATTTTATCGAAATTATAAAATCATAAATTATTGTAAATAAAATTGTTCAAAACTAAATCAAGTCGTTTAACTATAACTAAATCAAATCATATTTCAAAATTGAATCAAACAATTTAAAAAATCGAATAAAATAATTAACTCAATTTAATTTAGTTAATATTTAAAACTGAACCGAAATCCAGCTTAGAGAAAAAGAGAATTTGAACAATCTTTGACTCTTTCGCACTATTTTCTTTTCTATCGGAGTGTACCAAACAGAATAATATTGAGGGGAAGTTTTAGTTGAAAGGGCCCACCACGATGGAGAAATGGGTGAACCGCCAAGGTTATTGGGAGATTAATGACCTAAAAGTCCCAAACAAATTTAAGAGTGGAAATAGCGTCAGACCCCACATTCTATGGGACAGTGGGTGCTGCTGCTCACCCCACCATCACACTCTCCAACTACTCATACTGACAATCCAAAATTTTATCAAAACCAAACTCCCATCATGTTTGTGTGAGAATTGGTTCAGATTGAATTAATGAATTTGTAAGAGTTTAAATTAATAAAAAATTAAATAAAAAATTTGACTTATTCAATTGATTCAACCCGTTTAACTTTTTTTATTTTTTGATTTTTTGTAAATTTTTATTAAATGTTATTATATTTTTTTTAAAAAATCTCTAAAAATTTAAATTATTAAGAGAATATTTAAGATTTGTATAAACATATATTTTTAATATGCTGAGAATATTTTAATATCTGTGAATTATACATTAATTATATATTTTAATACTATAATATATTTTAAGTACTATTGATTCAACTATTATCTAACTATTGACTATTAAACTAATTTCTCAATTAATTTAATAATTAATATAATTTTTTAAACTACGCTAACTGGCTCGTGCCTAGATGCCTTAAATTGTAACAGGATTGTCATGGAAGATCTAACAAGGGTCCCAATGCCTAGATGCCTTAAAGTGTAAGCTTTAGGGTTGTCTTTTTGTTCATCAAAAGAAAAACAAATTGGTATAATAACTTTTATGGCGCACATTAATATTAAATCACTCAACTAAATACGTTAATATAAGATCAGTATTTAAAATGATAAAATTATTTCTCTCTCTTTCATTTTCAATTGTCAGTATATGAGGGATAATTTTATTATTTCAAATGTTTAATTGACATAGACATATTTAGATAAATAAATTAACAGTGATGTGTATAATAGATATAATTGTATCAATATTTATTATTAATAATTTTAATAATATTAGATTCAAGGATAAAATTAAAATTAATTAAAAATTTGAGACAAAATGCAAAATAAAATTAAAACTTAATTTAAAATTTAAAGAGAAAAACGGTACTTTTGCCTAAAATAAATCAATAATAAAAGACTACGTGTGCTTTACTGCTTTTTCTATTGAGCATACCCATACTCCCCCCCCCAAGAACCAAAAAAAAAAACCCCCTTTTCTAGACAAATTAATTTTAAATACTCAAGGTGCTCTTTTACTTTTTTTTTGTTATTTTTTGTTTTTTGAAGATATATAATTTAACTATATCTTTTTTATACGCTTTAATTATTGAAAAAATTTTAATTTATTACTATCATTAATTTATTAGACTACATACATTAATTTTATTATATATGATTTGCCGGAGTTTAATGAATAGTAAAATACCAATTTTCATGTTGTGTAAATTATGAAGTATAAAAACATATTTTTAGGACCTAAAAACATATATTTATTTTATTTCTTGCGTAAATTACATTTTCCTTCATTAAGAAAGGTCAAAATTACACAGCACTCTCGTTTATATATATATATATACACATTCTCATTCTGTACGGTAAAAAATAAGTTGCAATTACACATATTTTGATTAAAATGGCCTTATGTTAGTAGTTTATATAATATAACAAGTATTAAATATATATCTGATCAATAAAAATCACTTCTAAAATTTATAATAAACGACATATAGTTTTAAACATAAAAAATAACATGAACTAGAAATACTTTTAAATAAATTTTATAAGCTTGTATTATCATATTTACATTTCAGATGAGTTTGATTTTAAGCTTATTTTCAAAACTGAACAATTTTTATTTAATTTAAAAATCTCTTAAAATTAGAAAGTGTAATTTACCAGTCTTCTTTACTTGTAATTTTGAATCAAAAGCCCATAAAGCTTTCTTGGGTGCGACACAATTTTTCCATATCTTTGAGGATTGGCTGATTGGTGCAACCCATCCTCAAGCAGGGGAAAAATATACTTCAGAAAAGATTTATAGTGTATGATATATATATATATGTGTGTGTGTGTGTGTATTAAAGTGCTTCTGAATTTTAACAAATATCTTAGTTTTTTTTTGTAATAATACTTTAATAAAAATATATAAAAATATTGTCTTTTTCCAATACATATATAAGAATATCTAACTAATAAAGAAAATATAAAATACAATGGAAGTTTTCGAAATTCCATATTTTCTCAACCATTGCAAATTTTGACTAATTAGTTTTATTACTTTCTTCACAGTACATGGGAGCCCCAATTTTCGCTTGAATAAATTTAACTATAATTCTTCATAGTAAAGTAAGTGAGATCAGAATAAAAACACAAACACACACGTGACAAGTATATATATATATATATATATCAAATTAAAAGAGAATATAAAAAAGCCAAGAAAAGGGGCTGTTGGCAATAGAGAATGGCGGCCAATCCCTGGTGCGTTTGAATACAATGCGAGCTTTTAAGGAAAAGGGAATATGAATGAGAATAGAAAAAAGATGGAATGACAATCACAAAATATGTTTGGTATGACAAGAAAAAGAATGTGAATTTGTTTGGTATAAAGTTTTAAGTGAAGGAAAGGAAAGAAATTAATGTGTTTTTACCATATTATTTTTTTATTAAAAAAATAAAAATATAACAAAAACAGAAAAAAAGAGAGATCAGAACGCTGGCTCCTGAGTCATCTTCATCTTCCATGCCGCCTTCATCATCATCATCATCATCATCATCATCATCATCATCATCTTCTCCTGCGGCGCAACCACTCTCTCTTCTCTCTATTCTTCACCACTGTGCCACCGCTGTTGCCTTTGGAAAGTAGAAAATGCAAAAGAGAGAGAAAGTAAAACAGTACAGTAATTTGGGCTCTATAGAAAGAAAACACTTTCCATTGATTTTTTGATAGAGCCTACTGTACAGAAAATGAATTGCAGAAGAAATGTGTCTCGTACGCCTAAAAGCATACCAAACATCTGCTGCGCTTAATTCCATTTTCCCTTTCTATCTCTTTAGTTTATAACAAATGCGACCTAAAAGATATAGTTTAAAAGAAGTATTTTTAATTATTTTTTCAATAAAACTTGAATAATTTATATGCTGTGATTGTCTAATTTAACTCATTAAATTAGATAAATAGAGATAATCTTATTAAAACCAAACTGAGCAGTTGACATTTTTTTTTTCAAACCAAACTCAGTTGTTTGATGTGGTTTAGTGTTTAAAATAGCCTAAATTGACTGCCAAACACCCTTATTTTTTTAATAATTATTAAAATAATTATGTCTTGTGTGTGAGTGTGTATATATACAATGATCAATTCCATAATATTATTTCATAATTTTCTTTTCTCCATCTAATGTTAGGGTAGTCTTTTAGAATTATTTCATATATATATATATATATATGTGTGTGTGTGTGTGTGTTAAACACCATTAGTATTATTTATTGGGCTCTGATTAATTTGATTAAATGCAAATCGAATCACAAATATTTAAAATTCTCTCAATATTAATATTTTCAATTTACTAGAATCAAATTCATTGAAGATCTTTTTTTTTTAAAAAAAATAAATACCAAGTCACTTGAATAAACTAATGTTGGTGGATTATATTTGGGACACTAACAAAAGTATGATCTCATAAAGCATTAAAACCCTCAAATTCTTCAACTATAATAACAAAGCCTTGTCATAGCTCAATAAAGATAGGAGAGCCACACAATATTGGAAGAATGCTCCCATGAAGTGAGAGATTGGTGCTCTATACATACATACATACATATATATATATATATATATATATATATATATATATATATATGGTCAAGATTTAGATTGCTAATTAATGGGCGAATCTCACCAATTAAGTTGGACAATTGACAATGTCTTCTCTGATGGATTCTCAAGAAAAGTGTTTGACATTTGTACTACGCATGAAACACACTCTTCTTGGAGGAAATGTCATCTTTAATTACAAGTAAAAAGGAATGGTAGGCACAATGATATATATATATATATATATATATATATATATATATATATATATATATATATATATATATATATATATATATATATATATCTATATATAACGTCAAAAACTTAGAAGATTAATATCCAAACAAACACTTTGTGGGTGGGTGGGTGGGTGGGTGGGAGAAATCCCACTTCATATATGGTAGCACATTGATTAAATAAAGTGAATCTATGTAGTTATTAAAAAAAATATAAGTACATTTTGATAGGAAAATGTATGATAGATTATTATTGATGACAAAATTAATACTTTAAAATATTATATATATATATAAAACAATTAATTTTGTTGATTTGTCAAATTATCTCTTTTAATTTTAGTGACATAATTTAAAACTAAAGTGGGATAAATAAAAAATACGAAATTAGAAAGATTTAATAAGACAATAATAAATTGTAAATTTTTTTATAGATTATTATTATTTTATTAAACTAATTAATTATATATCATAATTTGTTATATTGATATGTAACTTTTTCACTTATGCGCATTTCAAACACAGGAGCCTCCAGCGTTGGATTATAACTGTGATCTCTTTCTTGTTTTTTTTTTGTCTTTTATTATTATTATTTTTAAAATTACACTGGCTGTTGAATTTGATCTAACAGTTAATACAATTTAAAAAAAAAAACGTTGCAGTAATCATAGCCCATAGGCCTTCAGCTCGTCAAATGTGAAGGAAGGAATCCAGGTCTTTTTTTTTTTTTTCATGTAACTAGTTTTAACAACCTACCACCTCTAAATCCAAAATTTCTTCTAAAAAAATATGCCCAAATTTAGTTTAGTTTATATGTCAGTTTTTTTTTTGGTTAGAACTACCCATGCTCAAAAACTCATTGAATTTCAATTACTCGATTTTGATTTAGGTCACATAAAGGTGTAAAATTTTATTACATTAAAATTTTTTTTTTCATCTATAAATCTAAAATTCCAAACCTTATTTGAATAGAATTAGTAAGAAACTACTTTAATTAATCCAAACACTATTCATAGTCAATCTTTGGATTTGCTTTTTAAAAAGAATTATTATACTCTCAAAAGGTCAAAAGCATCGAAAGTTGGTGCAAAAATTAGTTAAGCCATTGGGAAATCGGGAATTCATTCTCCTCGGATCAATAGGATGAGGAATTAGCGCAAACATTTAACTTGTTAAAGTTCCAATTTATGAGTTGACTTGAGAATTGACACTTGAAAGTAACAACACCACATTTTCTTGTGACTTGCAAACATTGCATTCTTGTTACTTTCTCCCTACGGTTTCTCTTCTCAGTATTAGAACTGTCGGGAATTTTTTTCTCCTTCAAATTGATGACCTTTCTCTCTAACATTTTACCATATTTTGCATTTTGGACGTCTATGTTGCACAAGTTTTTTAGTTTCAGATGAGTGCTGCAATATTGATATATATATATATATTACCACTTCCTTCTCATCTCTGTGGCCGGAACACAACTCTCATGAATAGGTTAGATTAAAGGAAAAAATTAAAAGATAATTGTCACACTTCAAAAGATATTTTCCTTTGATTTGATCCATTCAATATGGAATAAACGTTTGTAATCAATAATATGGAAGTTATGTTCCCGCCACAAACACAAGATTTACTTATAAGTAAGCTAGGCAACCGTCTTTACCCGTCTTAACTGATCTTAGCTCGGACATGCCAACAGCCATTACTTATTCCGTCACCTAGGACAGCTAATCAAAACTTAGAAGATTAGTAGATGAATTCCTTGGTTACTTTACTCACTAAGACAAGCTACTCATGCAAAGCAGCTAACTTCAAGACAATGAGAAATGTTGAGAGTCATGAGAGATCACCATTGTTGGCAAAAGAAAGGCCGAGAGAAAGTTCGATGGAGAGCCTTGTTCTCTAACCATCCAATTGGTCATAGTTTGCCAATAGGGCTAAAAAGTGCCAAAGGATTTTCTGCCATAGTATTTCATTAATTTACATAGAATCCACTTTTGATTGCCTATGAAACAATAGTGAATTTTGTCTTGACATTGATTGGTGTAATGTGATTTGAACTAAGAGTAAAACTCAAACCAAATTGTTGAGTAGGAATGCCTCAGACCAATAACTTGTTAGTAGCAGATTACCAACATTAATTAGCATTAATAATTTTTATGGATATATTAAAGACACGTTATACATAATTAGTAATTGCGTCAATGCACATGAATCCTTAATTTGCACTTTAAAATCCACCAAAAAAAGTATTATTCTTTGCAAAGATATGAACGCCAAAAAATGACACAGACAAAAATTCCTGTTTTTAATCCTTGAAAAGATAGTGTTACTATCATTTGATTCTCCAAAAATATGTTACATCACTTTAGTACTTCATAATTGTCAAACCCGGTTTGAGATGGAAATGCATCCATTCCATTCTCAAAAGTCTGAACACTTAAAGCAAGCCAGATCACAGAAATTAATACACATACACAAGATACAGAAGTCTCAAACCCTACAACAACACATGGGTTCTCAAAATTATACCAACATATATCGAGAAACAAAACTATACTATTTACATAGGGGATCATGCCTATGAGACAACAGAGCAAACCCTAAAATCAAAATATATGCACATATACACAAGTCTATGAGAAGAGGTATACCAAGTCCAAGATCAAATTTGGGCTCTCTCATTGGACCGCTAACCTTGCTACTCTTCAAGTAGAACCTCCGACTCAGGCTTACTATCTGAAGGGGAAAGAGAAAGACGGCGTGAGTGACAAACACTCAGTGAGTAAATTAATTATATAATGGCACAAACAAATAATATAAATGTTTAAGGTAAAGTAAGTAAACTTTGTTCCACAAGTGAAAATAAAGAAAACCAGTCTCCAAAATCTATTCCGTCTGTGTATATATTTTAAAACTACACACTATCGGGAGGAACCTTAACGCAGAATTGAGAAATCCCAACTGATGCACAACCTGCCTCCAAGACACCATTAACTCTAAATCTCCCAACGAGAAACCCAACATGGCCCTCACATCCAGAATACCCAACTAATATTTGTATACTCCCTCCCGTGAGTAGCCTCAGTCACGAGGCTAGCATCTCCAAACCTCTACTGATTAAGGTGTTCAACTAAGGTGCACCAAGGGTTACAGATTTAGCTATAGCACTAGTGTTCTAGAAATAGTTCCTCCACAATAGCTCAATATCATAGAAACAAGCATACACTTCAAATAGAAATAAAAGCAGAGATAAATCCAAAAGTTGAATTCAGTAAGTCTACATGGTTACCAAAATGGAATAAAAGCACAATAAAAAAATAGTTAGATAAATTGATTTAAATTGTTTAAAACATTAAAAAGAAAAATTAGAGAGGGATAGTGGACTCAAACCAAGGTAATGGAATAGCACGTCAAGATCTTATAATTAAAATAACTTAACTATATCACAATAGTTTATTTACTCACTTGGACACAAGATTAAGGGTTTTTAACTCTAAATCTTGATCCAATTCTCAAGGAGAGGATCCGATCTAGAATTTATGAAGAACCTACGGAAGAATACAAGAAAAAAGAGAGAAAAGAAGGTTAAGGACTCTTTCAGGAACCTTGACAGAGCTGCTGTAGCAGCCAAAAACCACCGCTGTAATGGTGGAACACTGGGAACAAAGACGTCCTCTCTATCTAGTCACTGTTGCAGCAACCAAACCAGTACTGCATTGGTGAACCACTAGGGACAAGGATACCTCTCTGCCTAGCCTCCGCTGCAGCGATGGAACATCCTTAGGGACAGAGATATCTTCTGTCAACGCCACTGCAGTGATGCGTTGCACCCTGTTCAACAAGAATATTTGGTTTCTCCTCAGTTCCAACCAAAGCCAACCATGCACACAACGAGAAGAACCATTCCAACATCTTTGCAACCTCATAAATCAAAGCAAGATGATTTCCTATGATTTTACCATGACTCACTCAGTAAAGATGCAAAATTATATTCTCAAATCACTATGGTTTCAATAGTTTAGATAAAGCATGAAAAATTCAAACTCTCTTTAAGTCATAACCACTTCAATCCTCCTTTAATTTCCCACAAAGACAACTTAATTAGCACCACAGACTTTACCAACAAAACTTATCCAAAATTTTAGTTCAAATATCCAAAAATTTCATTTAATTCCTAATTATAACAATACTGGTAAATTGGAATGAAACATATTATTGTATTAAAGTGATAACAAAACATCTATGCTATATCAAACTTGAAACAACAATAATAATAATAATAATACTACAACAATAATAGTATTTTTCATTGTTAATAACACATGTATTGATAGAGTCCCACATTAAGGAACTACAAGTAATCTTTTTGGTACTTAAAAAACTGTATGGTTTAATTTTTTAAACTAGTTTTAAAGGTGAACTCACGTCCTTACTTAGGTCTCTTTGTATATTTATTACAGTTTCTTTAAGCTGTCAAAATTGAGAGTTTACCTAAACTTAGAGAGAGAGATAAACTCAGAATGTAAACTCGACTCATAAACTCATAAGAGTTTATATATATCTTTCCTTTCAATAGGCTATTCTATATATATATATATATATATATATATATATATATGTTCTAACACAATAAAACTAGAATAACAAAGAGAGTATGCTATGTTTTTAGTTTCTAAACAAATTTTAAAAATTATATCCATTAGGTATCAACATGATCCTTTTTCTTAATAATGAAAAAAATTGAGAATAGCCGCTGACTCAATATATACATAAACAAGAAGGTCCATAGAACTAGATATTATGAGTTATTAGTGATCAGTTAATATTTCAATCCTTATACAGACAAAATTATATTTGCTTAAAATAGAGTTTAAATGATCAAGTTATGAATATTTAAAGTAAATTTGAAAATTGCGAATCAACTGATAGCGCCCGAAATTCTACTGCTTCTGACATTTGGTCATTGTTTTGGTTATTTCACCTAAATGGTAAAAATTTTTTTTAATGAAACTTGTTTAAATTGAAACTAGATTTAAAGAGTTTTACAACAATATATCATTTGTTTAAAATGAAGTTTAAGTGAGAAAGTTAGAATTGTTTAAAGTGAAATTAAAAAACTAAAAAATCGTTTGATAACTTCCAAAAGTTGATTGTTTATGACCTTTTGTCACTCTTTTGATCATGTTTTCTAAAAGAAAAATATTTTCTAAACAAGACTTATTTCATTTAAAACATGACTCAGAGTTCTTTCCAACAATATGTCATTTGTTTAAAACAGGGTCTAAATAAAAAAGTTATGTGTTTTAAACTTGACTCAGAGCTCTTGACTCAATTTTTGAGTTTAAGATCAAGTTTACTCGATTTTAATGTCTAAGATCATAAAAAAGTTTGATTTTATTAGTTAACTCATTTGATAACGACCTTCTAGTAATCGCTTTGACATCATGTATTAATTGACCTATCCTATCTTCATTCTCTTCAAATTATATTCCTCAGGATTTCTTATTTTGTAATTTTCCAAAATAAAATCTGGTGATGAAAATATAGGCCACAACAAGTGATCCTTTAACAAACCTTATAAATGACAAGAACTTTAAAATTGAAGTGACCTATAAAGCAAGTTTATCAACATAAACCAGTAGTAATCTCCAATTCCATAGCTAAGCCCCATGTGAGTCAACTTTTAGAACATGAGAGTATCTTTCATGCAAGGTAGCACTACAAGAAAATGATTGAATGGTGAGAGAATTATTTTTCCTCGCCAATCCCTATCTAATTAGTGATGATTTGGCGAAGAAAATAATTCTCTGGCCAATTCTAGCAGAAGGATGCTGGAAGTTGGCGCGAAGAGATCCCGCCAAAATGGTGTGGAGTTAGCGATGGATCAACAAAAGAATTTTTCTATTGCTAACTTGTAAGTCACTAACACCTTTAGCTTGCAAAGGTTCTTTTTAACTTGTGAAGGACGGTTTTATCTTAAAAATAAGTATATTTACATAAATCGGATGCCCAGAAGGTTTGAACCTTAAAACTCATTCAGAATAAGAATGAGTTTTGATACAATTTCCCCTTTCACCAAAAAAATCTTAAAACTCATTTAAGATCAACATCCCCTTAATTTTTTGGTTCTTATATTTAAGTAAGTTGATTTGTGTATAAAATGAGACACTTAGTTAGCACACGTAATGCACGTGCGTTTACAAAAATTTGATTTCATTTAAAAAAACACCGACGACCATGACAATATCTAGTACAAAAAATAAAAATGATTATAGAAAGTCCATATTGTTAATTATTAAATATGCTGACATTGGCTTTTCAACATTATTTTTATTTCTTTTGAAAATGTATATTATTTTTTCATAGCATACTCACAACATAATTTTTGAAAAAAGCCTAAACAACTGTAAATTTAGTTATTATATAGTACTAATAATGGTGCAAGTTCATCTATATCTATTTTAGGATTGAATTTAGTCATATTATATTATTAAAATTTTTTATATTTGAGAAAATTATTGATTTATTAGTTGAAATATTACAATCATTTCAATTTGATATTTGAAAGATTAAATGTCTTAATTCATTGACTTAAAATTTTTATTTTTCTCAAACTTTTTGCTATTAAATCATCAAATTTTGTTTGTTGCTAAATTTTAAATTCCATTGTTCCCTAAAGTCATTTTAAAAAGAAATGAATGAAATTCAGACAAATACAAAATTTAATAAACTTAATTGAGACATTCAATTATTAAAAGATGAATTTAAAATAATTTTATTGCTTTAAGAATTAAATCAATAATTTTAAGATATCAAACCATAATTTGAGGGAATTTTTTAACTGACAGCTAGCTTAAATCTCTTTGGGCGATTGAGTATAAGATAATGAACTTCCAAACGTGTAATTTGGTGATTAGTTGCATTATCATAGATTACATATTTTAAAGTTAATTACAGTTTAACGTCATATAATTTCACTAAAAATTAATTTATCACTTTTATCATTTTAAATTGTGCTATTTAAGCTTATATGATTAAATCAATTATCTTTTAGTCATCATGTGGTATTTTACATTCAAATTTTAGCACAAGGCTATGGATGATTCTTAAATATTTTGAAACTAATTGATTGATACCATTTAAATATTGATTAGTTCAGAGAATTAAATTAAATAAAATTAAAATTTCCGTATAAACAGTCATCATAATTAATAAAATAAAAACTAATTAGGTTAACAATTTGATAATTTATAGTACTTAATATATCTTCAAACTTTTAGTTATTCTTATTTATCTTTTGTTATAAAAAAAGATAATTTATTTATATTTATCTAACTATAATATTATCTTCAATTTTTAATATCTTCAAAATTCCTTCTAATTTTCTTTCCATTTATCGTTTCATAATAATCACTATTATTTTTTATTTTAATTTGTTATCATTTTTTATTTTTTTCAAAATTATCTCAATGTAATATTAAAAAATTCATATGAACATCCACGATAGCTTAATTATCTTTTGAGCATAAGTTTGAGTGTCTACATATAATAAATCATTGACTCCAAATCTCCCTGTATTGCTCTCTCCCTTTTCCCCACCTTTCTCCATTATTGATTTCTCTCAATTTTTCTTCCCAACTTCCCAACTTTTTTTTTAGAAGTAAACAACTATATAGTGTTCGATCACCAGGCGTGCACTAATTTAGATTTAAGCTGGATAAGATTACAATGAACAATAAAATTCTCTCTACCAAATTTTAACGTAGTTATATTTTCAAGAACTAACTTGAGGCCTATAGTTAAATTAAAACAACTCTTTATCAATTAATCTAGGCGTTTGGTACTACTACCCTACCTTTCTACATCATCACAGATAGAGAAGTCACCATAACTGATCGAATCAGTGACTTACCAAACGAATTGCTCTGCCATATCCTCTCTTTTCTTCCCCTCAAACATGCCGTTGCAAGTGGCACTTTATCTAAGAGGTGGAAGCCACTATGGCTCTTGCTTCCCACTATCGACTTTTTCTACAGACACAACACCCGATATTGGACACCTTTGGAGGAACATGAAAGGAAAAGTACCCAGTTCGTTAGGTTTGTGGATTCAGTTATGATATCAAGAGGCGTTCAACGCATGAAAAAATTTCGTCTTAGATGTTACTTATTTTCTAAGTCTCTCTATATCATTGAATGGGTTGACACAATACAACTCAGAGTGGAAGAGCTCGAGATCTTCCTGGAAGATCTCTTCCTAGGAGATCCCCGTATTAGATTGCTGCCTAACGTTTTCACCAGCAAAACCCTTGTGGATTTAAGATTGAAGTGCAATACACTGATTGATGTTTCTTCTGTTTACTTACCATCACTTAAATTTCTAAACATGGATGGTGTTAGCTTTTCAGATAAGGAGCGTGTTACCAGGTTTCTCTGTGGATGTGCGATTCTTGAGGACTTAGTCATTAAAAATGTGATAATTGTGAGAAATGCATCACAGGGCAGTGTATATGAGAATAGCTTCACAGAGTTGGTCAAAGTACACATTCATGGATCTAAATTTCTTCCATTAAGGGCACTTTATAATGTGGAATTTCTGTATCTATACCAGGTATGCTTCTTTGAATAATATTACTCAACTTACTTTTCTTTATATATATTATAATGAAATTATGTATTGCTAACATTGATACTACTATTGTGTTTGCTTGCAGGAGATGCATGTTTTGCAAGATACTCCGACCTTTCAAAATTTGGTACACTTGGAGCTTCTTTCTGATTTTCACATGAACTGGAAATTTGTAGTTAAAATACTCGGAAACTCCCCCAAGCTTGAAACTCTCGTGGTCGAGAAGGTTTGTTAGATTAATTAAATAATTGAAAGGATATAATTTGCATTTTACGTTGCCGTTTTTTGTTTAATAGTGATTATTTATGTGTATTAACTTTGTTGGCAGATTGATAACATGCGAATAAAAAAAGAGCACCCAGAATGGGGGGCGCCATCATATTCACTAGAAGGATGCCTAACAAAGCTTAGAACATTCAAATTCAAAGGATGTGATCACAGGGACTCAATTAATCTGAGATTTGTGAGATATGTTTTGAAGAATGCAACAATGTTGCAGAGCTTGACACTTTATAATCATCTTTTCTTAGATGCAGACCTGAAGCTCAAGATGCTCCAAAGATTATCCTCAAGCCCTACCTTTGCAATAATTCAACTCTTGCCCGAGAATAAGAAGAGACCATGTTTTCTTCCAGCTGTAAGGAATGAATATATTTTCAATATTGAAATGCGATGACAAAATATCCTAGTTTGTTGAATTTTTAGTTTTTGCAAAGATAATTTTCATAGATTTCGAAGTTTATTTTGGGTACTATAATTTAATTTTTCGGTATTATGAGAACATACACTACAACAATGTATTCAATTTCTAAGGGTACAAAAAACTGACTATTAATTTTTATTTTATTTTCTCTTAATTCCAGCTGCTATTCAGTGACAAAATGCTCGTAGCTGTAGCATCTTTCTATTTAATCATTGATTTGGCCATTGATTTCGGAATTGGATAGGGTTGTTATATTTGATGAGAAATCTTCGAAGGAATTTTTTTTATCATACAGAAAATTATCCACATAATGACAAAGAATTTTCTTTTCTTTAATTAGCATAACCTTTCTTTGGAATTTTATAGATAATTATTTTCTAACTTAATGGATAACTACCGTATCCTCTCAATTTACCCAAGAAATTGGCAGGATCAATTTCTCTTAAGCCGGCCTAATCGAAAAACACAAAAATGCCTACATCCATGGTTCATGTAAAGCCACGTCAACACTATAAGATTTTCAACCTAAAACTCACCGTTTTACTTTGACTAATTTCAAGCTTTTCCAACACTCAAAATTTCACCAAACTGAACTCCTAATCTTTTGCAATTCCTCTTTCATCACTGAGAATTCCCACCAATGGTAAATAGTAAATGTATGTTTTTTCAATTAGAATACAAAATATATAGCCTATATAAAGTTGTATACTTTTTACAACTTTACATCGCACAATTAGTTTTCTAATGACATGTGCATTAAAATGGATTAGTTTTCTTTCTTTTTTTTCCTTTTTTTTCTACAATATTTCATGTTGTATAGTAAATTGCATTAGTTTTATATAATTATGGTTAAATTTTATTTAACCTTTTTTTAAAAAATATTATTCCAATTATCTTAATATTATTTGATATATATTGTTAAAATGGCTTCCTTTAATTTGTTCATTAAGTTTACTTTTCATATAACACAAAATATGATTTTTATATTTAACGTCATAGTTAAAATGGATAAAATAATTTTAAATTTTGAAATAACGAATATATTTCATAAAATCAATAAAAGAAAATAATTAACGAAAGAAAATTGCTCGACACCGTCAAAAGATGGTTCCCAATATATATGGTATTCTAACACGCTCCCCAAAAACTTAAAAAGAAAAAAATGCTAGACATTGTCAAGATTTATCTCTAGCAAGAAAAGACGGATTTGGATATCAAATTTGACATCTTAATTAAATTTCAAATCAGCTGCAACTTCAATCTCCTAACTAATTTACTTGATAAAGATTCTTTCTTTTTAATTTCAATCGTCACGATGGAGAAACCACAAAATAATTCAGATGAAAGATTAATTCTTTTTTATTGATTTGTTGGTTGCTTGATTTGAAATGAAACTACTGGAGCTTTGATTAGAAAAAAAAAATGAGAATTGCTCCATATTCTAAGAAGCAACGTGGTACCCAACTTCATCAACCTAAGGGACTTCTTTAATTTCTTGACAACTAATACCTTAAGACAAATTGATTATCCTACATCCCAACAAGCACAAGTCCTAAATACTTCATTACATGCACACAACATATATGTCTAAACAATCTTTGGCATTCTAATTAATCATAGATCTGTTGCAAATATTTGGTAACCAAAGCAGTTTGAGTTATGTTATGAGGGACACTATTTTTAAAGAATGACTTTGTGACTGCAAAACTTCCTTCCATAATAAAATAGACTAGTCTGAGTTTTACTTAGGTACTAGAACAACAGAAAAAAATAATACAGAAACCCACTGAAATTAGAGAACTCAAAACGAGGAGATCATAAAGCAGTATATCAAATTTGAAGAAAAAGAGTGTATTTTATAGTTGTAAAAATATATAACTATTCAGATAAGGTTAAATCACTTAAACAATCGCGCGTGATACCTATAGAAACTCTAGTAGCAAACATCTGTGATTCAGTAGGAAATCAAGATCTCCTATTGATTTCCAACTAACTATTTTCAATAGTTAAATTAATAGTCACTAATTAGATATCAACCGAATTTCGACTGAAAAAACAATTCCTACTACTGTGTTTTTACTATATTTTAGTCACAAAATTAATGCCATATATATATATATATATATCTAAATAATTTTTTTTAAAGTTCAAAAGGTGGAACTTTTTTTTATATCTTAAATAATTTGTGGTTGGAATTGATCCTTGAGCCACATATTACATGTGGTCAAGGAGTGGAAACCTGAGCTGTGTCCCTTTAAGCAGCCCCTGAACCATATATGTGGCTCAAGGGAACACCTCTCGAGCCGCATGAAGAATATATATATATATATATTTCATGTGGCTTGTGAGGTGTTTCCTTGAGCCACATATGTGGCTCGGGGCCATATATGTATTTTAATAAATTAATTTTTTTTTATTTATGTATATTTTTAGGGTAGTAATTAAAAAATAATACTATTATGTCACAAAATAAAATTAAGATGTTGTATAAAACAATAAATTTACAAATCCTCATATTAGTATTTTGTTTTTTAATTTTACATTGTGAATAACACAATTAATTTACTGCACAACTAAAAATAAGATATTATTAGATATCATATCAATGAATTTTTTTTAATTTTACAGTGTGAAGAACACAATCAATTTACTGCATCAATCTTTCACTAATCTTTAATCTTCCTCTTCATCTATCAATCTTGTAATAATCTTTAATCTTTCTGTTCCTCTTGAATTTGTTTATAATCTTTCCGTTTAATTACTTTTGTCATCTTGTCTTTCTTTGACCATTTGCTTGTATTTATTTTAAAAGAACACAATCCAACCTGTTAATACATAAAAAAGAATAAACACATTACAAAGCAAATGTTATAGAACGAAGAAAAAAAAGAAGAAATATATATTTAAGAAAATAATTGGATAAGTTATTACCTCCAGCGTCCACCTTGACCCCCCCAAAAAAAAATTAAAACAATATCCAATCTCATCCTCTTACTATTAACACAAAAAATGAACAACTAATGTTAACAACTGAAGGAAATGTAGAATGATATATAGAAGAGAATAATTAGATAGATTGAGTTATTATCTTTACATAAAAAGTAAAAGAACCATATTATCATTGAATAACACAGAAGAAGAGAAGAGAAGAATAGAGAAAAGAGAGCAAGATGAGCAGAAGAAAATGACAGAAGGAAGAAGAAGGTGAAAAAGAGAAGAAAGAATTGTTAAGTAAAAATGATTGAGTGGAAATTACATTTTGAAACTTCGAATTAGCCACAGAAAATATTTGGCAAGAAGAAGAGAGAAAAGAGAGCAAAATGAGTTGAAGAAAATGACAGAAAGAAGAAAAATGTGAAAAAAAAAGAAAAAATTATTAAGGATTATTGGGCAAGAATTAAATTTTGGAAGAAAAATTTGGTGCTTGTCATAGTCCCAGTAAAAAGAAGTAGAAATTCAATTCATTTTCACTTTCTCTCCTTGACTTTAATAATATATAACTTTTATATATTTTCTTTTATTTGTGTGTTTATAAATAAACATAAATAAACAATTCATTAAATTATATTAAATACTTAGCAAGTATAATTATATTTGTAAATAAATGCAAATGAACAATTTAATGAAAGTATTTATTGTTTAAGATGTTTTTTTTCTTAATTTAATGTTTAAGTCAGAAGTAATTTTAAAATTATATATATATATATATGTGGGTTCCTCCCCTAGCCACTTTAACACACACACACTTTGGGTGGGTGTTCCTCCCCTAGCCACCTTAACACACACACACACACACACACACACAAAATTTATTTTATTATATGTTTGTATATTTATATCTATATATTTATTATATAAATATATATTTTGTCACATTATAGATACAATTGTTTTAAAATTCAATTTCTTATACTATTTTTGTGATTATTTTTATGGATTAAAATGTCACCAAGAAATATTTTTAAGTATTTAAATATATAAAATTTTTATTTCAATAACAAATTAAATTTTATCATAATAGATACAATTTTGAAATAATTTGTATAAATGTCACCAAAGCTCCACCACTGTCTTGAGAATTTTGAAAAATTATTAATTATGACTAATTTTAAAATAATTTGTTTTTTTATATATTAAGTATATTTAAATATTTAAAAATGTGTCATGGTGACATTTTAGTCCCTTAAAATAGTCAAAAACTGGTATAAGAAAAATGCATTTTAAAATAAATGTATATTTTCTAAAGTTTGATTATCATATAAGCTTTTATGAGTTTTATATTATTTGTAAGTTATTTTATATTATCTATATGTTATTAAATAATCTTTTATGTAATTTATATTATTTATATTTTTATAAATAAGAATAAACAACGAAGACTTTAATAAATTCTACTATAAAAAATTTTAATTAGTTATTTAAATAATAATTATATATATTAAGTATTTTTTAAATACTTAAAAATTTATCTTGGTGTTCTTAAAAATAATCACAAATTAATATAAAAAATTATATATATATATATATATATATATATAAAATCTAATATTAATACATGTATATATACATATACGTATATAAATATATATATATATATATATATATATTTATTATATATATATAACATTATATATATAATATACAATACTTATATATATACATATATTATATCTTATATTTATATATACTTATATACCTTATATTAATACACATATCTATGTTATTTAATATATATATATATATATATATATATTTATATATGTATATATATTTTTATATATAAATAAATTATATATATATATATATATATATATATGTGTGTGTGTGTGTGTGTGTGTGTGTGTGTGTGTGTATTAATATATATATATATATATATGTGTGTGTGTGTGTGTATGCGTGTATATATATACACACACTTATGTGTGTGTGTATATATATACATATTAAATAATATATATGATTAATAATATAAGATTTATAAGATTAATACATATTCATTTATGTTTTATTGGTAGTTTTGAAATTTTTTTGAATATACTTTGAGTCTTTGATATTTTATTGAAATCTTAAAGCCTGTTTGGTTTTGGGCATTATCTGTTTTTATCTTCATTAAAAATAAAAACAGGGCTCAGAAATGCACTTTCAATCTCTGATTCAAAAATCCAAATTTTTAGTTTCTTCTATATTTATCTTTCTATAGGCATATCTTAAATATTTATAACTAATTTTATGAAAAAAAAATTTAGAACTTAGTCTTTCTAGTCTATCTTTTTTTTCTCTCACTCTATGTTTTGCTTTGTTTCTTCATTCTTATAATAAACACTCATATCTTTATTTTTCTGTTTTGCTCTCTTTTGAATCTTATATATCTTTTTTTTTCTTACCCTATGTTTTGCTCTATTATTTATCATATACATGTATAGATATATGTGTGTACAGCACACACATATATTGGCGAGGCACTAGCACGAGGGAGGTCCCCAAGTGCCAATACACTCGTGCGGGAGAGGCCCCTCGCACCATTAAAATTTTTTAATATAAAAAATTTTTAAAATTTTTTTATTTACAAAAGGTAATATAATTTTTTTTAAGTATACAGAATATTTCCTATAACGTAAGAATTAGTCACATGTCTACAATAATTTTTTTATTTGTTTTCTGTGAAATTCTTTATAAATACTTTTTCTTTTCACTTTTTCTTTGGTTCTTAACACTTTTTTTTTAAAAGAAACTGATATTGAGATGGCTAGTGTAAGAGATGATAGTGTTAGTGATAAAATTGATATTTATGTGAATTAAAGAATATTTTGTATTTTAATTTATGTAAATTAATGAATATATTATGTTTTCAATGAATTGAGTTCTTATTTTATTTATTTTTTTAAGTTTTTATTGAAAATAGTTATAAAATTAATTTGGTTTTTATTATAAATATATAATTAAATATATACATATATATATATATATATATATATATATATATATAAGAATAAATGATATATATAATTATATATACATAAAGTTTCTTTTAAAGATTACGGTAAATTTTATATACAAATTTGTCCATGCGGGTCCCACATACAGTATACCATATGGACAAATATATTATACAATGCACAATATTCTTACTTACTTACTGAATATCAGTATGTGTGTAGTAGAAAAATTTTTTCTGTTGAATTTCAGTCGGTAATTCAGAAGGAAAGGATAATATAGTGCAAATGTATATATTCCTACACCAATTCAGTTGGAAAAATAGTGAGAAATTGATTTAGCGACATTCCGTAGGAAATTTGCAGTCAGTATAAAGCGTTATTGTTGTAGTGAATGGGCTATGTCTGTTATAGATATACAAGGGATTTAAAACAATTTAAATAATTTGAAACAGTCAAAATATGTTTAAAATAGTCCCTTAATTTCTGAAATTGTCCTAAATCAATTTAATTTGTAACATACAAATTCTTATTTGTTCAAAGGCATAAAAATAATTTAATTAAATTATTTATAATTTTAGTCCCTGTAATTTCATCAAAATTGTAAATTGGTTTTTACACTTTATTTGTATGTCAAATGATTCCTATAATTTTTCTATCCAGGTAAGTTAGTCATTGTCGTCATTGTAGTTAACTTTGCTGTTAAAATGATCTTACATAATAACTAATGTGCATATTTCTAAATATGTCAAAATGCCTAGTAATTAAATTTCACATAACTCAACATGTTTTCTCTAGCACTCTTTTGCTTTTAGCGTTTGCTTCTTTTGCTGAATCTGCTTATTGTCACCATTGGCTGTGAGATTCCAATGACCATCCCCTTTGAGCATGTCACTGTCATCGTCTCCTTTGATCCTCGCGTTTGCCAATGCGTCTAGGATTTGGAACGTGGTGGATGATTCCAGAAGTATAGTTCTGAAGTCCGTCAAAAGAATAAAGCTGACTGTAGATGAGAGAATGGCCTCTCTTTTACTAAATAGATCGAAAAGCTCTAATACCTCTTCCTTGCAACCTTTGATCAAGCATTATCTCTCTCTGGTCCAAGGCTAAGAATCCAAGTCTCTTAGTAGAAGCGATTAACCCGCTGTATGCCACTATTTGATCTAAGCTTCATGTATTAATGGATATTCTAATGTTCCATAATAAACAACACTTGAGACTGATTTAGGGTCCAACGGCTTGATATTGTAACCAATTTGAAATTCCCCTGTTGCCTATGTTTCGGTTTGGATCTCATGGATTACATGTATCTCCAACTTACTAATTTGTTGCTCAAGCTATATTTCACTAGCTAGATTGAATTAACTTCCCTATTTTGGTAAACTTTCAATTCAGACAAGGAAAACATTGCAAGCATTGTGGAATATTATCACTTTAACTCTCTGAATTGAGGGTTTCACCGTTTTATACTTTACTAGCCACTCAAATGGAAGATATGGCTCCGCTACAGTAGAGTTTTCACTCTAGAGTCTAGAGAGTGAAATGCAAGTGAATTCATTGATGAGAACTATTTTGCGGAGGGTGATTATGTGATGAAGGAAAGTTTCTGATCTAATCTGGAATTGAGAATCAAAAAAATGAGCAAATGTCTGGCTTTTTTTACAGCTGTTTGGAATAAATTTGTCTGTAACACTGTAATATTCATGTTCTTTTATTGATCAACAATCTAAATCTTATGGATAATAACGGGAATTTCAAATTGGTTACAATATCAAGCCGTTGGACCCTAAATCAGTATGGAACATCAGAATATCCATTAATACATGAAGCTAGATTTCATTCTCTCATCTACAGTCATCTTTATCTTTTTGACGGACTTTAAAACTATACTCCTGGAATCATCCACCACGTTTGACTTACAGGTGAACTATACTTCTTGAATCATTCACCACTTTCGAAATCTTGGATGTGGCGGCGAACGTGAGGATCAAAGGAGACTGTAACGGTGACAGGCTCAAAGGGAATGTCAAGGGTCGTTGGAATCTCGCAGCCGATGGCGACAATAAGTAGATTCAGCTGAAGAAGCCAACATGAAAAGCTGAAGAGTGCAAAAAAGCATGCTGAGTTGTGCAAAATTTAATAACCTGAAATGCTAATATGTTTAAAAATATATACATCAGCTGTCATATAAAATCATTTTAACAACAAAGTTAATCATATTGACGACAAGTATAACTTATATAATTGGGAAACTGTAGAGACCATTTTATATAAAAATAAATATAAGAACTAATTTATAATTTTGATAAAATTATAGGGACTGAAATTATAATTTAACCTTATTTTATTTTTAGAAAAGACAAAAAATAGTCCAAGTTACATTTTCACTACAATAAAATGACATCCCCCCCCTTTTTTTTTTTTTTTGCATTTCCTGGCGTTTTTTACCATCGAGAAATGCAACCCATGGCAGTTAAAAAATCACTGGAGATGCATGCATCCACATACATTTGCTGGCGGTTTTTTCCACTGCCGGTATAATCATCGAGAGACATTTCCCAACGATTTTTGTTGTATTCTGTGGCAGTTTTTTGAAAACAAGATTTTTTTTTTCAAAATTCTAAATTGCCACTATTGCACATTTGGCGACAGTGCGGTAACCGCTGCTAAATGGAATGTATGAACCGCCGCAAATGATGTATATTTTGGAAAAAATGATAAAATGATTTTTATTTGTACCATTTCTAATTTTCATTTAATGAATGTATGATTTAGCAGCAATTCCTTATTTTTATACAATATCTAAATTTAATTAATAAACTTATCCAAATTATCACAATTATAAGTAAAAAGTGCAAATATTATAATTACTGAAATAAATATAATGCATATTTAATGTAACTAACATAAAGTAATAAAAAAGTCATACATGTTCTTCAAATTATAAAACTGAAAATATTTTATACAAAATGTTCATTAACCTAAGTCCTAACTATTTCTCTGACCGTCTGAAGAAGGGGTTTAGTTCGATGATGAGGATGGATGTACATTTCCCTGAAAAAGGGTTTTATATAGCGTTAAGTTAGAAAAAAATATGCTAATCAAGGCTAAACTACTTTAAAATCAGCATTCATAATTACAAGCTAATTATAGGGAGTAATACAAGTTAAGAATGTATTTAAAGTTAAACAAACCACAGACAAAAAATTAAGAACCATAATCCAAACTTATCAAGTAAAAGCACCATGCCTCACTTATACGATAGATAGAGAAAAAAATGTTATTCAGTTTGTCACACTATGTTCTCATCTGTGTTACCATGATCTAATTAATAGTATTTGCAATTCAATGTATTTGCAGCGTGCAATAGTGTATAAAGAAAACAATAGAATTATTAAGAAGTAACATAAAGTGCATTCACTTTCCATTCATTTTCAGCTATGAGCAGTAGTAGTAAAAGTAATAATAACTCAAAAAATACAAATCAAACTGACAGACTCCTATTAACTCAAAAAATTCACACTAGTTAACGACATTAGCAAACATTTGACATATAGAACAATATAATAAAATAATCTAGCAAACTATCCAACATATTAACATGTATACAAATTTAGAATAGACAGTACCACATAGTCCAGCAAACTTGGATGAACATAATTTATGAGATTTAGAATAGACATGCTAGATAGTATTTGCTGGATAATTTGCAGCTAAAATTAATACAATATCTAACAGATTGTTCTATTAATTCTTCAAGTGTTTGTGGTGAGATAGTAGAATGAATTATAATAGGTGAGAGAGTAGAATGAATTATATTGAAGATCAAATGTGCTTCTTCAATAATTAACAACTCATATCATTATCATTATCATCCACACAACTTCAGAAAATTGTTCTTAACCCAACATGGAGCCATCAACTTTATGATACAAATAGCAATGGGTTAACATCAAGTGCATTCATTCCTTTAAAAAACCGACTAAAAAAAATAATATTTCAAATTATATAATTATAAATTTGTAACTTTTAGGTAGAAATTAAGCGAAATTGACTTTCAAAATACAGTAGCCATGCATAGGGGACAAATCGCACTGGCCAGATGATGTGAGCGCGTAAACTCACATCTTCCATTAACTCTATGTTTTCATCATTGTTACCATGATCTCATTGTATTATTTGCAGTTCAATGCATTTGCAGTGTGCAATAGTGTATAAAGAAAACAAGAGAATTTTTAAGAGGTAACATAAAGTGCATTCACTTTCCATTCATTTCCAACTACTAGCAGCAGTAGTAAAAGTAATAATAACTCAAAAAATACAAACCAAACTGAAAGCCTCCTATTAACTCAAAAAATTCACCCTACGCAACGATTAGCAAACCTTTGTCATATAGAACAGTATAATAAAATAATCCAGCAAACTATCTAGTATATTAACATGTATACAGATTTAGAATAGACATTACCACATAGTCCATTAAACTAGGATGAACATAATTTATGAGATTTAGAATAGACATGCTGGATAGTATTGGCTGGACAGTTTGCAGTTAAAATTAATACAATATCTAATAGATTGTTCTGTCAATTCTTCAAGTGTTTGTGGTGAGATAGTAGAATGAATTATAATTGGTGAGAGAGTATAATGAATTATATTGAAGCTCAAATGTGCTTCTTCTCTAATTAACAACCGATATCATTATCATTATCATTACCATCCATGCAATTTTAGAAAATTGTTCTTAACCCAACGTCGAGCCATCAACTTTATGATACAAATAGCAATGGGTCAAGTGTCAACATCAAGTGCATTCATTCCTTTATAAAACCAAATTAAAAAACAGAATTTGAAATAATATAATTATAAATTTGTAACTTTTAGGTAGAAATTAAGAGAAATCAACTTTCAAAATATAGTAGATATTAAAAGTATAGGCAAAATTTCTTGTGCGCAGGGGGCAAATTGCACTGATCAGATGGTGTGAGCACATAAACTCACCTTTTCCTTGAACTCTATGTTTTCATCTGTGTCACCAAGATCTCATTATAGTATTTGCAGTTCAATGCATTTGCAGTGTGCAATAGTGTATAAAGAAAACAATAGAATTGTTAAGAGGTAACATAAAGTGCATCCACTTTCCATTCATTTCAGCTACTAGCAGTAGTAGTAAAAGTAATAATAACTCAAAAAAATACAAACCAAACTAACAGCCTCCTATTAACCCAAAAAATTCACCCTACTCAACGACATTAGCAAACCTTCAACATATAGAACAGTAGAATAAAATAATCTAGCAAACTATCTAGCATATTAACATGTATGCAGATTTAGAATAGACAGTACCACATAATCCATCAATTTAGGATGAACATAATTTAGGAGATTTAGAATAGACATGCTGGATAGTATTAGCTGGACAGTTTGTAACAAAAATTAATACAATATCTAACAGATTGTTCTATCAATTCTTCAAGTGTTTGTGGTGAGATAGCATAGAATGAATTATAATTGGTGAGAGTAGAATGAATTATAATGAAGCTCAAATGTGCTTCTTCTCTAATTAACAACTGATATTATTATCATCCACGCAATTTCAGAAAATTGTTTATGCATAGAGAGGCATATTGCACTGGCCAGATGATGTGAGCGCATGAACTCACTTCTTCTTTCAACTCTTTATAGGTTCATTATAACATGTTGATATATAAGACATCATCCCCTCATTGTTTTAGTTGATGTGAGACTAATTTTACTATTTTAAAATACAAAAGCTCTTATAACAAAATTTTCACTACAAGATCTAGCAAGAATCTATGGTAGAATCAATTCTAGGGTTTGATGGGTTGCCAGACTATAACAATCAATACAAGGTACCATTTCATTCTCCAATCCATAAGCTTCCCAACAAAAAAGGCCATTGGAGTTAGATTCCTTGTCACTCTATTTTTAAAGCTGAATGGTGTCCGAAGATAGTTGGGTGCATGGTATGATATCACTGCATGCCACGACTGATGAATTGTTCTAGCATCAATGTGTGTTTACTAATTAGAACAATGTGTTTAATGCTTAAGCCTCTACAATTAAAATGGTATACATATATACCTACCACGCCTTGATTCTGACACCAAAGAGTGTTATTTAATTTAACATCTTGACCAACAACATTGGAAACACAAGCTTTGGAGCCTGTTTAGTACGTAGGAAAATATTTTAATGGAAAGAAAAAGAGAGATGGAAAGAGAAAAGAGAAAAAAAATTTGTTTGGTATAAGACAGAAAGGAATAAGGAAAAGAGATATTATTTTGTTTGGTAAGTATTATTACAAAGGAAAGAAAAGTAAATATGGAAGGTAATTTTATGAAATTACCCTTTAAAACTTTTTAAAATAAAAAATATACTATAATTAACTTCATCCAGAAGCTTCATATTCTCAGTCTCTCATCTACCTCTATCATTCTCTTCTTCATAATCCTTCGTCATCCTCTCTTCTCCCTGTTGCCCTCTCTCTTCATGGTCTCTTTGTTTTTCTTTTATGTTCCCTTACCTTAATGCTGTCTAGGCGACAGCCACGACCACCACCACCCGACTTCACCATTACCTCAATCGTCACCACCTCAATGGATTTCTCGGTCTCTCTAATTTTTTTGTTCACTGTTGCCACTCTACCAGTGGTCTCTTTGATTTCTCTATCGTCGTCTTATTTCTTCACAGTCTCTCTCTTTTTCTTTTATGTTCCTTATCTTTCTGCTCATCTCTCTCATCAATCTCTTTGTTTTTCTTTGATCAAACTCACCAACAAAAACAAGGCGCAGAAGAAGAAGACCAAACATGGAATTGCACAGGGATAGAGGGCAAATTTGGCATCAAGCTTCCTTTTCCCTTTTCTTTCTTGATTTTCCATCAAAGATGCTAAGGAAAAAAAACATACCATTAAAATGGCAAACGAAATCCATTGTTTGCATTGAATCACTATAGCAGTAGCGTACCAAACGGAAGAAAGAAGACCAACGATGGAATTCTGTCTTCCATCCTAACAAGGAAGTGCATACCAAACACGCCTATGTTGTCCTTTCCCAAACTTCCAATATTGAAACCATGACCAGGTCCACAATCCATGTTATGAACATTTATATTGGAACATCCAGTTTGTATGGACACACAGTCATCTCCTACACAATATAGTAACAAAAGAAACCACATTTTCTTCCTACTTAAACCACTCTTTGTAGATTATAGTAACAAAAGAAACCACATTTTTTTTACTACTTAAACCACTCTTTGTAGATTAAGTAATATTTAATTAACAAAAATTTTTTTGACATTCTTCTAAACTCAATTATTATTCATTAGTTTATTACATAAATTGTTTTAATAAATTAAAATGGAACATCATATGTATACATAAATGTAGGTTAGAATACAGTGATGTGTAAATTCAGGTTCGGAGCATTTGGTTTGCATTTCCAGACATTACTGTTTAAGTAACAAAGAGCATTGCCTTCAATTTAGTCTGTGTATATAAATAGAATGGAGACAGTTTATTGATTATGTATAACATTGCATCCCTTCAATTTTCTTCTCCAACCTTTATACTACAATTAATATTATTTCACTACTTGCTCTGCCTTTTCCTTTTTTAATTCTGCACACTGCATAGCATCAGTTCCTATAATCTCACCCCTTAAGCCAACCCATCAGGTATGTACCATGATTCTCATCTCTATGATATCTTTAGATACTGGAATGATTTTTATATATGATATTTTAACTACCTACCTTGATATGTAAAAGTTAAATTATATGAATTAGGGATGATAATAGTTGAATTAATGGATCAAATTTTAGAGATTGGAATACATTGTTCATGCATATATACCTACGTTTGAATATGAAATACAAGATGTCTTGGATGATTGGTGTCGTAGTAGCATTGATGGTGTAGTGCTGTAAATAACGGGAACAAAGCAAAAGGTGTGGGGTTTGCAGCTCTTATACTAAAATTTGGAAGTAGAGTATAGAGAGTAGAGAGAGAGAGCGACGGACATGGGTTGAGTGGAGAGGATGCAGAAGGTGAGGGGTTTGCAGATCTTATACCTTGTTAATTAAGTAAAATTTAATTTTCTGCTAGTTAGAGTTTCATCATTGCAAGTTCTTTCTGTTCTAAAATGTTTCTATTCAATTTTCACATACACTGTATAATTCCATACCAGTAGAATAAATTGATGGTTACCTTGTCCGCTATCTGTACTGTAAGCATGTTAAGAAGTTGAAGTTGGGTAATTTGTTTCTAACTTGGTCTTGGGTAGTTACAGTAGGTTCGGATTGTTATCCATTTTCTTGGTTATTTGGTTAACCCTGTTCATGTATTTATTTCTAACTATTTCCCTATTGGATTAATCAAGAGAGTATTATTTAGAATTGATTTTTCTAGATTTTTCTTCTCTCTCTCTCGTGGCTGAGCCACTTCTTTCCTCTCTCTTTGTTCATCTACTTATGGCATCAGACCTCAAATTAGGGAAGAACAAATTCCTATTTTTTTTACTTCTCTCCTTGGACTCTGTTTCTTCTGTGATTCCTGACTTTCGATTTAACCTTCAGTTCAATTTTCTCATCTCTACGTCGCCTACGATTCTTGGCTGCTGGTTTGTCTAAGTCCTCTAGTTCTCCTGATTCTTTTACCATTCTGGTAAAGAACTCTTGAAATATTTTCTTTATTCACATGGATGTATGGGGACCTTATAATTGTGATACTCATGATAATAAAAAGGTATTTTCCTACCATTGTTGATGACTTTAGTAGGTTTACTTGGATCTATCTTATGAAACTACAAAGTGACACTATATATCATGCTAGAAAATTTCTAGTTTATGTTAATAATCAATTCACTAGCAAAGTTAAAACTATTAGGTCTTAGAATGGAACATAATTGTTAATCATGAAATGAACTCCTTACTTACCTCCTTAGGAATTATTCATGAAAGTATTTATGTTAATACTTCCCGATAGAATGGGATTGCTGAAAGAAAACATAGATATCTCCTAGATATAGGGATTGCTGAAAGAAAACATAGATATCTCCTAGATATAGCTAGAGCCATACGGTTTCAGTCTTCCTTACCCATTAAATATTGGGGTGATTGCATCCAAAGTGCGGCCTATTTAGTTAATAGAACTTCTAGTACAATTCTAAGAGGAAAGACACCATTCAAGTTACTTTATAATAAAATCCCCACACTTGATCATCTTAGAATTATAGGATGCTTAGCCTATGCTACTAACACCGGCCTAAAGACAAATTTGGGGCTAGGGCCATTCCGTCCATTTTTATTGGCTATTCCCTAAAGGGTTACAAATTACTTGATATAAAAAAGTAAAAAAAAAATATTTGTCTGTAGAGATATTGTTTTTCATGAAGGTATTTTTCCATTTACTAAATAACATAAATCTGAATTTAATTTGTTTTTTGATGCTGAGAATAACTTTTTAATTTTGAGGATGAAATTAATGATGTTCCCTTGAATCCTGATGGTTGTATTGGAGATAAAATCGATGATGATAATCCTAAAAACTTAAGCCAAAATCAAAATGAAATTAGTGAAACCAAAACTCTTGTTGACATTCTTAACCATGAAAACTTAAAACAAACCAAGAAACTAATAAAATTTCTCAAAAAAAAAAATCTGGTAGGAATATTAAACCATCCTCTTGGCACAAGGATTTTGTGTTCTCTGTTTTTTCTGATAAACATTAAGATATACCCATTGTCCACTATCCTATCTCTTATTATATTTGTTATGGTAAGATTTCAAACAAGTATAAATGTTTTCTGTCAAAACTCTCTAATGCAAAAGAACCTTTTAACTATGAAGAAGCAAAAAAGAATCCAAATTGGATTGAAGAAATGAAAGAAGAAATAAAAGCTCTTGAAGATAATAAAACTTGGGAAGTGGTTCCCATACATAGATACAAAAGGGCTATAGGGTGTAAGTCGATCTACAAGGTTAAAGTCAATCCTAATTATACCATAGAAAAGTTTAAAGCTAGAGTAGTAGTTAAGGGATATAGTCAAAAAGAGGGAATTGACTACTTTGGTACTTTCTCACCTGCTGCAAAAAATGGTTATTGTTAGGATGATATTGTCCTTGGTTGCCATGGAACAATGGCCCTTGTTCCACATGGATGTGAGTAATGTTTTTCTTCAAGGTGACTTAGATGAAGAAGTTTATATGGAATTGCCTAAGAGTTTTGCCTACCAAGGAAACAATACTAAAATGGTTTGTAAATTAAAAAAATTTTCAATATGGTCTAAAACAAGCATCTAGAGAGTGGAATTGTAAGCTAACTCACACTTTGACTAAACAAGGTTTTAAACAAAGTAAGAATGATTATTCTCTATTCACTAAACACAAAGGGAAAAATATAGTTATTTGTTTAATCTATGTTGATGATATTCTTATAAGTAGTTATGATTCGAGCCTCATCAATGATTTAAAATATGTGCTTAAACAAAACATTAAAATAAAGACTTTATGGAGATTAAAATATTTTTTAGGGATGGAAATTGCTAGATCTAATAAAGAAATAATTGTTACACAAAAGAAGTATGTTCTGGAATTACTTGCTGACACAGGATTAAATGGGGCCAAACCTTATAGGATTCCTCTTGACCAAGATATCAAGTTCACTAGCATAGATTATGACAAATGTAACAAGCAAAACATCACAGATCATAACTTAGATGGCCCCACAGTTTTTAAAAGGCCTATGGGAATATTTAGCTCTCACTAGCCTAATATTATGTATGTTGTCCAAACTCTTAGTCAATTTATGCATGCTCCAAAAAAAAATCTCACTTGGAAGGGGTAAGAAGGATTTTGTAATATCTTAAACTCAAACTAGGCATGGGACTTTATTTTCCAGCAAAGAAAGACTTTAAAATAATTGTTTATTGTGATTCTAATTGGGCTGCTTGTAGTATGAGTAGGAAATCTATCACAAGTTATTTTATTAAGCTTGGAGAAGCCTTGGTTTCTTGTAAAGCAAAAAAAAATGGTTTCAAGGTCTTCAACAGAAGTAGAATATAGAAGTCTTGCCAACACTACCGCTAAAATACTTGGATACATGGACTATTGAAGGATTTGGGAATGGAGGAGATTGAAACCGCTACAGTCCACTGTGACAATAAATTTGCTCTTCAGATTGCTACCAACTCAGTCTTCCCTAGATGGACCAAGCACATAAAACTTGATTGTCACTTTATTAGAGACAAGATTGCATATGGAACTATAGAGACCAAATATATATATATATATATATATATATATATATATATATATATATATATATATATATATATATATATATTCTGAACAACAATTAGTTGACATTATGTGGCTCAGGGAAAAGGGGGGCAGAGCAGAAGAAGAAATGAAACTTCAAAGTTTCAAAAGCAAAGCTTTAATTACTTGATTCTGATTTTCAATACAATGAAGCTTTAACCTATTTATACTAATTCTAGGGGAACAAGGTCACATGGGCACAGCTGGAAGGGGTTGAATCTGGCAGCTTGGGAGGTGCAGACATTGTGGACTCCTTGAAGGTAGGTGAGGTAGGTGCATGTGGGGAGGTTGAAAAATGAGTGTATTTCCTTGACCATATGAGTGAATTTCCTTGACATTATCCCTGGGTTGGACGAGACTCGCCCTCGAGTCTTGCTGGATGTCGTTGTCTCTCTTAGGTGGCACTCCTGGTGGATTGTCTTCTGGAATTACAACTAGAAAGACCGGTAAAAAAGTGAAATCGTATCTTTCTAGTTTGTTCTTATTGCATTCACTAGGTGGCATTAGCACTAACATCTCGTTTACTCCATTTTTTTTAATAGAGTATATGCTTATATGGCCGTCGTCTTGGACACAACAATCAAATTGCCAATGTCTTCTCAAAAGAAGATGACAATCATCCGTAGGCACAATATCACAACAAACTTCTTTTTGATGAAATTTGTAAGGATACGAATGATTAACGGATAAGACCTCCAACTTTTCCACCATGTAGTCGGTCACAATATTGTCATAACTTTTGTTGCCAATGTTGATATCACAAATTTTATCTTCAATAGGATAGAAGATGTTGTGACTTAACCAAGACTCGTCTTTTACTGGCGTTATATGTAGGCTTTGATGAATTACCAGTGTCTCATCATGGTCTGTCAATGTGACTTCACTATCATATATTGGCTCTGCTGGAGTGACATCACTAGCATATATTGGCTCTGTTGGCAAGACATCACTGTTATATGCTTGTTCTGCTATCATGACATCACTGTCATACGCTGATTCTGTCAACTTGACTTCTCTATCGTACAGTGACTCCTCTGGCATGATATCATCGTCATATACTGACTTTTCTGGCATGATATCGCTGTCATATACTGGCTCTTCTGGCATGATATCGCTGTCATATACTGGCTCTGTTAATATGTCATCATCGTCATCTGGTATGACATCACTATCATGCACTGACCCTGTCGGTATAGATTCCTCTTCCTTTTCAGGTATTTGTGACGAAGTAGGGATAGAAATAAGTGACACTCCCATAAACCCTGTTTGTTCAGGCAAGAATTTACGGGTTAACTTGCGTCGCATTTTCTTCCAAGTTCGAATCTTGCGCTTCCCTTCGTGTTCGCGCTTTCTCTTAAGATTTTCCCACAAAAAAGAAGCGTACTTCTTGAGTTTAGTGGCAACAATTTTCACCTTTTGATCTTCGGGAACCTCCTTATACTGAAAAATCCGTTCAACCTTTTTAAGCCAGTCTTTGAATTCTTCAGGTTGGTTATTCCCATCGAATTCAGGAATTTTCATTCTAACATTGTTGGAGTAGCGATTGTAAGTTATTGATGAACTGCTGTTATTTGAATTTTTGCATCGACGATCTTTCTGGGTCTCAAGCCATGTTTGCTGGGCATACACTGTTTCTTGCAACTGTTGAAGTTGATTTCTCATCTCGTTCAATTCAATTTCTTGTGCACGCCTGCTTCTTGGAGGCATTTCTGTTGGCTAGGGAAGGAGAAAAGTTTGAAGTTTGGTTGTAAAAAATTGGGGATGGATAAGAAAATTAAGAAAAATTGTGGGATTGGAGTGAAATTTCTTTTTTTTTAGAAGATTTAGGGGCTAAAATGAACTTTTTTTAAAAAAAAATGTCAGGTTGATCTGTAATTTTTTGGAAAATATTGGGGCCAATCTATGATTTGGAAAGAATTGGGGTGAATCTGTAATTTCAAAAAGTTCCGGGGCAAAAATGGAATTTTAGAAAGTTCTGGGGTAAATCTGTAATTTCAGAAAGTTCCGAGGCAAAAGTGAAATTTTAGAAAGTTCTGGGGTAAATCTGTAATTTCAGAAAGTTTTGGGGTAAAAGTGGAATTTTAGAAAGTATAGGGGTAAAAATAAGATTTTGTAAGACTTCCGGGGTCAATATGGGAATCTGGAAAATTGTGGTGACGTGGCAACACTTGACACGTGGCAATCGTTGATTTGCTGAACTGATGACGTGGATGATGACGTGGCTAATGACGTGGCAACCGAATCAGCTTGGACACGTGGCCGAGGTGACACGTGGCAATATATGATTGGTTGGAGCGGATGACGTGGTGATGACGTGGCTGATGACGTGGTCGTCTTCAACCTCTGGCAGGCGCGTGTGGCGCATGGAGTTGATGGCCGGCGCTTGATCTTCCGACGGTGGCACGTGCGGGCGCGTTGAAGATCAGGCGGCGTTGATCTTCTCCAGTCTAAGGTTTTGGACCCTTCCGATCACTATTCCGACGTCAGTTTTCCCGAAAGAGCGCCGGAGATGGGACTTTCGAAGTTGGCCGATTTCGACGTCGCCGGAAAACTTCGACAGTGAATCTCAGGAGCTTTTCAGGCGTTCCCTCTCTCTGGAACCTTGCTCTGATACCAAATATGGCTCAAGGAAAAGGGGGGCAGAGCAGAAGAAGAAATGAAACTTCAAAGTTTCAAAAGCAAAGCTTTAATTACTTGATTCTGATTTTCAATACAATGAAGCTTTAACCTATTTATACTAATTCTAGGGGAACAAGGTCACATGGGCACAGCTGGAAGGGGTTGAATCTGGCAGCTTGGGAGGTGCAGACATTGTGGACTCCTTGAAGGTAGGTGAGGTAGGTGCATGTGGGGAGGTTGAAAAATGAGTGTATTTCCTTGACCATATGAGTGAATTTCCTTGACATTATGACCAAAGCATTAAGAATTAATCAACATGCAAAAATAGTTGCTAAGTTAGGCATTGTTGATCTGTATAATTCCAACTTGAAGAGGGAGTGTTATGAAGTTCAAGTTAGATAATTTGATTCTGACTTGGTCTCGGGTAGTTACAGTAGGTTCGGGTTGTTACCTATCTTCTCGGTTATTTGGTTAACCCAATTCATGTATTTATTTTTGACTATTTGCATATTGAATTAATCAAGAGAATATTATTCAGAATTAATTTTTCCAGAATTTTCTTCTCTGTCTCGTGGCCGAGCCACTTCTTTCCTCTCTTTTTGTTCATCTTCTCAAAGCAACATCCAAAGAAAAAAACAAAATAAAAAAAGCTTTAAGAATAAATTGCCACAAACCAGGTAAAGAACATAAAAAAAATTAAAAAAAAAACTAATTGACGGTTACCTTGTCCCCAATCTGTACTATAAGCAACATCCAAAAGAAAAAACAAAATAAAAAAAGCTTCAGAGAATAATATAATTGCTGACCATATTACTGAAACTTAAATTTTTTTTTTGTAGTGGATAGAAAAGTAAAATCTATAGAATAACCGATTTAGATTTATCCACCATTCTCAGTTAGCGATTCAGCTATTTATTAGAAGATTACACCCCATGACATCTCATAAGTCATAATTCACACATAACGACTGGACAACTTTCAACCCAAAATCTCATAGGTCTATATATAAGATTACACACCATAACATCTCATAAGTAATTCTGGCAATATTATATATATATATATATACCATATCATCATCATCTTTGGAATTAAAGCTATAGCTTACCAATATTTGCATCTTCTCGGGTGAGCACACACAACTCCTAAAAAAGCTATTGCTATAACACCTTGATAATACAAAACATATGAGGTTATCAAGGTTATAGAATCAGATTCAGGAATTAAATGTTATATACCTTTTATATGTACATGTATAAGTTAAATTAATAATACAAAATTTTTCTATTGTGTATATCTAAAAATTTGAAAGAAAAATATATGTCGAAAATTTGATGATAGGTAAACTATCACATTTATCTTTGGATTTTTTAAAAAATTATATATGAATAAATAAATAAATAAAGTACGAAACTGTAATATGTAATATATAATGAATTTATCAGTCAACTTGATAAATTAAAAATAAACAATTAGTCTTAGAGCCTTAACTTAAGAAGTATCATCATTCATCATTCAACATAAATGATTAAATGTCAAGGAACTGAGATTTGTTTTAAAAATCACCCCAGGAAAGTTTGAAAAAATTAGTCTAAACAATCCGCTTCATTAAAGCCAGAGATTAGACTAAATATCATAAGCTTAATTCTAGATGTATCAAAAAGAAGTGCTTATACTAATTAATGAACAGATGATTCATATGAAATTAATCTTGAAGTTCAATACCTGATTTGAAGAAGGAACTGGAAGCTCTGTTGCGAGAGTAGACAGTGTTCAATGGCAATTTGACTAGGGCTCTGCTAGGATTCCCTCCATCGGAAAATTATCGGGCCTTTCTCTCCTTTTCTCTATTTATATAAAAGTTCAAATCTAAAGCATAAAAGTGGTAGTAGATGAAACAATAAAATGGAGTGAGATGAAAATATAGTGGCGGTTTTTCAAGAACCGTCACTAAATAGTGGCAATTTGTACAAATCTGCTTTTAAATAGTGGCAGTTTGTCAAGAACCGCCTTTAAATAGTCTGTATTTGTACAAACTGCCGCTAATATTTTGTTTAGTGGCTTTTTTTAACCACCACTGATTAGACTTTTTTTTTTGTAGTGATATTCATATTTGGAGTGTTAATATACAAATAATTAGTTGTTAATAAAATTTAATGAAATATTGTCAAAAACTTAGTGAACAAGGATTAATTTTAACTTATAGAAAAGTTTGAAGACTCAATTATTATAGTTATCCAATTAAAAATTGAGTGAAATTATAAGGATCAAGAAAACAATTTAATCGTATTTTAACAATTGTTAAAAAATTATGAACTTATTTTGTAATTCTTTTAGTGGTTTTTAATTATTAGAGTAAATTACACTTCTCTCCTCTGTAAGTTTTTAAAATTATACTCCCATCCACTGTATTTTTAAAACATACACTATTTTCCATTAACTATAAACTTGTTACATTTTAGTCTAATTTTATACTTTCTATTGAGACAAATCCGTTACAATTTTTTTTTTAAAAAGTTTCTTAACCTATTAACATATATTTTGATCTATAATACCATATATTAACTTAATACATCTTGGATACTTTGTTCACAAGAAAAATATAATATTTGTTACATCTTATTCTAGGTTGACAACAAAATAAAGGTAGCACAACATGTAAAAAGTGATGCTCTTAGATTAATAGAAGGTATATATATTTTAGTAAAAAGATATGTGACATTAAGTTACCAGTCTAAAAGTATATTGTAACATATCTTGGGATAGAATTGTGAAACAATTTTGAAAGATAGAAGACTAAAACTTTTGTAAGATGGAGGATCAAACTGAAACATAAAATAAAGATATGGGATCAAAATACTATTTTTTTTCCTTTTCAAATGATAGATTTAAAAATTTTCTTGTATTTTTTTAATTCTTATATATGAATGAGTATGGTACAGCTCATTGATTGATTAAGCCAAATTAGTCAAAGTGTATAAAAATTAATTTATCCAAATATTTTTTATAATAATCCTAATATGAAAAACAACAAAATCTAAAATATTTGTGTGCCAATAATTACGCGCAGATCAACCAAATAATTTTACACATATTAGAGTTTTATTATATTATATGTCTGAAAAATTCAGCACTAGAGAACCAAATTTAGAAATAATCAAGTTTATAAAGAATCATATTTAAAAAAAATTCACCTGTAAAAGACAAAATTATATAGAATTTTAACGCCTGCCAGCCGCCTTTAATATAATGTCTTGCAAGGGCAGTTTACACATGCTTTGACTTATCAGTTGTCACTACATTAAATCGCATCATCGCATCATTTATTTCAGTCTAAAATTTCAGCCAGTGCTATACTGCTATCTAATTGTCCGACTAAACACTAACAGCAGCACATGTAGATCCTTAACATAATCCACAAATAAACTGCTGATTTTTTTTTTTTGGGGGTTGAAAGTTTGGATTTTATTTTATTTTTATATTTTAGAGAGAGAGAGAGAGAGAGAGAGAGAGAGAGAGAGAGAGAGAGAGAGAGTAAAGCGAAGCACATGAAGATAGAGAGTTTCAAGAAGTACTGACATTAGGCCAATTACCCAATGGGTCGTGCTACAGAGAATTTAAGCTCCACCTCCCATTGACTCTCATCAATTAAATTTTTTTTAATATTTAATATTTAAAATAAAAATAAAAATTATACACACTACACAAAGGTCGAGCTTTAAAAAATTCGACCTTTCCGCAGCCCTTAGCCAATTACTGTGGTACCCTTGAGTAGTATTAAATCAAGTCCGTCTTTTTATGAAGTATTTAATTGTATCAATTTCGAAATCCATTCAATCAAGTAAAAAATTATTAAATTTGAAAAACTAAATCTTTGAGGGACGTCAGTAAGAGGATTAATTATCAACACTTTCCTCTAAAACTTATATACATCACTGTACCCCTTTCGTCACTTAGCAACACAATATTTTCTTTCTTCAAAGCATGAGCTAAATTTAATTTTTCACTGCTGGTTTGCTTAACAATGTAGAAATTAAAATATATTAACTTACAAGCCTGCACAATAGAGAATTGAGCTAACTATTTTTCAATCTATTTAAACACGAGCCAACTCGAGATAACTGGTTGGCTTTTTTTTAACAACTGTAACTACTATACTACCAAATCAAAGGAAATAAAGAATGCATGCTTTTATTAAGGATTTAAAACAACTATATAGATAGACATAAGCTTCATAAAAACAAGAAAAGTTACATGAATCAAACAGGAAGGAAAAAAAAAATCATCTAATGACGATTGTAAACCACTATCATATAAAAGTTGTTAAATTATATTATTTGTAACGTTATTAATAAACTTGCGTAATTATAATAATATCATCTCATGTTCTTATTTTAAAATCCAACATAAAAAATGTTTTACTATTTTTAATTTTAAAAACTCGTATCAGCATTTCCCCCTTTTCATCTATTTATATCTGCTTGTGAGAGGATAATTCTTATCACTATATTGGTTTGGTGCTTCTGGGTACCAACATGTCTCTCTCTCTCTCTCTCTCTCTCTCTCTCTCTCTCTCTCTCTCTCTCTCTCTCTCTCTCTCTCTCTCTCTCTCTCTCTCTCTCTCTCTCTCTCTCTCTCTCTCTCTCTCTCTCTCTCTCTCTCTCTCTGTGTGTGTGTGTGTGTGTGTGTGTGTGTGCAAATCATTGAGTTTACTCTTTTTCTCTTTTGACCAATGTTTGCATACGTGAGTGTCTCTCTCTCTCTCTCTCTCTCTCTCTCTCTCTCTCTCTCTCTCTCTCTCTCTCTCTCTCTCTCTCTCTCTCTCTCTCTCTCTCTCTCTCTCTCTCTCTCTCTCTCTCTCTCTCTCTCTCTCTCTCTCTCTCTCTCTCTCTCTCTCTCTCTCTCTCTCTCTCTCTCTCTCTCTCTCTCTCTCTCTCTCTCTCTCTCTCTCTGTGTGTGTGTGTGTGTGTGTGTGTGTGTGTGTGTGTGTGTGTGTGCAAATCATTGAGTTTACTCTTTTTCTCTTTTGACCAATGTTTGCATACGTGAGTGTGTGTGTAAATTCAGAAGAAACATTCATACTTTTGATTAAGGTAGTCAAACTCTCAAGTTAATTCTTAAAGCCGCATGAGTTTATGATTATAGGTTCCAAATTTCAGTTAACTTGGTCCTAAACTCGAGTCAAACTCTCAAGTTAATTCTTAAAGCCGCATGAGTTTATGATTATAGGTTCCAAATTTCAGTTAACTTGGTCCTAAACTCGAAAAGCGGTCAAACTCGTTAAAATCACTAAGTTTGATAGAGTTAAGTGCGTTTGAATAGTGACACCCAATTTTTATAACTTTTTTATTTAGACTATATTTTAAGTAAATGACATATCGTTGGGATCTCTGAGTCTATTTTCAAATGAAACAAATTTTGTTAAAAAACCTTTGTAGTTTAGGAGATATGATCAAAAGAGAGACTAAAAGTCATAAACAATCAACTTTTTGCAATTTTAAATTTTACTTTAAACAATCATAATTTTCTTATTTGAATTTCATTTTAAGCAAATAATATATCGTTGTAAAGATTTTTTAGTTTAACTTTAATTGAGATAAATTTCATTAAAAAATTCATTACCGTTTAAGAGATATGATCAAAACAATGACCAAAGTTTAGAAGTAGTAGACTTCTGCGTGCTACTAGTCGACTTGTAATTTTTGAATTTAATTTAAATATTCATAAGTATCATGTACAAAGATTGAAATACTAATCAATCATTGATGATTTATAATGTCTAGTTCTATGAGCTTTCTTGTCTGTGTATATACTGAATTAGTGGTTGTTCTCAACTATTTTATTTTTAAGGAGAATGCACATGTTGATTTCTAAAAGATATAGCATATATATTGTAACTAACTTATGATTGTTTTTATGTTAGTTTAAATATTTTTAATTACTTATGACTTTATGAGTTATAGTGTTGGAAGTACATATATATATTTTAAGAGGAGAGTATATGTAAACTCTTGCGAGTTTACAATTCAAATTTACCCCCACATCTCCGAGTTGAGGTAAATTCTCAGGTTTGACTGCCTCACTTTTGATCATCTGTTCATTTAAATTCATTCTATAAATTAAAGTTCAGTTTCATAACAAAGACCTTTTCTGTTTGGTAATCATAATTAGATGTTCATTTTTTTCGATGATATATTTTCAGTTTTACTGGCTCGACCTAACATTTAATTTGTCCACATCCAGAGCTAGGAAATTATCAATATTGGAATGTCAATATTTTTTTTGTTAATTAAGGATAATGTACTATTAAAATAATTAATTAATCATGAAACATATTCAGTTATGCTCTTTTTAATTTCTCGGAACTTTTTAATTTTTTGGTTGAAAACTTTCTTCTTAATTTTAATAAAATCTTTATGCTTTGGCTTGCCAGCAAATTCGGCTAGACCCAATGCAGAGGACAAAGCTCGGAGTAAACCCAATATTGTATGCATCACTTCGAACCTTCTCTTTCTTTCATTATATATATTGATGCGCTATTTCTCGACAAGTGTATCGGGTCGCACAAGTAGTAAAGTGATGAGAATAAGTTATCGTCCTCAGGGATTGACTTTAACAATTACCAATTTCACTAGATCAAGTTATATTTGGACAGAGGAAAAATGTAAAGATAAATCGAAAATAAACTAAACTAACAACAAGGAATTAACTAAACACCAAACGAAGAACTACGCCAAAACACAACGGGTAGGGGATTGACTTTCTTAACTCCTAATCCGATTAATTCATAGACAAACCAATCTTTGAATCGTTAAAGGATGCTTAGAAACATTCACAGATTCCATTTAATGTTGGTCGAGTTCACGAAAATATTTGAACCCAATGTCTTGGTGAGCAAATCTTCCTAGCCAAAATAATTAGCTAATGTCTTAGTCCAATTAATTGGTTCGGAGTTTAAGTTCAAGAACTCATATGACCACGTAAACAAGATTATCTATGTCTAGACTAACCCGATTCACGGTAGAAGTTACAAGGGCATGTTTATATCAAGCTATGTCTAGCATTAATACAAACCCCAAATGCATCTAAGTGAAATGATCACAATCACCTAAAACCAGTTAAACCAATAACAACTACTCCAATAATCAGAAAAGCAATTGTATTTAAGCATCCAACAACAAAGCTTCACAGGAAGTTAATATACATCAATCCCCTAACCCTAAAGTTTATCACAAGAGGAAGAAATACATAACAAATACACAACAAAATATGATCAAGAGGAAGGAGAAAAAGGAAGAAAAGCTTCAAACTCAGTAGAGAAGAGGTCTCCCAGCTCCTCCATCCTTGCCCTAGCAGAGCTCCCTTGCCCTCCAACCAAAAGATCCACAAAACATCTGCAAAAGAGCAATATATACAAGAAAGCTCGCAGGTGCATAACCGGGGCGCCTAGGCGCCAAGTACAAACAAAAGGGAAAAGGGGCTGGCGCCTGGGTGCCCTGGGTGGCGCCTGGGCGCCAACCCAAAAAAGATGGAAACAAGGAGTGGCGCCTAGGCGCCACGTTCTGACTCTTTGGCATAGAGTTGAGGGGCTGGCGCCTCCAAACGCCCTGCGTGGCGCCTGGGCGCCAGCCATCAGATGAGCAGCAGAACTTCAGATTCTCCATGTTCCAGACTAGAATGGAAAGCCTACTAGAATGTACAACAAAAAGCATAAAAAGGCAAGGAAAGAGACTAAAATAAGATAAAGCAAAGCAACAACTATGTACAAAGAGGAAAGCCAAAATAAAGGACAAAGCAAGCAAAAAGGATAACAAAAATGGAATCAAGGAGAGGAAAAAACCCTAAAGCAGCAAACAAAATTAACCAAAATAGAGGACTCATCAACTCCCCCAAACCAAAACTATTGCTTGTCCTCAAGCAAAACACTAATCTAAAAACCATGCTAAACTAAGCCAACAGATTTTTCAAGATAGAGAGGAAGTGCTCAACAACATAAAACATTAAACAAAATCAACTCAATTCCACATAGTCATCTTCTTAAAACCAAACTTGGCATTGAGTAATTGAGAATTTAAAGATGAAGATGATACTTTTCCAAGCGTTTTTAAAGACAAATTGCAAACACCCTCACTTTCTCAAATTACTCTCCGCAAACTTAAAAGAAAATATCTTTTTCATAACAAACTTGGCTCTCAAGGAAAACTTCTCAAACAAGGGATATTTTTAAGAAAAGTGATCGAAGTGAAGATAGTGCACCTAATCCACACATCTCCCCCTCAACCTATGCAAGAAGAAAAGATAACGAGGTTAAGGAACAAAGAGTTGTCCGTGCGCCTAAACCACACAACAACACCTTGACCATCACCTTTATTTGCTAAGAAAATGTAATTCATTTGGTTAGAACAAGTGTTGTGCGCCTAATCCACACTACACTTCCTCAACTTAAATCACACTTCTATTTTATTTAATTAGAATTGTTTTGCTTTTTTTTTTTCATTTTTTTTGAGAAAGCAGTCCCTTATTGAGCAAAATGTTGTCATAAAAAGAGATAGAAAATTTCAAGATTTTGAAAGAGTGCTTTAAGAAGGTTGAGAGGGTCGACAACTTTTAATTAAAAAACTTGAGATTTCTCAAATAAATCTAGAAATTCTGAAAAACCAAATTTAAGTTAAATTTTAAACAAGATGACCATGTAAAGAATTAATTGAAAATAGAATAATATAAAACTTGTAAAGCACATTCCAATCTATCAAGAAAAATCTAAAGATATGATGGTCAACAAAAACAGAGACATTCCTTTTGAAAAGAAGATTTAGATGTATCACCCTAAAAACAATCTTCTTAACCCGAATTACAGAAGAGATTATCGAGGCATGTCTATATTAAGGCTAAAACAAGCATTAATACAAACCCTAGATTCATTGAAGATGGTAGCTAAGCATCCAAGAGCAATAATAACAGTAAAATCTTCTCCCCCAAACCTAAACAACATATTATCCTCAATAACAACCCAGTAGGGAGCGGGGTCCAAAAAGGAAAGCTATGCACAGAAATAGACCATCAACAAAGGCGCTCAGAATTAAAATGTGGAAAATAAATACAAGGAACTAAACAGAACAATAATTAAAGCTACGAATAAAACTAAAAGCGAAATTAAAAAGATAAAAGGGTAAGAAACTTGGGTTGCCTCCCAAGAGCGCTAAGTTTATAGTCCTTAGCTAGACTTTACCCGGTTTATTTAGCTATGCCGGCACCACATCCCTCCACAGAAGGGATTTTACAATCCATGAGAGTTTTCATAGGAGGATGAGCAGGTGGGCTTTGATTGTTTTCTGCCTTAGTTGCAGGTTGAGCTTGTTAGGCTCATATAGCGTGTAAAGCTTGTATTTGGCTTATGCGAACCGACCTTCCAATTTCTAGGTAGAATACTAATGAGCTTGAGTCGGTGATGCCTCGCACAAACCAATGAAAAGTAAGAAAGAAAATTTAAACAAAAGCAAAAGCATGTACAAGTATAAGAGTAAAATTTACAGTATATGTATGTACAGAAAAAGGCAAAGTCCAAACTACAACCCTACTAGCTACTCTTAATATTGTCAACACCGTCAATCCCCGGCAACGGCGCCAAAAACTTGATGCGCTATTTCCCGACAAGTGTATCGGGTCGAACAAGTAGTAAAGTGATGAGAATAAGTTATCATCCTCAGGGATTGACTTTAACAATTACCAATTTCACTAGATCAAGTTATATTTGGACAGAGGAAAAATGTAAAGATAAATCGAAAATAAACTAAACTAACAACAAGGAATTAACTAAACACCAAACGAAGAACTACGCCAAAACACAACGGGTAGGGGATTGACTTTCTTAACTCCTAATCTGATTAATTCATAGACAAACCAATCTTTGAATCGTTAAAGGATGCTTAGAAACATTCATAGATTCCATTTAATGTTGGTCGAGTTCACGAAAATATTTGAACCCAATGTCTTGGTGAGCAAATCTTCCTAGCCAAAATAATTAGCTAATGTCTTAGTCCAATTAATTGGTTCGGAGTTTAAGTTCAAGAACTCATATGACCACGCAAACAAGATTATCTATGTCTAGACTAACCCGATTCACGGTAGAAGTTACAAGGGCATGTTTATATCAAGCTATGTCTAGCATTAATACAAACCCCAAATGCATCTAAGTGAAATGATCACAATCACCTAAAACCAGTTAAACCAATAACAACTACTTCAATAATCAGAAAAGCAATTGTATTTAAGCATCCAACAACAAAGCTTCATAGGAAGTTAATATACATCAATCCCCTAACCCTAAAGTTTATCACAAGAGGAAGAAATACATAACAAATACACAACAAAATATGATCAAGAGGAAGGAGAAAAAGGAAGAAAAGCTTCAAACTCAGTAGAGAAGAGGTCTCCCAGCTCCTCCATCCTTGCCCTAGCAGAGCTCCCTTGCCCTCCAACCAAAAGATCCACAAAACATCTGCAAAAGAGCAATATATACAAGAAAGCTCGCAGGTGCAGAACCGGGGCGCCTAGGCGCCAAGCAGAAACAAAAGGGAAAAGGGACTGGCACCTGGGTGCCCTGGGTGGCGCCTGGGCGCCAACCCAAAAAAGATGGAAACAAGGAGTGGCGCCTGGGCGCCACGTTCTGACTCTTTGGCAGAGAGTTGAGGGGCTGGCGCCTGGGCGCCAGCCATCAGATGAGCAGCAGAACTTCAGATTCTCCATGTTCCAGACCAGAATGGAAAGCCTACTAGAATGTACAACAAAAAGCATAAAAAGGCAAGGAAAGAGACTAAAATAAGATAAAGCAAAGCAACAACTATGTACAAAGAGGAAAGCAAAATAAAGGACAAAGCAAGCAAAAAGGATAACAAAAATGGAATCAAGGAGAGGAAAAAGCCCTAAAGAAGCAAACAAAATTAACCAAAATAGAGGAATCATCATATATATATATATATATATATGCATGCTAAGGACAAAGATGAAATGGTGAGTTGGAAATGAATGATAAAATGAATGCAGATGTTGGAGAGGAATAAGGCGAGCATAAAGAAGATGTTCGAGAAGGTGGAGCTGTCGGCGTCGAGTTACGATACAGCGTGGTTGGCAATGATAGTATCACCCACTTCTCCAAAGGACCCTTTGTTCCCTCAGTCCCTCAAGTGGTTGTTTGATAACAAACTCAGTGATGGTTCCTGGGGCCTTCCTAATCGTCATGACTCATTGACCAAAGACTCTCTTTTATCCACTTTGGCCTCTCTCCTTGCCCTCAAGCACTGGGGTGTTGGTGAACTCCAGACTGCTAAAGGTATATCTTTTTATTTTATTATATTGAATCAATATAGAAGACCATATATTGTAGTTTGCAGAAGCCTCTTGAACCAACTTTTGTGAAATAATTGTATTTTTTTTTTGTTTTGGTGTGTGTTTTTGAAGGACTTCAATATATTGAGTCAAACATTGCTTCAGCTCTTGATGACAAGCAACATTCTCCAATTGGCTTCGAAATAATCTTTCCTAGTTTGATTGAGAATGCCCAAAAGTTGGATCTCAATCTTCCTCTTGGAGGGAAATCATTAAAGTCATTCCTCCAAAAGAGAGAGTTGGAGCTCAAAAGGTACAAATATATAGCTTTCATTGTCATCGTATATATTAATGCACAATGCATGTGAATTAATTAGTTATAATATGTTAATTCAATATGGTGCTTTCACATTTCATGATAGACACGTAGAAAATAATTTATACAAGCTCATAAAATTATTCAATTGCTTTATTATAGTGGCTGGGCTGGAAGTAATTCGGAAGGATGGAAAGCATATTTAACATATATTTCAGAAGGATTGGGAAATTCTCAGAATTGGGAAAATGCTTTGAAATATCAGAGAAAGAATGGGTCTATATTTAATTCACCAGCCACCACGGCAGCAGCATTTTCTCACCTTAAGAATGGAGATTATCTCAGTTATCTAAATTCTTTGACAGATAAATATGGGGGTGCAGGTTCGCCCCTTTCACACTACAATTTGGTTTTTGTTTTTATCTTAATTAATTTCATTTTTTATAGTAACGCATTATTCAAACATACATATATATATATATATATATATATATATGATAAATGTATAATTTTCAGTTCCAACGGTGCATCCTTTTGATGTCTATGCTCGAATCTATATGGTTGATAGTGTTGAAAAGCTGGGTATTGCTCGTTATTTTAAGGAAGAGGTTCTAAATGTATTGGATGAGATATACAGGTAATTAATTAAGCATATCCATATTTGATGCCTACAAATTTTAGGCTTCAAACTGAAAATATATTTTTATAATAGGAAGCAAATTGTCAAGAGGATAATGTATAGCAAGTAAGATTCAGAAAATCGAACTGGTTATTGAACCAATCGAAGTACCGGTTCAAGGGTCAATGGTCGAACCGGTAGTAATTAAATCAGTTGAACCAATTGAACCAACAGGTTTTACTTGTTCGAGACTGGATCGACTAGTTTTTCACTAGTTCATTGGTCCAATCCCAACTGGTTCCTTAAGCGGTTCACTGATTTTTCAATTGAACTGATCAGTTTGATATGGTTCTATGAACATTGATAGCTAGAACTCTAGAATCTATATATAATTTTTTTTTCTCTATTTGGCTTCTAAACAGGTTGTGGCAACAAGAGGATGATGATATATTTTTAGAGCCCACCACATGTGCTGTGGCATTTCGTTTACTATGTTTGCATGGATATGTTGTTTCTTCAGGTTCAGTGACTTCGATTTCTAAAATTAAACTTCGTGGATGAAAGAGATCAAATCAAAGAAACTAAAGAGCTTAATTTTATTTATTTATTTTTTTAATGTGTGTCCTTCAGATGCACTAAGCCGATTTTCAAAAGACAAATTCTGCAATACCCTACAGGGATATTTGAAGGATGTTGAAGCTGTTTTGGAGTTACACAAGGCTTCACAAATAGCTCTACAGTCGAATGATTCAGTTCTGGATGAACTAAACTCCTGGACAAGACACTTCCTTGAGGAATATTTGTCTTCCTCAAATAAACATATGGAGAAACCTCTTTATAATATTGACCACGAGGTAGCCTTCAACTCTGTTCTCACAAAATTAATCAACTTTACTTCTTGGCTTCCTCTATACATATCTCTAAATTTTTCTACGTCAGATATGTTTTGCTCTGCAGTTTCCTCATCACACTTATTTGGATCGCATGTTCGACCGAAAAATTATGGAGAATTACAAGGTTGATCAAAAGAGAATTTTGAAAACTTCATATAGGTACGTGCGTACACTTTTATCTAATTAATTTCTTCCATCCTTTTATTACTATTAACCGTCTTTAACTTCCCCTGTTCCCCCTTGCAAAGCTAAAAGCTAAAATAATTAAAGAATCAGTCACTTCAAATTTTTATGGTTTTATTCTCAGTTCTTTGAACCTTGCAAATAAAGAATCCATAGGGCTGGCAGTGGAAGACTTCAACAACTGCCAATTGGTAGTTCGTGAAGAATTCGAGCAATATAACAGGTGATGAATTTCTATTCTTGAGATTCCGATTTGGTTATAATTAATGTACAAATACAATCACTTGGTTAATTTCGGATCCGGATTCCCTCCAGCTAGCTAGAGAGTCCAATTTTTTTTAGCTACAGTTTTGTGACTTTTAACTACGGTTATAACTGTAGTTATTTTTTAACTACGATTATAACCGTGGCTAAAAATTATAAAAATGAGGCTAAAAGGAACTGGATTCTCCAACTAGCTAGAGGGAATCTAAACCCGTTAATTTCATGAAAATCGTTAAATTAAAAATGTCACATATATTTTTGACCAAAACATCATTTTGCTTTCTCACAAATATCTTTTTTCTCAAATTAGCCCCTTACAAATTTTTATTATGAATTTGATTCCTTATAGATTAATATGTTATCAATTCAGTCCCTCATAGAATTTCATTCTCAATATGTTTTCTCACAAATTAATATGTTATTAATCGAGTCTCTCACATATTTGCATTTTAAATTTGATCCCTCTCAGATTTATATGTTATTAATTTTGTTATTTCATCAAAACTTGTGACCATCAAAAGTTATTGCTAATAAAAAAGAACTAAATTGGTAATATGTCAATTTATGAGGGATCAAACTAAGAATAAAAATAAGTGAATGGCTAAATTGATGACATATCAATCTATGAGAGATCAAAATGAGAACGTAAAATTAATGAGGGACTGAATTGGTAACAAATCAATCTATAAGTGAGCAAACTGAGAATGCAAATTCATGAAGGACCTAATTGAAAAAAAAAGACATGGACAAAAATAAGATTTTAGTCTTTCAAAAGCAAATTGAGAAATTACTCAGTTAGTGCCAATTAGTAATGACTAATTGGGCTCTTCTGAGTGATTAGGTGGTTTATGGAGAGTGGAATGGTTTTGTAATATTCCAAGAATTTTTATGAATATTTAAAGTCTGATTTGAAGTTTAGTGAAAAATTTAATTATGTGGAAAATTTTCTTTTTGAATTAGTGAAGAAAATGTGGAAATAGAAATTTTTATTTTTAATTTAGGAAATTTTTACAAATTCTCAAGGACTAAAGTGAAAAGAAAAGAAAGTATAGAGGACTTTTGAGAAATGACCAAGTAGGAACCCGAGAAGAAGAATAGAGCTTATGGGAATGAATTATGAGTCCGGTACCGAAAAGATGATGGATTCGAGGTTAAAGTGGAGTTTGAGATATTGAGAGGGATTAAAGTGAATAAGGAAATTTGTGGGGCACCGAGGATTTAGAAACACCTGAGGTGAGATTTTACGAATTTGCTTTTGCTAGTCTTGACTGAGGGTCAATTGCAGAGCAAGTGATAATTTCACCCCGGGCGAGTATATAGGTGGCCTCACCTATTTTTTATTCATTTTTCTCCTTTCCTCTCTCTCTCTTCACTTTCTCTCCTCTCCTTCTCTCTTTCTTCTCTCTAATTTCTCTCTCTACACTCCAACTCTACAACCGGGCTTTGAAGGGCGGATCTCGGGCTACGGGGCGAGCCTCTAGGAGCCAAGCAACGTAGGGAAAGCAAGGAATCGAGGTAGAAATTTCTATTTCTTAAGCTTTTCCTTATTTTCTAGTTTTAAGAGTGTTTGAGGAAAAATCGAGATTCCGGCTTCGTTTCTCGATTAAAATTGGTGATTTGGTGTCTAAATGCTCCTTAGAGATTAAGGGTGAGATCCTATGGAAGAAATCATGAAAAACGGTGAAGATTTGGCCAGATTCGGGCCAAAACCGAGAGAAAGTCGCGAAGGGTCGTGATCGTGGCGCCCAGGCGCCATGTGTGGCGCCCAGGCGCCATGTGTGGCGCCTAGGCGCCAAGGACATGTGGGGAAGAGAAAGGCATGGCGCCCAGGCGCCACGTGGGGCGCCTAGGCGCCGGGCATGGGTGGCGCCCAGGCACCAGGTGTGCCGGAAAACCTTAGCTCATTTTCAATCGGCTATAACTTCTTCATCCGGACTCCGTTTTGGGCAAACTTTATATCGTTGGAAAGCTCTTTGAGTCTAGTTTCCAATGGTATAAGTTTCATTTAGATATTCATTACTTATTAGGAGTTATGACTTAAGATGTGAGTAAAGGTCGAGAGTAGTGGTAGGAAATTTCTCTATTTCGTAACCCTGATGGTTTTTGTCTGGTTACAATAGGAATGGTCAAGGTGCAAAGTGGGAGTGCCGAGAGCATGAAATCCAGGTGAGTGGGTTAATACTTGCTATGATTAAATATCTGTTATTGACTTTTTGCATCATAGTGGAAATATGTTGTATATCCAAGTTTGAAGAGGATGATGTGGAACGATGAGGCATAAACAATTGTGGAACGTGTCTGGTAATGTATATAATTATATTTTCTTATTTTCCCATGAATGGAGGTTATATAATGGATTGTGAATGGCATGTGAACTGAGTTGAATAATTGTTCTATATTATGGGTTATGTTGTATACATGCTATGTTGCTGGAACCACATTGATTATGTTGTGGCTTGAATTGTAAATGACTGAGTTGTGTATGTGGCTCAAGATTATGATTGAGGATGTTTTTATATATGATTGTGATTGTGTTTGACTGGAAAGGAAAGGCATGGTGGTGCACCCCATGGAGAAATTTATGTGAAGTTATAAGGGTGGAGATTATAAATGGAGCGATAAGGGTGGATGCGGCAGGGGCCGCGGGCAACGATCCAGAGGTATTCTGGACGACCCGGTTGGTACGGGAAATTTGTGTGAAATTGATTTCACCGATTGTTGTTGTGAACTTTTGAATTATATTGAAATGTATTTGATTTATTTGGATATTGTCGTGAAGTACTACGAATAATATCATATCATATGATGATCGATTTACGTATGATTGCTGCATGTTATCATTATGATGTATGATATTTTTTTGTCATAGTGTTGTGTTATCTACTCACTGGGCACGTGGTTTGCTCATACCCCTCTTATTGATATTTTTTTTCAGAGTTGACAGCTGAAGGTAAATATCGGAACAAGGAATTATGGATCCTTAGTCCATGATTACCTTTTCATTTGTTCAGGATAAAGGTATAATAGTTAAGTTTTATTCTAAGTTGTATAAATCTAGAAATCTCTGTAATCGGGTAGGTTCATTCAGTGATGTAATGTGAGTAATTGTAGTATGTATAAAGAACTCGTTTTGGTTGCATGAAAAAGAATTGTATAATTTTTAAGAAAAAGATAGGCTTACGGAGGTGAAATGAAATTCACTTTCCGTGCCGGTCACGTGCTCAAATTTTGGGACGTGACAAGTTGGTATCAGAGCTTTGGGATTAGGTCTCCTACCGATTACAGAGTAAGGTAACCTTAGTGGGATCTCCTCTATCGTGGTGAACCCGGGCACGACTATAGAGAGATGGCTCCACTGAAGGTCCTGTAGGATGTTTTCATTTCCTTTTCCTTCAATACTTGTCTTTTCTTATGAATTATGTTTTTAGTTTTAGTTTTAGAGAGTTATGGCTATACTTTTGAACTCGGTAAGGGAAAGGTTATTATTTGTTTTGATTCCGTTGCTGTCGGATCAAATTGTATGTATGGGGCTTTATATGTTAAATTCATGATTGATTTTGTGTGACTGATTTCTTTTATCTTTCTTAATTTTATTATTACTATTTTTGGAGTACCATCCCATAAAAGAAACCACTGGCATTAAAAGCAGAAGGATTACATTGCAAAAAAAAAAAATTACTCATGCATGAGTAATCTAAAAGCGAGGTGGTCTCGGATTAGGAGGGTTGTACTGTATCATCATCCCTCGACCATTCCTTGGAGCGAGAGACAGAGCAATATCGCGGAGGGTAGTGTAAATCCCATTCATACAATCAACACTTCTTTGTTGTTGATTGCAAAAGCACTGGGTAGACCAATAGAAGAACCTGTCTATTCTTGAAGTCATTTCTGCATGATTGCGTTTAGTTAACTTCTCTAGGTTTTCTATCATCTTTTTCAGATTTTTGACCTCCTGCTCTAGACAGGCGATTTTGTCCTCCGAGGTATGGCCCGTGCTAGTCTCCTCAGCTTCCTCGATCTTCTTCATTTTCTTCTCCTTCTGCTTCTCTGGAGACCACTCAAAAGGTCTTTTGCCCTTGTCTTTGCCCAGACTTAAGTTTAAGTCGAGCTCTTCTCTCCTGGCATCCACTGTGAGATCAATGTACTTCCTTGTGGCCATGATTTGGAAAATTTAGAAATTTATGTCGGAGTATGAGAAGAGAGGAATGCTGAGAAGTTATAGGCTTAGAGATGATTACTCTTTATGGTGTGGTAACTGAGAACGTTGGGATAGTTCTTATAGAGGAAAAATTTGAACTCAGAGACAAATAAGATATCTCTTCGCTGCACCCTATACGCTTAACCTATGGATTTCTGCAAGCTGGAAGCTAGGAGTCTAGGGTAGGCATGCACACCAACAACGCGTCGCACTAATGGCAAAACCACGAAAGTCAATATTCGGTGGATTTGCGGCCGATTTACACTTGGTTTTTCCATTTCTCTCGTTGGCATTTTCTGAAATTGAAGGAAGTCGACAATGTAGCCATTACAGAGTGTCTTGGATGTTTTCACGATGAACTAAAATGTATTTCTATGCTTTCTTGTGTTATTCTTGAAAGCCTTCAGTTAAGTATAATATACATGATTGATTGAATTATACTGTGATTATATGTATCTAAATACATATGATATGTATGTATGTTATTCATGCATAAAGAGTGAAGGTTATTTGTTATGGCCAGGAATAATATGTAATGATTCTACATACATTCAGAGAATGAGAAGTCTGAAATTTAAAAGAACTTGAATAGATGAAAATATATATAGGTAATGATGTATCTCTATGTTTATACATATATACATATATGCTCGTAGAGGCAAGTGAAAGGTAAAATTTTTCTCTCACTTTATGGAACGCTTGATGTGTAGATGTGAGAAGTTTTTATTTTAATATGTATGTTTGAAAATGTGTAAGCTTAGGGCTAAGCCACGGATTAGAAACCTAGATAAGGCTAGTATGAAGCTACCCGTTCATGGAGTAATATCTCGATTTAGAATTATTGGATAAGACAAATACAGAGTTAAGAAGCCATAAATTGAAGCGGCGATTAGTTTAATAATTTGAGCAAGAGTCAAAAGTTAGCCGAAATTTTTGAGGAAATCTTTTGTATTAGATTATATTTTGTTATTTTCTGGCATGCTTATCTGAGACCGTTGGCATTGCGTCGGATAAGGTCTGTAGGTCATCTTTAGAGTATGATGTAAAGGTTTTGTAGCCCTAAATTTCGTTTATATATAATGGATGCCCCATTACGCTGCTCACTACACTAAGAGTTTATATCTATAAGCTTTCTAGCATCAAACTTCTCCTTCTGTACAACCTTTATAGCTCAGAAAAATATGGCCGGCAATAAATCTTTCAATTTAAATTTTGAGGCTGGCAAGGTAGAGCTGGATCTAAATCTTAGCCTGAAGAATTATAAGAATAAGAGATCCATGGAAGAGTCACCAGAGGCTAAGAAAAGAAAAAGGGATGTAGTAGAGTTAAAGGATGTTAGCACAGCAACATCTTCTAATAATGAGCTTGCGCTTATGAGACAAAAGATGGAGGACTTGGAAAGACTGATAAACCGCCACTTTGAGGACCAGGGGAGATTGATAAATCGTCTCTTTACAGAACAAGAGAAGCTTTTGAACCGTCATTTTAGGGAATTGGCGAATAGAGTTGATAGACATTCGATGTTTGTAACTCAAAATTTTCGTGACCAACAAGCGAGATGTATTGACTGTATGAATGGAGTGACTTCTGCACTTCGCCAAATTTCCCAAACGTTTCCTCCAGAAACTCTTTCTAGGCTGCAACGATTAACTTCCTCCTTAAGGTCTGAAGCACCTTCTTCTTCTAGACCTGGAGCACCTTCTGCATTTCAAAAGCCTCCTCGTTCTTAATTTATCTTTTCTTTTGTTTGTACCTAAAGCTGATGTTTGATCTAATGTTTAAGTATTAAAATTATCTGTTTTGTAAATCAAGTTCAGCTTGTTGCCTGTAACTTATGTATTAGAAATAAAAATATGTTGAACTTGTTATATTTTGTACTTGATTGTGAAAATTCTAAGAGAGAGAATGAGATATAAACAAAATATTGGCATTTGCTTCAATCTTGAGGTAAGTTTTGAATTCGGAGGACCGAATTCTTTTAAGGGGGGAAGAATGTAATATTCCAAGAATTTTTATGAATATTTAAAGTCTGATTTGAAGTTTAGTGAAAAATTTAATTATGTGGAAAATTTTCTTTTTGAATTAGTGAAGAAAATGTGGAAATAGAAATTTTTATTTTTAATTTAGGAAATTTTTACAAATTCTCAAGGACTAAAGTGAAAAAAAAAGAAAGTATAGAGGACTTTTGAGAAATGACCAAGTAGGAACCCGAGAAGAAGAATAGAGCTTATGGGAATGAATTATGAGTCCGGTACCGAAAAGATGATGGATTCGAGGTTAAAGTGGAGTTTGAGATATTGAGAGGGATTAAAGTGAATAAGGAAATTTGTGGGGCACCGAGGATTTAGAAACACCTGAGGTGAGATTTTACGAATTTGCTTTTGCTAGTCTTGACTGAGGGTCAATTGCAGAGCAAGTGATAATTTCACCCCGGGCGAGTATATAGGTGGCCTCACCTATTTTTTATTCATTTTTCTCCTTTCCTCTCTCTCTTCACTTTCTCTCCTCTCCTTCTCTCTTTCTTCTCTCTAATTTCTCTCTCTACACTCCAACTCTACAACCGGGCTTTGAAGGGCGGATCTCGGGCTACGGGGCGAGCCTCTAGGAGCCAAGCAACGTAGGGAAAGCAAGGAATCGACGTAGAAATTTCTATTTCTTAAGCTTTTCCCTATTTTCTAGTTTTAAGAGTGTTTGAGGAAAAATCGAGATTCCGGCTTCGTTTCTCGATTAAAATTGGTGATTTTGGTGTCTAAATGCTCCTTAGACATTAAGGGTGAGATCCTATGGAAGAAATCCTGAAAAACGGTGAAGATTTGACCAGATTCGGGCCAAAACCGAGAGAAAGTCGCGAAGGGTCGCGATCGTGGCGCCCAGGCGCCAAGGACATGTGGGGAAGAGAAAGGCATGGCGCCCAGGCGCCACGTGGGGCGCCTAGGCGCCGGGCATGGGTGGCGCCCAGGCGCCAGGTGTGCCGGAAAACCTTAGCTCATTTTCAATCGGCTATAACTTCTTCATCCGGACTCCGTTTTGGGCAAACTTTATATCGTTGGAAAGCTCTTTGAGTCTAGTTTCCAATGGTATAAGTTTCATTTAGATATTCATTACCGATTAGGAGTTATGACTTAAGATGTGAGTAAAGGTCGAGAGTAATGGTAGGAAATTTCTCTATTTCGTAACCCTGATGGTTTTTGTCTGGTTACAATAGGAATGGTCAAGGTGCAAAGTGGGAGTGCCGAGAGCATGAAATCCAGGTGAGTGGGTTAATACTTGCTATGATTAAATATCTGTTATTGACTTTTTGCATCATAGTGGAAATATGTTGTATATCCAAGTTTGAAGAGGATGATGTGGAACGATGAGGTATAAACAATTGTGGAACGTGTCTGGTAATGTATATAATTATATTTTCTTATTTTCCCATGAATGGAGGTTATATAATGGATTGTGAATGGCATGTGAACTGAGTTGAATAATTGTTCTATATTATGGGTTATGTTATATACATGCTATGTTGCTGGAACCACATTGATTATGTTGTGGCTTGAATTGTAAATGACTGAGTTGTGTATGTGGCTCAAGATTATGATTGAGGATGTTTTTATATATGATTGTGATTGTGTTTGACTGAAAAGGAAAGGCATGGTGGTGCACCCCATGGAGAAATTTATGTGAAGTTATAAGGGTGGAGATTATAAATGGAGCGATAAGGGTGGATGCGGCAGGGGCCGCGGGCAACGATCCAGAGGTATTCTGGACGACCCGGTTGGTACGGGAAATTTGTATGAAATTGATTTCACCGATTGTTGTTGTGAACTTTTGAATTATGTTGAAATGTATTTGATTTATTTGGATATTGTCGTGAAGTACTACGAATAATATCATATCATATGATGATCGATTTACGTATGATTGCTGCATGTTATCATTATGATGTATGATATTTTTTTGTCATAGTGTTGTGTTATCTACTCACTGGGCACGTGGTTTGCTCATACCCCTCTTATTGATATTTTTTTTCAGAGTTGACAGCTGAAGGTAAATATCGGAACAAGGAATTATGGATCCTTAGTCCATGATTACCTTTTCATTTGTTCAGGATAAAGGTATAATAGTTAAGTTTTATTCTAAGTTGTATAAATCTAGAAATCTCTGTAATCGGGTAGGTTCATTCAGTGATGTAATGTGAGTAATTGTAGTATGTATAGAGAACTCGTTTTGGTTGCATGAAAAAGAATTGTATGATTTTTAAGAAAAAGATAGGCTTACGGAGGTGAAATGAAATTCACTTTCCGTGCCGGTCACGTGCTCAAATTTTGGGACGTGACAGGTTTCCAAGACCAAAAGTGGCAGATGCCTACTTGACCGCCGCAGGAACTCATGTGTCACCAGAACTTCGGGAAGCACGTCTCTCATGGGCAAAGAATGGCTTGCTCCTCTGCGTCTGTGACGATATGTATGACGTTTGGGGTTCTAAAGAAGACCAAGTTAGGCCAGTGGAATTAATGGAGCAGTAAGTATAAATGTATTTATTTTCTTCCTATAATATATATATATATATATATATATATATATAAAATAAGTTTTTGGCCATGACAAATCAAGAATTTAAATCTAAAATCACTTGTTATACTACTAGCTACTTACACTGTAAGTGGCTTCTATATTGAACATAGTTAGTGTTGACAAAACTGAATGGCAGGTGGGACGTAGACATAGAGAAGGTAGACTGTTCTGAGCCTGTTAAGATATTGTTCAATGCACTCAAGGGAACAATTTGTGAGATTGCAGAGCAAGCATATAAAGTTCAAGGACGCAGTGTGTTGAAACACCTAATTCAGCTTGTGAGAAAATTAAGCAATCAATATATATATATATATATATATATCATGCCTTAATTCAGACACTTAATTTCCATATATAGAGAATGTGTGACTATGGGATTAATTTGTCTGTATAACTGCTTGTGTGCATGCAGTGGGTGGATTGTTTGCACTCTAATCTACAGGAAGCTGAGTGGCGTAGACAAAATTATGTACCAACATACGAAGAATATTTGCCCACCGCTTTAATATCATCTGCTTTGGGACCAATTATGCTGCCTGGGCTCTACCTTGTCGGTCCCGACCTTCCTGACGACACTGTTCAAGGTGAAGAATACAATCGCCTCCTTGATATCATTAGCATTTACGGCCGATTGCTCAATGACGTCAATGGCTACAAGGTAATTCATTATCTTACTTTTAATTCTCTTTATTTGTTAGAAATTTAATAGATCTGGTCCAAGTCTATATTTAAAGAATATTGGATGAAATTGACTGTTGAGCTAGATTGGGTGCAATGACTTGCTCTTATATTCAAAATGCTTAAGATAATCTAGTTTAGCTCCATCATTGTTTACAAGTCACCATATTGAAAAAAGAAGAAAATTCTCAAAGGAGTCTCTGGCAATTTGATTAAGTGTAATGACATAGCCCTTTTGTCCAAAATGTAGCATTATGTCTTTTCATCTATCTTACATAAATGTCTTTGTAATCGTTAATCTTCGTCTTATCTTTCGTTTGTTGGTCTGTACTGGCAAAATCCTGCTATGTATCTTTGATCCTCTTTAATTTAAGTTCCCTTTAACCAAAACAAAAATAAATAAATATCATAGTTAAATATTCTTAATATAAAGCATCTAAAAATTTAGCTAACTGGGGTTCCATATACATATATATATATATGTTTGTAAATTGTAGAGAGAAATCGAACAAGGGAAACTGAACGCCATAGCGTTGCGAGTAAGGCATGGGTCAGGGGTGACGGAAGAAGAGATAAAGAAGAAGGTAAAGGAAGAGATCAATGAGAATAGAAAAGAGCTTTTAAGAATGGTTCTAAAAAAAGAAGGGAGCATAGTTGCAGCAGAGGTGAAGGATGTGATCTGGAAGATGGCCAGAACGCTGCACGTGATCTACAGGGAAAAGGATGTAATCCACGCACGTGACTTGTCAGATGAGATCATCAGTATTAAAGATGCCGTGCTCAGCGAGCCTGTTGTCTTGAAATATTGAACCTTTTTTTGGGTAAGAAATACTGAAACTTGATGTTATTTATAATAAACATGAGATTGTGATGTGCGCAACCACACGCTGAGCCGACGGTGAAATCCGACAAAATAATCTATATATATTTTTTTGTTTCTTTTAACATTATATTTCAAATTCCACTTCAACAATGTATGAAAATAGTGACTAGAAAATTCTGACTGAATCCTACTAAAATAATTTGCGACTGCCCTTATATCTCTTTTCAACTAAATGAAAGGAATGACTATTTTTACACGTGTACACTTAACACCCAAATTTTGACTGACAAAGCAACTATAGCTCCCCAACTCGAGTGTGAACCACTAAATATACATGGCGCAGGGGATGGCCACCCACGCCATTATTATATATGTGGCGCTGGCAGCCTCCCCCCATGCCATATATTGTGTTATGGTGTGGGGCACACATTTAAAAAAATATATATTTATATTAATATTTTTCAAAATTTTTTTTATATACAGAAATTATTGTCACTGTACATAATGAATTATACGAAAAAAAATTAGTCATCACTTTGAGTATTGTGCTCAGTTTCTTCCTCTTGTTTATTCATGTTTTCATTTTCATCTTCATCTTCATTTGTATCTATATCTTAATACTCAACTTCTTGTTCATGTTCTTCCTTCCCCTCTTGTACTTGATCTTCGTCTTCTATTGCTACTTTTGTACATCTTATTTCTTTGTATTGTACTTCTTCTTTTAAATTTTCATTTAATAAATCACTATAAACAAGAGAAACATGAGGTTGTTTATTCTGGTAGACAACTTCTAGTATTTCTTAATTTTCAACTAGATTTCTGGGCCTAATTTTCATGGCAACCCATCAATCAAATTTCTCTATTGTTCTGATTGAATAAAGAACAAAATATACTTGTATTTCCTGGTGTGCGAACACAAATGAATCAAATTTTTCATATCTCCTTGTATGCTTAATCTCTGTAATCCCATAATCTAGGTGTACTCTAGTTCCATGATTCGACACTTGATCAAACTAATCACATTTAAACAAAATAATATTTTTCGTAGGTTCTGCAAAATATTATAATTGTACAACATGTTTAAAAATGCCAAAATAATCATTTATCCACCACCTTTTATAGTGCCTTTAACACAAACCCCACTATTAATTGTCTTATGAAATTGTATCCATTCACAAAATATATTAGCCATGTCTCAACCTCTTTAAATGGTCCCCATGCTAAGTCTCTTTACATTTGGATCATTAAAAAATGAGGTTGAGTGTGTGCTTAGTTAAAGTTGTCAATGAATAATTTATTAATTAATGCACAATACAGAAAAATGAGTGAACATGTAATTAAACAGGTTGTACAAGAAGGCCACTTATAAGGGTTTTGATCCATAAGACAAGGTGTGATTCAACAAATCTATCAATATCTGCATCACTGAAATGGGGATTTAAATTTCTGTGATAATGTTCAAAATTACTGCCTTGTAAAAAAAAAAAAAACTCAGTGAGCATACATAGTAGATATACAATGTTTGATTGATTAACAAAATTAGGAAATATAATGTTTTCTTACTCAAGTTGTGACTTCACTTCATCATGATTCAGAATGACGTAAAATTGAGCTATCATATATTTTATATCATCTAAAAATCTTGTAACGCTCTTGCCAGAAGGACGCCCAACTTGGTTAAGAAGTGTTAATATTGTCAGTCGGCTTGTAGCCTCCTACACACAAGGATTTCAACCAACGTTTGTTCTTAATGAATGTAAATGTGACTCAAAGAAATAAGAACAAAGGTACAATGTCTCTTGTGTCAAGTATGTTTCACAAATAGAACTTTCCAAGTAAATTTTATTCTTGACTATCTTTCTAATTTTGTTTAAAAACCTTTAAAAATCAAAGGAAATTGAATCAATAGGAATTAAAATAATATACTAAAGAAAAAGTAATTAATGATTGAATACCTCTCAAAAGGATACATTCATCGATATTAAACTGGTCCACCAATTCGAGCCTCGTACAAGAGATGGACAGGTAGACGTCCTATTGAGTCAAAAAATCCATGGGGAAAGATTCTTTCTAGCTTGCAAAGAATGATAGAAAAGTTGTGCTTCATTTGCATTAATTCATTAACTTTCAATGTTGTTGAACACAAGTCTTTGAAAAATTAACTTATCTCAATGAGAGGCATCCAAACTTGTTTTAGCAATGTGCTAAATGCGATGGGTAGTAAATATTCTATAAAATATGACAATCATAGATTTGAGTTCGAACAACTTTACATCTTTCATGTCAACATATCTTGAAAAATCCAAAGAATATCCATCAGACATTTTTAAACCCTTGACCTACTCACATATGGCCTACCTCAGCTCTAGCATAAATAATAATTTAACCTTTGACTTTATCACTCTGCCATTGGGTAATATTTCTAACTCTAAATCACGATATTTGCAGTACACCTTAAGATCCATTCTTGCCTTGATGTCCTCCTTTGTATTGCTTTGGTGTTAGTGATTTGGTAAGCCCACTGGTCGCACAAGTAATATAAATTGAGTAAGATATCATTCCCTTGAGGACTAAGTAACTAACTACCCAAGAAATTTGACAGAATTAGATAGATGAATTTGTTTGGATTGAAGTAAGCTCTAACTAGAACTGAAAGAGTAAAATTCAACACAACAAAAATTCTTTTTATGATTTTTAATAAATTGATAGTAAACACACTCATGATTAAAGAAATTAATATTAAAAGACCTAGAGTCGCTAATCCCTTTCTTCATCTTAGGAATCTCAACATCTCTCTCATGTACTAACAATTCTATCAAAAGCCCATGTTAACCGTAGATTACTCTATTAACTTAAAAGAATCCTTCCAGATCTCAATCAAGATACTTAACACCTACTCAATTCCTTAAGTGAGTTAAACCTATACTAAACAACTTAATTTGGCTATACGAGATTAACTAATATTCCTATTAGCTAATAAGTGGAATTCTTAAGTTAAGATCAATGCACTCGTCCTTTCTAAACATTGTTCTACTCTCACATCCCTCTCCCTAGTTCAGTAAAAGCAATAAGTTAACCATGGAGTGATCAAATCCATGAATAACACCATTAAAATAAATAGAAAGACATATATTAATTGAATCGAAGTGTAAATACATGAGAGAGAGAGAGAAATCTTATTCTAGAATCAAGTTCATAGCAACTCTAGAAGGAAAATCTAGCTACTCATGGAATATAAATGACAGAAAATAGAAATAAAGATAGAACTAGCTATGAATCTGAAGTTGGATGATGGATTGAGCCCCAAATCTGGAAAATCAAATTGCCCCTTCTTTTCTCAGCAAAAACGACATTTTTCAGCTTCCTCCGTATCAAAATGCCCTAAAAAAATCACCTTTGTGACTATTTAAACTAATACTGATGTGGTAGAAAACTCGCAGCGGTGGAGCACAAAAAATCAAAGTAGCAGTGGAGGGCTATCACTGTAGTGGTGCGAACTCACCGCTGCAACTGTGGAGGGTAGAAACAATTGCTGAAGAACTGCTACTCTAAAGCTGGGGGCTGCTCTACGTTACAGCAGTGCCAACTCATTACTGCAGCGATAGGTTGCAGAACGGATGCTGACTTTTGCTAAAGTTCTAGTGGTAGGCGTTGGATAGCCAGCACCGGGCACTAGCTGCTGGGTAAGCACCCCTCCTCTAAAATGCAAGGTCAAAGTTGGGAATCGAATGTAGTGGTTTCCTCTCCTCTAATTGGTGATCATTCTTTGAACCCTAAAATACAAGATCAAACACCATTATTAGCATAAAATGAGGGTAAATCAAGAAAGTAACATTGAGTTTAGGGAATTCCAAATTAAAAAATCTTGAGACCAAAAGAATTACATCAGTAAAATTCAAGCAAAATCAAGGTTCAGATGTCAAGAAAAAGTGCACTAAAATCATGTTAATTATGAAATTAACACTTGGATGTCTATAACAGTGTCAAATTATGACGAATCAGGAGATCTATCCAATAGGGAGATCCCAAAAAATACTTTGTTTTGTCCAATTATGCTCAACCTTATAACCTTGATACTTAGAAATGCCACTTTTAATGACCTTAGGAAGCCTTCTCACTTCTTCCCATTATTCTTCCCCAGTTAGTATTGGTGGTGGGAGATTGTTATCAATTTTATTATTGATGAACGCATCCTTATTCCTCCTGAATGCATGGTCAGCAAGTAAGAACTACTGATGATAATTAAACCAGGAGTTCTTTCTTCCATTCTATAGAGTGAAGGCTTTTGAGTTGTGCATACAATAAGGACAATCTAACTTACCTATAATGCTCCACCCGACAACATTCTATACACTGGAAAGTCGTTTATTGTCTACATCAATATTGCTCGCATATGAAAATTTTGCTGTGTGGAAACGTTAAAGATGGATAGTCCATCCCACGAGCGGCTGCAAGTACACATCAATGCTAGCCTTTAGGTTACGTGGCCTAGGTATAATGGCTATCAGGAACATATATGATGTAGTCATGTAGAGCTTGAAAGGCGGGTTATATAGTGTCACTATAACGGGTCAGCTTGAGTATGGTGTCTCATGCTGACTGTAAGGGGTGAACACATCAGTACACAGGTCGAGCCTCATATTACATGGTTCATAGGTGAAGTCGGGATATATAATGTCAAAGTTTTTCCATGCCTCCCCATCTGAAGAATGGACCAAGATGCCTTCATCTCTTTTGTGATTCCAATCCCATCGCATTTGCTCAGTCGATCTCATCGAGGTATAAAACCTTTGCAACCTAGGAATAAAAGATAGATAGTACATTATTTTCACTGGAACCCGTTTAATACTTTGTTTTCTCCCAGGTCAACCTTGTTGTCATCAGATGTTCCATAAAATTTGCATTCATTTTCATCTATGTCGTCGTTGTAGTACAATATGCACATATTCAAACAAACATCAATTTTTTTGGACGATAGACCAAGTTTCGTCCTACACCAATTCGTGGGTACAATATTTTCAGCGGCACTAATCTCCCCTATAAGATCTGTCATGTTATTAAAAACTTGAACCGAAATGTTGTCTTCTGATTTTAGACTTGACATTCTAACCACAACAGATAACTCTGAATGACTAATATAACCTGGCCAAAGTGGCCTCTATAGACATTTAGCAAATCAAGGAACTCGAAGCTTATGGATTTGGAGTTTTGTCAGTATTTAAATTACAAATATCCTCATTTACTAGATCTGAGTCATCATCTCTAATAGCCAAATCTTGTTTGACTATATCTAAGATCATGGATTAATATCGAGCATCCCTTTCGGCAACAGTAAATGTCAATTTATTGATATTTAGCATTTTTATATATATTTTCACTCCTATCTTGGTCTATTTGCATTTTTATCTATGACAATTCTCTAATTTTATTACACTTTGTGATTTATTGGGTCTAAATCAATTTTGGATGAAAAATGAATTATTTTCGTATTTTAGGACTTAAATTATAAAATACTCAATTTAATTCTCTAACGTAGCACTTCTATTGACATAGACGCTGAAGTAGCACTTTTCTGATGAGTAGGATGCTTACTAAACATTTTTTTTCTGTTGACTTGATGACATGGATGTGTGGACCCTCATTTCAGAATTTTCCAACCCTTTTGTATGCAGTCTAGCTTTTGTATCTTTCCCAAACTTTGCTTAAAATGGAAAAAAAAACATATCAGCCTTCTGCATGGAAAAAGAGTCTCTTTGTTGTACCTTACTCATGTCTTCTGATGCGCTATTTCCCGACAAGTGTATTGGGTCGCACAAGTAGTAAAGTGATGAGAAAAAGTTATCGTCCTCAGGGATTGACTTTAACAATTACCAATTTCACTAGATCAAGTTATATTTGGACAGAGGAAAAATGTAAAGATAAACCGAAAATAAACTAAACTAACAACAAGGAATTAACTAAACACCAAACGAAGAACGACGCCAAAACACAACGGGTAGGGGATTGACTTTCTTAACTCCTAATCCGATTAATTCATAGACAAACCAATCTTTGAATCGTTAAAGGATGCTTAGAAACATTCACAGATTCCATTTAATGTTGGTCGAGTTCACGAAAATATTTGAACCCAATGTCTTGGTGAGCAAATCTTTCTAGCCAAAATAATTAGCTAATGTCTTAGTCCAATTAATTGGTTCGGAGTTTAAGTTCAAGAACTCATATGACCACGCAAACAAGATTATCTATGTCTAGACTAACCCGATTCACGGTAGAAGTTACAAGGGCATGTTTATATTAAGCTATGTCTAACATTAATACAAACCTCAAATGCATCTAAGTGAAATGATCACAATCACCTAAAACCAGTTAAACCAATAACAACTACTCCAATAATCAGAAAAGCAATTGTATTTAAGCATCCAACAACAAAGCTTCATAGGAAGTTAATATACATCAATCCCCTAACTCTAGAGTTTATCACAAGAGGAAGAAATACATAACAAATACACAACAAAATATGATCAATAGGAAGGAGAAAAAGGAAGAAAAGCTTCAAACTCAGTAGAGAAGAGGTCTCCCAGCTCCTCCATCCTTGCCCTAGCAGAGCTCCCTTGCCCTCCAACCTAAAGATCCACAAAACATCTGCAAAAGAGCAATATATACAAGAAAGCTCGCAGGTGTAGAACCGGGGCGCCTAGGCGCCAAGCAAAAACAAAGAGGAAATGGGCGCCAGCCCAAAATAGCTGGAAACAAGGAGTGGCGCCTAGGCGCCCTGGGTGGCGCCTGGGCGCCACGTTCTGACTCTTTGGCAGAGAGTTGAGGGGCTGGCGCCTCCAGGCGCCCTGCGTGGCGCCTGGGCGCCAGCCATCAGATGTGCTGCAGAACTTCAGTTTCCATGTTCCAGACCAGAATGGAAGGCCTACTAGAATGTACAATAAAAAGCATAAAAAGGAAAGGAAAGTGAGTAAAACAAGATAAAGCAAAGCAACAACTATGTACAAAGAGGAAAGCCAAAATAAAGGACAAAGCAAGCAAAAAGCTAACAAAAATGGAATCAAGAAGAGGAAAAAGCCCTAAAGAAACAAACAAAATTAACCAAAATAGAGGACTCATCAACTCCCCCAAACCAAAACTATTGCTTGTCCTCAAGCAAAACACTAATCTAAAAACCACGAAGCCAACAGATTTTTCAAGATAGAGAGGAAGTGCTCAACAACATAAAACATTAAACAAAATCAACTCAATTCCACATAGTCATCTTCTTAAAACCAAACTTGGCATTGAGTAATTGAGAATTTAAAGATAAACGTGATACTTTTCCAAGCGTTTTTAAAGACAAATTGCAAACACCCTCACTTTCTCAAATTACTCTCCACAAACTTAAAAGAAAATATCTTTTTCATAACAAACTCGGCTCTCAAGGAAAACTTCTCAAACAAGGGATATTTTTAAGAAAAAGTGATCGAAGTGAAGACAGTGCGCCTAATCCACACATCTCCCCCTCAATCTATGCAAGAAGAAAAGATAACGAGGTTAAGGAACAAAGAGTTGCCCGTGCGCCTAATCCACACAACAACACCTTGACCATCACCTTTATTTGCTAAGAAAATGTAATTCATTGGTTAGAACAAGTGTTGTGCGCCTAATCCACACTACACTTCCTCAACTTAAATCACACTTCTATTTTATTTAATCAGAATTGTTTTGCCTTTTTTTTTCTCATTTTTTTTAGAGAAAGCAGTCCCTTATTGAGCAAAATGTTGTCATAAAAAGAGATAGAAAATTTCAAGATTTTGAAAGAGTGCTTTAAGAAGGTTGAGAGGGTCGACAACTTTTAATTAAAAAGCTTGAGATTTCTCAAATAAATCTAGAAATTCTGAAAAACCAAATTTAAGTTAAATTTTAAACAAGATGACCATGTAAAGAATTAATTGAAAATAGAATAATATAAAACTTGTAAATCACATTCCAATCTATCAAGAAAAATCCAAAGATATGATGGTCAACAAAAACAGAGACATTCCTTTTGAAAAGAAGATTTAGATGTATCACCCTAAAAATAATCTTCTTAACCCGAATTACAGAAAAGATTACTGAGACATGTCTATATTAAGGCTAAGACAAGCATTAATACAAACCCTAGATTCATTGAAGATGGTAGCTAAGCATCCAAGAGCAATAATAACAGTAAAATTTTCTCCCCCAAACCTAAACAACATATTATCCTCAATAACAAACCAGTAGGGAGCGGGGTTCAAAAAGGAAAGCTATGCACAGAAATAAACCATCAACAAAGGCAATCAGAATTAAAATGCGGAAAATAAATACAAGGAACTAAACAGAACAATAATTAAAACAACAAATAAAACTAAAAGCAAAATTAAAAAGATAAAATGGAAAGAAACTTAGGTTGCCTCCCAAGAGCGCTAAGTTTATAGTCCTTAGCTAGACTTTACCCGGTTTGTTTAGCTATGCCACCACCACATCCCTCCACAGAAGAGATTTTGCAATCCATGAGAGTTTTCATAGGAGGATGAGCAGGTGGGCTTTGATTGTTTTCTGCCTAAGTTGCAGGTTGAGCTTGTTGGGCTCTTATAGCGTGTAAAGCTTGTATTTTGGCTTATGCGAACCGACCTTCCAATTTCCGGGTAGAATACTAATGAGCATGAGTCGGTGATGCCTCGGACAAACCAATGAAAAGTAAGAAATAAAATTTAAACAAAAGCAAAAACATGTACAAGTATAAGAGTAAAATTTACAGTATAAGTATGTACAGAAAAAGGCAAAGTCCAAACTACAACCCTACTAGCTACTCTTAATATTGTCAACACCGTCAATCCCCGGCAACGGCGCCAAAAACTTGATGCGCTATTTCCCTACAAGTGTATCGGGTCACACAAGTAGTAAAGTGATGAGAAAAAGTTATCGTCCTCAGGGATTGACTTTAACAATTACCAATTTCACTAGATCAAGTTATATTTGGACAGAGGAAAAATGTAAAGATAAACCGAAAATAAACTAAACTAACAACAAGGAATTAACTAAACACCAAACGAAGAACGACGCCAAAACACAACGGGTAGGGGATTGACTTTCTTAACTCCTAATCCGATTAATTCATAGACAAACCAATCTTTGAATCGTTAAAGGATGCTTAGAAACATTCACAGATTCCATTTAATGTTGGTCGAGTTCACGAAAATATTTGAACCCAATGTCTTGGTGAGCAAATCTTCCTAGCCAAAATAATTAGCTAATGTCTTAGTCCAATTAATTGGTTCGGAGTTTAAGTTCAAGAACTCATATGACCACGCAAACAAGATTATCTATGTCTAGACTAACCCGATTCACGGTAGAAGTTACAAGGGCATGTTTATATTAAGCTATGTCTAACATTAATACAAACCCCAAATGCATCTAAGTGAAATGATCACAATCACCTAAAACCAGTTAAATCAATAACAACTACTCCAATAATCAGAAAAGCAATTGTATTTAAGCATCCAACAACAAAGCTTCATAGGAAGTTAATATACATCAATCCCCTAACCCTAGAGTTTATCACAAGAGGAAGAAATACATTACAAATACACAACAAAATATGATCAATAGGAAGGAGAAAAAGGAAGAAAAGCTTCAAACTCAGTAGAGAAGAGGTCTCCCAGCTCCTCCATCCTTACCCTAGCAGAGCTCCCTTGCCCTCCAACCTAAAGATCCACAAAACATCTGCAAAAGAGCAATATATACAAGAAAGCTCGCAGGTGCAGAACCGGGGCGCCTAGGCACCAAGCAAAAACAAAGAGGACAAAATAGCTGGAAACAAGGAGTGGCGCCTAGGTGCCCTGGGTGGCGCCTGGGCGCCACGTTCTGACTCTTTGGCAGAGAGTTGAGGGGCTAGCGCCTCCAGGCGCCCTGCGTGGCGCCTGGGTGCCAGCCATCAGATGTGCTGCAGAACTTCAGTTTCCATGTTCCAGACCAGAATGGAAGGCCTACTAGAATGTACAATAAAAAGCATAAAAAGGAAAGGAAAGAGAGTAAAACAAGATAAAGCAAAGCAACAACTATGTACAAAGAGGAAAGCCAAAATAAAGGACAAAGTAAGCAAAAAGCTAACAAAAATGGAATCAAGGAGAGGAAAAAGCCCTAAAGAAACAAACAAAATTAACCAAAATAGAGGACTCATCATCTTCCCTTCAGCATTTTAGATCTCCTTCACCTCAGCCCTTTTTGAAAGTCAACTGAAGGCATCTAGGGCAGAATATTCCTTAGGTTTAGTGAGGCATCAATTTTGTATCTCAGATCACTTTTTCATTATGTAACTTAGTAATTTCGTAGGTCTTCTTCTATCTACTTTTCTCTCCATTGTTCTTCTGGTTTTGCTCTCATAGAGAGCTAAACTTCCATTATAATAAGTCACTAGGACATTAGGATGTTGTAGCTTGAACTTTCAGTGCAAGATAAGTGTTTTATTCTCCAGTTCATCTCATTTTCATTTTATATTATGCATCTGTTGTTTATGCTGATTATAAATTTTGATATGAACTTATAGAGCTATAAACTGATTTGTATTTGAGATACAACCTTGCTTAACTAATTGAAAAAGTGAGTAAAAATGAAATGGTTAGTTAGATGAAATTTAACTTGATTTGGTGTCGGTCTTTTGAGGTTGCATCTAGCTATAGTTAATGAAGTTTTTCTTGATTATAGTTAGAAGCATTATAATTTCTGGAAGTTCCTCTAGAATTATTTTCATAAAAACCAAATGGTCAAATGAGAATAAGACTAAATCAATGAGTTAAGTAGTGATAGTTGTACTCCCATAAATCATAGTGGATAGTTACACATTCTCCTCCAATGTCAAATATTTCTACTGCTTACTACTACTACTATTTACTGCTTGATTTCTATTCTATTTATGCAACTGTCATAGCCAAAATCCCCCTTGTGTTAATTAGGTCTTAATTAGTGTAATTAGTGCTAGGAACAATTAATTAATAATTAGAAGTAAGGCTTCTTGAGAGAATATAACTTGAGACGACCATTATACTGGAAGTTGCCAAAAATTCAGTTATGGGCGACTCGGCGGTCGTAGTAGTTCAAACCATCTACTTGAACAATCAACATCATGAGACGTTGAAATTGTGGCTTCACCACCGACCTCACTATGAGAAGTCCAACACCAATATCATAACTGAAAGCCTCTTTTGTAAGGATCTACTTTAACTTCCTCAACACTCATATAGGTGTCATTTTTGTGTTTTGAGCAGGGGCATCTGATCTTTCCATCTGCTGCATGTTGCTTAGCAAAGGCAACAAATTTATCCACCCTGAGCAAAAACTCTTCTACATAATCATTTATTCCAAGATTTAGTCTATTGTGCATCCATCTTCAATAAGAAGGGATTTCTATTTTTCTTATGAAGTGGAAAGAAAAAGTTACAGAAGAGAGAAAAACAAACAGAGAATATTGAATCACGAGTTTGTGACCAACTCTATATAGACGGATAAAAGAGTAAATAGTAATAGGGAAATGGTAAGAGATATGATTAGACACCCATCGCACTCATACATACCTTATCAAACCTTACTACCATAATCAACTTTTTTGCATTGACCAGGCCATAGAAACCTCCAGCACATTCTTTCGAATAATTTATATTGATATAATTATTTAATGTACAAAAAAAAGGGCAATTATATTAATATAGTTATTTGAGATAAAAAAAAATTGAAATCAGGTGAAATTGAGATACTTAAGTAAAAACCTTTTTCTACTCGTGTAATATAAAATAACAAAAAAAAATCATATAGTTGTATAGAGAAAGAAAAATTAATTATTGAAACACAAAATATATATCTACAAACAGTGGAAAGATGATGTACTAAAGTAAATAATTGGAACATAATTATATATTACTAAAGAAAGAAATATATTAGTAAGTGATATTTTATTACTAGTAAATAATTCCAACATAATTATATAAAAAAATACATTAGTACAAATATATAAAATAGAAGTAAATGTATTTTTATTATATTTATTTTATCCAATCAAACTAGTAAAAAAATAATTTATGATATGACTCGTAAAGTAAATATGATTCATACAATAAATATAAGATATGATATGACTCATATCACATTCCTACATTTTTCTTACTCCAAATATATCATATTCATACCAACTTTTTGGCACATGATTCACTAGCCTTAGGTCATATCTTGAATGGAGAATGCGATGAAAGGAATGGGAAGTTGAATGGGTGAGAGGATGAGACGTGGTGGGCTTTGGATGGAAGAGACGGAGATTTTAATGAAAAGACGTGCCACATACAAATTAATTATTTAAAAAATTATGGCATGCATGCAAATTTATTTCTATTAATTTTTCATTCATCTCACATCATCAACCATCGCTACATCCTCTATAAATGATGACTTTCACTCCCTCTTCTTCCCATTTTCAATTCTCCTCCTTTCACTTAACTACTCACAGCTTCATCCCTTTGCTTTACTGTTCGAGAATCATGAAGCCATCCCTGTTTGAGAATGACTACCTCCCTGATATTGGGTAATATACTTTGGAATTCCTGCTGTGTATAGTGTTAAATAGTTGTTGTTCATGTGAAATTTTGTATAAAAGAACATTTGTTCTATTATAGAGTGATACATGCTCTGGCCCTAAAATTTGATATGTCTGGTTTGGTAGGAAATTTGGAATGTTCTTTAATATGAATCTTCAAACTCTAAAATGCTGGTTTAATATGAATCTTTAAGATAGAGTTTCAAGTTTAATTTAAAATCATGACTGTGTGTCTATGTAGAGTTGAGCACAGGTTGGGTTGGTTTGAGTTGAGGATAGATCTCAACTCAAACTAACTACAGACCAGTAGGTTGGATTGGGTCGGGTTTAGCATTTTTTACTATTGAACCTAAACCAACCTAACCCGCCTTTTAGCGGGTTGGGCAGGTTGAGATTTTGTTTTCCTTCTTCTTCTTCTCGCTCTCTTCAAATTAAATAATTGTTGCAGCCTGCACTTGATATCCAATTTACTAAAGACAAGTACTAAATATGATATTGTTTATTATGAATTCATATAAATAAAAGATCATAAATCCAAAAAGAAAAGGAGAAATAAATTTTAGATGTCATTATACTGGTATAGGCAATATGCAAAACATGATAAATTAAACAAATCTTACATTGTTACATAGATACATTGAACAATTATTAAATTTGTCACTGTCAGCAACCTTACTTTAAAACAACATCTAGACAACCAAACCCCATAACATTAAAAAAAACAACAAACAAATAAATGAATAAGAAGAAACATGTGGTCTCATTCCAATATGCCAACAAAACAAAAATTAATAATGATTAAAAAAAGTGCAAGTACACCAATAACTAAATAAGCCAGTTGAATTCATATAATACATGGCCAAATCCCAAACTAATTCTTATAATAGCAGCAAGTTGAAATGAGCATAAACAAACACAAGAGTTAATCAAACTAAGCCACCATCATTCTTCAACCTTCAATCAAGATAAATAAAATAAGTAACAAACTAAATTCCAACAACACATAAGTAAATAACACAAATACAATCTAGCAAGGCAGCAACATTCTTCATTCTTCAATGTTCAATTTCAAAGCCAAGAGTTTAGAGCTCTCTAGTCTTAAGATTTGAGAAAATATTATGCAGCACCCACATTTAGCATCAGGAAAAAAATATATGGGCACATATTACAATAAAAAATATCCTAACAGCAGAGACATTTCAATATGGACATAGATTCATCATGGCAAGCCTTTTGGTTATGCAATTTCAATATGATTTTTCATCGTTGTCACAAAATAGTTGCTTATAAATTCAACAATTTTATTTTTAATTTTTCATCATTGTCACAAAATAGTTGCTTATAAATTCAGCAATTTTATTTTCAATTTTTCATCACTGTCAGTGTCACAAACCAGAATACATACCACCCTTGACAATAGTTGAAAAGGCATTTTACTTATATGATCAGAATACACGAACCATAATACATATTACCCTTGTTTGAATCATCTTAGAAGTCAGACTGAGGGCGAAGAGCCAGGAGGGATGACGGATCAGAGGTGAGACAGAGAGTTATTACTTGTTCAAAGCCAAGGACTAAGCCACTGAGGAGCGAAGAAGACCAAACTGAAGAAGAAGATAAGAAGACCGTGACCATTGACCAAAGCACAGCTGCACAAGTACCACTGGAGACTCAACTGGAGAAAAAGGATAAGGATTGGATTTACGAAAGTGAGACTGGAACCCCAACCCTAGCAGAGAACAAGTAAGGAATTGGGAAAGTGACTTGCGAACTGAACTACTGAAGGCTAAAGCTCAATATGTCAAAATGTCAATAGTATAAAAATATATTTTATATTTAAAAGCTATCAGGTTTGCAGGTTGAGTTATGTTGAAAATCTTAAACCCAACCCGACCTGTTCAAGGTTGAGTTGTGTTTTTTCAACCCAACCTCATTGTGCTGGTTGGGTCAGGTTTGCCGGGTTTACGGTTTGTTTGCTCATCCCATATGTCCATGGTTCCCCTTTTGAAATCTTAATTTGATTTAACGTGGATCTTTGATAAATTATTTAAGCTTGAATTTGGGGTATTATATGTTGGTTTAACTTTTGTTTTTGAATGCTTTTTTTAAATGAAAAATGTATGTTTACACGTCTCTTTACGTCATGGTCATAGTTCTATTTTTGAATTTTTTATGTCTGCATGTCAGATTAGGTTTTGTTTACATCATGGGCATAGTTTTCCAACACTCAATAGGACCCAAAAATGTGCTCTTTCTTTAAAGCATCTATTTATGTGTGATTAGTGGTTTAAGTTTCTATAACTTTTGATTTGGTTTTTTTGAATCACAAAAAAATGGTTGAAATTAATATTGCCAATAGACAAAGTTGCTAACATTGGTAAATTTTTATTACAATAGCTAGAGGTTGCAACACTAGTAAATAATGAGATAAATTTCTATTAAATATTTAACATTGGTAAGTGTTTATTATGATACTCTTTTATTAAATTCTTAATAATAAATATTAAAATATATTTATTTTTTTCATAGAGATGTACATCCATCATCATCAAGCTCTTTACCTTCGGATAGTCAGAGAAACAATTAGGACTTTTGCTTATGCTGATGAACATTTTATATAAAATGTATTTAGTTTGTATAACTTTCATAATATGTATGATTTTCTTTTGCTTTATGTTAGTTACAATACTAAATATGTATGACTTTTATTTAAGTAATTATAATATATTTATATTTTCACTTTTTACTTATGATTGTCATGATTTAAGTAAGTATATAAATAATATTTAAAAGTGGTGTAATTAAATAATTTTATTTTAAAAAAATTCTCTACCCTAGGGCAATTTAAGAAACCTATCGCAAATTGAAAATTTTCACTAATTAACTGCATTGGCAATAAACAAAACATGATAACATTTCGCGAAGGTTGACAAGTGAACCGCCACAAAAAGTTAACCACAGTTATTCCAACGATGAAATAAAAAACCATCGGTAAGGGACAATTTTTTCACCGCCGGACAAAACACTTAGCGAAAATTTCAACTGTCAATAAATGTAAAAAAAACCTCTGCTAAATGCAGATTTTTTTTTTGTAGTGCCTTTTGTGTATGTTTCACTTCTTAAAATCAAGTCATGCATGTCAATTCTGATTGGTCTAAGTATTTTGGCATTTATTTCTCTGCAATAAGGTTTAGAGTTCGAGTCATGTAATTGATTAAGAAAATTTGCAGTGAAAGAGGTTTTACACATCTATAATCTAGCCTAAATTGAACTAGATTAATTGAATCAAATCAGTCTCTATATATTGGTGGATCTAACCAAAATCAATTCATGCTTATGTAATTAATGAGTTTAGCTCCATATTAAATTAATTTTTAAGATTGAATGTTCCAAAGTTTGCCAACTAGCTTTGTTTGTGTTGTTCCTGTACCCCATGCTCTTGTCAAACTCGAAGTTTATGATAATTAACTCGGAGAAGGGTAAACTCGTAAGAGTCATGTGTCCATCCTCTTGTAATTAACTGTTAAAATTATATATATTAACACATTAATATTTTAATTCTTATTGTGTAATTATATAATATTTTTAGGTTTTACTACAAGCCCTAAAATATCTTATAGGTGAAAGTGAAATTACATATTTGAAGCTAATCATGCATATTTTTAAAATAAAATATTTTTTAATCTTTGAAAAATTTATACCTGAATTATTTAATGCAAGTCCTACACGCGTCCAGATCCACTCCTTTTGCATGCTGTTAGAATTGTGGCTAAATATACTTATGGCTACAATTTTAACCGTGGTTAAAAGTAAAATCGTGGCTACCAGCGCACAGCAATCATGCGCACTAAATTGGATTTGTACGTGTCCTACACATACATGATTTAGAATTTAAAAGCTTTTGACTTGCTACTAGTTAATTTTTATTCATATTTATCTTTTTTTTTTCACTTACAGAAGATTAACTAGCTACAAGTAGCAACTCTACAATTTTTTTTGACAGTTTAAGGATAAATAATTTAAAAATGTATTTTTTAGGTAAAAAAAAGTAGAATTCTTACATTATTAAAAAAACAATGAACCAATATGTTAATGCATATCTAGATAATTGAAAAAAAGAAAAAGAGAAAAAACCAAAAGAAAATGAAATAATCTGAATAATTTTCTATGGAGAATTAAATTTTCTTCCCTTGACGGTCGTCATTTCATATAACCTTACAACAATTTTGATTAAACTTATTTATTCATTAATTATTCCTACAAACAAATATCCAATAAGCAACAATGCTTAGTGCTTTATCCCTATAGCCATTAAAAAGAAAAAAAAGGTTATGTTTATCTGCTGAAATCGAGATTAAAAATTAGGAATGAGGATGACTAACATTCTTGTTTGTTGGAATCCCTATAGCCATTATTTTATATAATTTATTTTAAAAAATTTATTAAATATAATATTTGTTTACTTTTTATTTATTTATTAATGAGTATTATAGTTATTTACTCATAATTTTTAGACAAATGTTCTATTCATTTTTATGCATAAACAAACATGAGAACGAGAGTAGGTTTCCATTACTACTTCTATTACTATTGTCATCAAACGATTCCTGCACTAAATAAGATCTGACTTCATATGTATACATAACCTACTATGACAATAAATGTGGGTCGAGTTGGCAAATAACATCCCACTAATATAACCTAGTTTGCATAGGCTGCTAGTTGTACAAACTCATCTGTTACCTTGGGTGGGCAAAGAATGCGGCCCAAACCCAAGCCCAAGCCCAAGCCCAAGCCCAAGGCTGCAAATCCTTAAAATGAAAACCCTAATGCCTAAGATCACATTCTATCAGGTCGGACGGGACGGTGCTCATCATCCCTGCCCTAAATCCCTGATCCCTCTACAGGCCTTGACGCCCCAACGCCAACGGTCCTTCACGAACCTCCACCGCGCCTCGCCGATGAACTGTGCCAGCCGCTGTGAGTCCTCAACGACGATCTGATGCGGCGAATACTCCCCCTCTCACTCGCCACCGCGAAGATGAGAGCGCAGCGTCAGAGCGTCTTCGGCCCTTCCCCAAGTTCCCTTCCGCTTCAATCTCCTTCATGTGGTTGGTCCTTCCTCACAATTCTGATATTCTCATTATTATTCTGCCAAAATAAGACTGACTAATACCTCACATAAACACATTTTTAAGAATGAAATAAATTTTATGCAGTGGGAATCATAAATTTAAACTTTTCATTAGAGGCTTTACTTTTTTTTTTTAATTATGAAAGATCTTATATATATGTACACTTTGCACTCCAGATAAGATCAAAGAACAATTAAAAAAGTTGTTAAAACGAGATCGTTCAACTTTACTGAAGAATTTAAAATGGTTTCTTGCCCGATCTTAGATGTAAGAAGTGAACCAAAAGATTTTCTTTCTTCTCAATATAATATATACTATATGGAAATAAATATATAAAAACTTGGCTTGCTGACATTATTAATACTATACTCCACTATATAATTTAAGTGTTTTTATGTATGACCTAGTTTGATCTTTGCAGTGGAAACGTGTAGTTACAAATGTTTTCCATTGGCGATTCTAAAATCCTTTTCATTATGACATGTTAGATGTTATATAGAAACAAATCATTTTGAATTTTTATTGTAAACTTTTATTTGCTAAACAAATAATGTATCATTTGAGATATTTATTTACTTATTTTTGTCTCAAACATATAATAAACTCAAGTTACATTATGACGCAGGATGCATAGTTCGTGGCTTTGATCCTTACTGTGTTCTGAAGCAAGGGATAAAAAACACACTAGATACGGCGTCATTAGACAAGCATCGTCTGATTGCCAACATAAAAAATCTCAACAAAATTTTTACTCACATTCTAAACATTAGATGCATCTCGTCACTTGCTCCAGCTACCCTAGTGGCTCTCTGCAAATAGGCGTTTTGTATGGTATTTGCCCCTTTGGGAGTGTAAGAGTCAGAGTGGTCCATCCTTCATCCACCAACGATAGTGCGGGTGACCACAGGAGTTTTCTTGATTCTTCCTTCACATGACAGGGAATGAGAGATCATCAGTGTTACCTCTCCTTTACTCCGCCTTCAGCGTCATTGCTATCACCAGCACCAGCATTGGCCCTGGTAATGGTGGAGGAAGTTCCGGAAGAGGCAGGAGAAGTGCTTGTGGTTAATTTACAACTACCTCATGCAAGGTAAGACCTTCAGGAATCATGGGAAGGAATGCTTCTTTAGCCCTCATTAATAAATCAAACATGAGTACTTTGTATTTTGATATTTGTTTTGTTCAACTTTTTACCTTTTTTTCTTTCACTTTGTCTTTTCTTGCCATCTTCAGAGCCTTCCATGGTAGAACCAAACTTATAATATCATCACTCTATTTACAACTTTACCTAGTGCAAGTTGCAACATATGTAATATTGTACTCCACAATATAATTTAATAAAGTTACTATATATATATATATATGATCCAGTTTGTTCTTTGCTGTGAAAACATGTGTAGTTACAATATTTTCCATGGGTTGTTCTAACAGCCCTATCACGATGACGTTAGATGATCATATAAAAACAAGTAATTTTGAATTTTCATATTAAACATTAAATGCGAAACAAATAATGTAATATGTAGTTCATTTATTTACTTATTGTTTTCTCAAGCATTTATTGAACTCAAAAGTTACGTAATGATGCAGGATGCATCAGTTGATGGTTTTGATCCTCAGTGTTCTGAAGTAAGTGATAGAAACAACAATAGATATGGGATCATTATTGCAGTCTCACAGATGGACAAGCAACATCTGATTACCAGTATTGAAGATCTCATCAATTTTTTCACTCACATTCTAAACATTAGAAGCTTCTCATCAGTTGGTGGTTTTGATCCTCATTGTGTTCTGAAGTATGTGATAGAAACAACAATAGATATGGGATCATTATTGCAGTCTCACAGATTGGACAAGCAACATCTGATTACCAATATTGAAGATCTCATCATACTTACATTCTAAACATTAGAAGCATCTCATCACTTCCTGAGTTACGCTAGTATTGTGCCTCTTGTCTTGTGAGAGTCACAATGGCGAACCCACCGTGTCCTACCAACATAATTGTCGGTGACCACTTATTTTTCCCAATTATTCATTCTGCGGACAAAGAGTGCGATATTACCAGGGTCACCTCTCCCGGCAAACCTGCTCCACCGTCTTTGCCTTCACCAGCTTTGGCATTGGGAATGGCGGAGGAAGCTCCTGATGTTGCAGGAGAAGTGCTCGTGGTTTATTTGCAGTCATCTAGATGCAAAGTTAGACTACATGAGAACTTGGTCTTATACTTGTTTTGGTTGGCATTCTTTCTTGTTCTTGTTCTTCCTTTTTTTTATTACTTCATTTATTTTATCTCTTATTGGGATTAATGCAGTGAGTGTTTCATTGTAGAACGAAACTGCTAATCTCATCACTCTATTTTCAATTTTAACTCGTGTCTCTTTAGATACTGAGATTTTCTATTTTGTTTTTGCAGACATTTTCCTTTTGGGCCTCTGAAATTTTCGTTTTTTAATTTTCTTACCAGCTATCACAGCATTTTCTATCGTCACACGCTGATTAAAACTGAGTTTTAAAATATGAAAAATTGAAAATTTGTCTGTTATCTATTCCTTCTGTTTATAATTTAATAAATGAGCTATAAGAATGATCTCAATATGTTTAATCAAATTTCAATCTCTGTAGCTATAGGCTTTTCCAATTATATATTTTGGATTGGACACCTTGGACTAAGCAAGCATGTGGCAATAGCATATCTACTTTGTTGAAGATTGGTAGACAGACTTGCAGCGGTTATGTATATAATGTGGTCTAGAAGCATCAATGACCAATGCTCGTCCTATATAAGCAGTTTTGGTGCTACTCATTCACTTTTTTGTGGTTGAAATACTCTTGATGTCAATTCTTCTTTGTTGGAAGTATTTATTTATATGGTTTAGGTTGAAGAAATATTTAGTTCAGAATTCTGGAAATTTTACTGGATTTTAATTTTTGGGGGGAGAAACCAACTATCCTATCTAATCTAGACCTATCAAGACAAGACCGATGCCACAGCATTGGATGAGATTTTTCAGTCATCCTATTTTAATTGTTTGATTGGTTGGGCTTACCAAACCGAATTGATCCATAGTCCATACTATTGAACACCTCTAATTTCAAATGTATATCCTTTCCATGTGAAGTAAAATTTGGATGTGTAATTTTTTGAGAAATAATTTCCTTTTTTAAGACAAATAAATTTTATGCAGTGGGAATCATAACTTTCATCTTCTTTTCCTTAGAGGCCTCACTTTTTTTCTTAGGATGAAATAATCTTACATGTATGCACACTTCATCCTCCAGATAAGATCGAAGAACAATTAAAAAAGTTGTTAAAATGAGATCTTGCAACTTTCCTGATGAATTTAAAACGGTTCCTTCCCTGATCTTAGATACAAGAAGTGAACCAGAAGATTTATTTTTCTCAATTTATAATATCCTATATGGAGGTATTAAAAAAAAAAAAGGTTAGTGAAAATATCTTAAAATCATTTGTTTTCATGGGTGATTCTATCTACCCTATCATTATGACATGTAAGATGCAATATAGAAATAAATCATTTTAATTTTTATATTAAACTGATATTTCTTGAACATATAGCGTATCATTTGAATTCATTTATTTACTTTCGTCTCAAACATATATTAGTCTCAAAAGTTACATTACGGTGCAGGAAGCATTCTAGGTGGCTTTGATCCTCACTGTTTTCTGAATTAAGTGATGAGAAACACACTAGATATGACATCCTTATTGCTGTCTCGTAGATTGGACAAGCATCCTATGATTACCAACATTGAGAATATCCTCAAATATTTTACTCACGTTCTAAACATTAAGAGCGTCTCATCACTTGGTACAGCATCTCCTTAGTGGGTCTCTGCAAGTAGGTGTTCTGTCGAGTATATACTCCATTACAATTAATTCATTGTGCTAATGCTCGACTGACATCATGTTTCAAAGCAGAGTGTGTTTGGAGATGAATTCAAACTAAGGGGATTATGATTCATCATCCAAGAGGAAAAGTATATCTGAATGTGATCCAAAATTTGAGCCATTGACTTAGGGTGAAGCAGACATTAACATAAACTCAGAGCAAGATGATAGTATAAGTGGGAGGTAATATAATTATAATATTGGTGAACACAGTCATGGCTCAAAAGCTAGATAATAACTTTAGAAGGTCCCATTTATCTACCTATGTGACTTTAGCCTTTAATTGGACAACCCGTGGAGCATGGGTGGAGCTGGCAGTCTATATCTGGTTTAAAGCAATCCAAGAATGCTGGGGAAAATAGTGAGCTTGCACAGGGTAGGAGAAGTGCTCATGGTTTATTTACCATTACCTCATGCAAGGTAAGACCTTCAGAGGAAGTATAGGAAGGAAAGCTTCTTTCGCCTTCATTAATTACTCAAAGGATACATGAGAACTTATTATTTGGATTTTTATTTTGGCTGACCTTTTACCTTTTCTCATTTAATTTATCTCTGGGACCACTTATGTTTCTACCAACAAAAGTGTCGGTGACCACTTATTTTTCTCGATTATTCATTCTGCGGACAAAGAACGAGATTACGAGTGTCACCTCTCGCTGCAGACCCGCCACATCATCTTCGCCTTCACCAGCACCAGCGTTGGCACTGGTTATGGTGGAGGAAGCTCCTGAATTGGCAGATGTGCTAGTGGTTAATTTGCCATCATCTAAATGCAAAGTGTTGTATTTCATTTTTTAATCCTTTTCTTTTGTATTTCATTAATCTTACCCTTTATACAATTTTACACTAGAAATGGCTTGAAAAGAATCAATAAATGTTAAATTGAGATCTTACCATTTTTTTTTAATGGATTTTCCATGGGTTCTTTCCCTTTAATGCAAGGAGCGAACCCAGAAGATTACTATTTCTTCTCATGTTAGCAATGTTTGATATAATTTAATAATACGTTTTTGGCTTGCTAGCATGTGTAATACAATATTTTACTAGTTTTATAAAATTCTTTTATATGACAGAGTTTGAACTTTGATGCAAAAACGTGTACTCTTACATTTTTTTTTTCATTTGGTGATTATTACGAATATGCCGTAATGATATTTTACAAATAGTTCTGAAGTTTTATATTAAACTCAAAATTACGTTATAATGCAGGGTAGCTCTGCTCCTTCCTTCTTGCTAAAGTAAGGTCCAAACCGATTTTAAAACATGACAACTGAACTACTTCATTAGTTGTCGCTTTGCTTTAAAAAAATTTTGTATACTAATGCACTAATTTTATTTTATTTATTATCATTAGATGTCAATTGAGATATATTGTTACATATTTATATACTATATATTAAGTTATGATTAGAGCAGTCAAATGAAGTGGGCCGGCTCATCCCATTCCAAGTCCTGCAGGGTTAGTGAAAAACATGGGTTGGGCCGAATCGGATTTTTATATAATTTATGATTAAAAAAGTCTGGCTTACTTACCTTGGTTTTAAAAAAAATGTAATTTTAGTTATTTTTATGATAACAACTAAAGATTAGAGCAATTAAATTTTAAAAAATTAAATTAAACTTCTAAAAAAAATATATTAAACATTAAAATAGACAATTTTTCTTGTTTAAAATGTAACTATAATTATTTTGAATGAAAAAAATTTGGTATTGGAACTATGAAACTTCAAAAAATAGAATTAAATTTCTAAAAAATAGACTAAAACCTAAAATATAATAAATCAATAAAAATAAAAAGCCTATAAGGGCCAACCTACTCTAACCCACTTAAGTCCCAATGACTTAAATTCTTCAAAATGAGCGATTAAATTATTAGGTTACCACATCCCATTTGAAGGGTTGAGGTGGACTAGCCCATTGAGTTGAGTTCATTTTGACAGCTCTAGTTACGATTTGAATTATTCATAAGTGGTGTAAGATGAGAAATAAGAAGTTAAAAAAAAAGGTTAAAAATAAGTGTTTATTGTGTTAATAAAATAATATGCTGCAAAAGAATTCTTTTAAGTATAATAATGAAAGACATTAAATATTATACAAGAACTTTATGATATTTTTTCTTTCAAAACTGTTCAAAACCAAACTAAACCACCCAACAAAAATCAAATCAAATAGCCAAAAAAAAATCAAATATGTCTATATTTTTCCAAAATCGATTGGTTCAGTTCAGTTCAGTTTTCTTTGACACCCTTAGAAGCAAGTGATACTAGATTGCCGAATTATTGAATAGGTCCATATCTTTCTTTAATATGTAGTTGTTATAATTGTTGAATGTTGTTTGTGGGTTATATTTCTGTTTGTTCACAAGTTTCAAATTAAGCTTGGAATTAATTTTGGATTATATATATATTTATATAAAATACTTGTCTAAAAATTAGAGATGAAATTAAGAACAGAAAAATCAGTTTCTGATTTGATACGAAATTTTCCGTCTCAAATTATAGATTAATTTATTCATCTCAAAATTTGTCTTTGATTTGAGACGGATTATTTTGTCTCTAATTCCGTCTTTTATTTAGATTGACTCAAAGACGGAATATCAGTCTTTGATCAGATGTAGATTTTTTCTTTTCTGATCAGAAATGTAATCAGAGGCAAAATTCTCGTCTCAAATTAAAGACAAAATATTTTCCATCTCAAATTTCCAAGTTTTACTTGAGACGAATTTTCAATTTTGAAATGAAAAATTTTCGTTTTTAATTTTGAGACAAAAAATAATTTCATCTCAAATTATTTGAGACGAAAGAATCAGAGACAATTTTTTTTTTGTCTTTGACTTATTAGAAATAGATTTTCCTTAAATAAAAGACGAATTTTTCCGTATCTCATTATTGTATGTCTAGTAGTAAAATTTAACATATCACTACTTTATTTATTTTTTAAATAAATTTTCTTTAAGAAGTAAATTAAGAAACTAGAATTATTATAGTGTATGCTAATTAAACTGCTAGAATTCATTATAATTAACTGACATTTTAGAGTTGAAATTTTCTACTTATTATCAGCCCGAGCTTCAAAGTCGTAAAACTGTTAAATGTTGTGTGGTTCATGACAGCACAAATGTCATAGTACTGAGTGGTTCATGATCAAACACTTGCTATAAACAGATAACAACTTTCTGCTCTCTCTGTTTATAACCATAGAATAAATCAATAAAGCCTCGACTTCTCCCTTGTAATTTAATTATCAGTGATTAATTAATGATGAAAATGAAGTGTGTCAACCGGAACTCCTTCAAATGGATGTTGTTCATTCTGTACTGTGCGTGGTCTGCAAGCTTTGAAACCAAGGCTGCGTCTCATAATTCTACCACCTTTAATGTCTTGGACAATGGCGCCAAAGGTGATGGAAAAGCTGATGACACAAAGGTACAAGAGTGTCTTTGATTGGTTTATATATCAAATTAAGCGTTTTCAGTTTTTGTTTTCTACCTGTAATTTTTAAAATATATTTTCGTTTTTGAATAGGAATTAAATACATAACATGTGCGGATTTTGTCTCTCTGACATGGCTAGTTTGTCAGTTAAATAAACTTCCCATGATTTTTCTATTTTTTATTTTCACGATCAGTCAATTAATGAACTTGGTTCCTGGGGTAAGAGACCAATAAAAGTACAGACTTCCTCGGAAAACTATAATATATCACATGGCATTTAGTGAAAATGACAAACTTTTTTAAATATAGGCAAAAATAATATTTTGGTCATGTATTTTTTTTAGGTTTTAATTTAATCTTCTATATTTTAAAAATTTTATATTAGTCTTTTATGCTTTAAAATCTTACTATTATAATATTTTTTTATTTCAAAATTTTATTATTATAATTTTTTTTGAAAGACACGTCACCCTTTTAATGTTGTTATAGCTTATTTACATGGTTGTTTATTGTCTATAAGTTTTCCTCATGTAAAATAAATTGCATAAAAAGCCTCATGATCTTTTGAAATATTGCACCAAAATCCACAAATAATTAGTAAAATTTTTTTAAAAAAAATTCCTTGAATTTGCACAATAAAATGGATGGAATGATTGAATGCCAAAATGTCTAAGGCAAAAAGTTGGGATCTCACCGGTGGTCATTTTGTGCTTGAGAAGCAAAGAAGATGAGATTGGATCTGCTGCCCGGACAGGCAACGTATCTTTCCTTTTAGCAGCTCAGCAACAATTTTTTCTTGTTTTCAAAAGTTTTAGCAACGGTAAAAATTGTTGCTAAAAGGAAAGGCACTGTGCCCATTGGCAGCTGATCCGGACGCAAAGAAGACAAAAGAGGAAGAAAGAATAAGGGGATTTTGGACAATTTTATTTTACATGCGAGACACTTAGATCCACTCAGCAGCTATTTAAATAGACTATATTAGTATTTAAAAAATAACATGTCAACTTTATTATATAGATTAATAGTTCTGATGAAAAGTGACATGGATAATAAGATTTTGAAACATAGAGGGCCAATATGAAACTTTTAAAAAATAGATGATCAAAATGAAACTTAATGTAAATATAGAGGAGTAAAATACTGTTTTTGCCTTAAATTATGGTTTTTAAAAATATTTCAAATACAGATTTTTTTTTCTTAAACTCTATCACTCCTTTTCTGTTTGAATAAAAATGAAATAATAAGAAGAAACAAGACAAACCAAAGGGTCTCTCTCAATTATTTCATATTGCTTCGTTATTTTTTCTCAATATAGTCACGAAACATTTCAGTTTTACATTTTCTTTATTTCCATTTCAAATTTTATAGACATCTAAGCATTAATATCTTATTAATTTATTACTTATTTAGTGGCACTTAATATTAGATGATAATCAACGTCAATGGTTGCATCTTCAACCTAATAAAAAGAAAGCACAACTTTATCCTAATCCTAAGATGTTGACCTTGTTAATAAATTAAATGTGTTCCTTACATTAATTATTGCTAATTGGTGTTGAATCTGTGTGAAATATATGAAAAAAAAAAAAAAAACTAAATAGGCATTTGAAGAAACATGGGCAAAAGCTTGCAAGGTAGATGCATCAACATTTCTGGTTCCACCTGACAATGTGTTTCTGATCAACCCAATCACTTTCGATGGCCGTAATTGTGAGGCAAATATTGTTTTTCAGGTGCACTGTTCTACTCATTCCTTTTCATCCGAATAATATTATCATTAACTTTGTCCTACATGACAATTTATGTGTGCATTTATGAACTTATCAGCATATCTAGTTATTAAATTTTATATAACCTCAACCATCATGTCAACAAAATTCTCATTTCGTTTTTAATTTTCAATTTTTTTGACCTTGCGTTGTTGACATGGATGCCCAATTATATAAATTATAGGGATCATTTTACATGAAAATAAAGTATAGAAACTAATTAAGGATTTTGGTAAAACCCTAGAGACCAAAATTATAATTTAACCATTTTTTATTATTTCAATAATAAAAAAGACTATATGGTGACTCTCATTAATGAGTTGGACACATCCATAAATTAAAAAAAATGCAGTTGGATGGCAATATAATAGCACCAACAAACCCAACAGCGTGGGGTGCGGGAAAGTTGCAGTGGCTTGAGTTCAAAAACCTTAACAAGTTTAATTTCAAAGGCAAAGGTGTGATTGATGGCCAAGGCTCTGCTTGGTGGAATCATGGCTCTGGATTGCCTAGGCCCAAACCATCGGTAATTCAGTGTCGCCTCCAAATTAAATGTGTTTTCTTGTATTGCATGAAAACACAAAATTCTCATGAACATGCATTATGTATTGAATTTTCAGGCCCTTGGTATCTATCGAAGTGATGGTGTATCAGTGACAGGAATAACGATTCAGAACAGTCAGCAGACCCATCTTAGGTTTGATTCATGCACAAAAGTTGAAGTGCATGATATGAGCATTTCGTCACCTGGGGATAGCCCTAACACTGTTGGAATTCACCTAAAGAACTCTCAAGACGTTCTCATCTTCAATACTTATCTTGCTTGTGGTAATTTGTAAAATGATAAACTCAAGTCCAATTTCTACATATTCAGTTCTTATATATGGTTCAACATCTTTTGTTGCGTTGTTAAATTTTTCTTAACCTAGCCACAAAGAGTGGTTTAAGTAGGAAGAAAATTCGATTCCTTACTTCCTAATTGTTAATTGCTATATTGTGTAGGAGATGACTGCGTGTCCGTACAAACTGGATGTTCCAATATACAAATACACCACGTGGAATGTGGACCTGGTCATGGTTTCAATATTGGAAGTTTGGGAAGGGACAAGAACAAAGCGTGCGTCTCCAATGTCATGGTCCAGGATGTTAAATTAAATAACACACTCTTTGGTTTTGGAATTAAGACATGGCAGGTACATATATCATTTTTTGTATAGGCCCGCTCACCCATTAATCGCATTGTTTCTAAGTAAACACACATTGTTGTAACTTGGCATATACGTCTGGCAGGGAGGTTCTGGGTCAGTTCAAGGCATAACGTTCTCCAACATTCAAGTTTCAGATGTTGAAACCCCAATAATGATAGACCAATCCTTCTGCGACAAAAGGAAGTGCAAGAACGACTCATCGGCTGTGGCTGTATCGAGTGTAGAGTTTGCTAACATAACAGGAACGTACACGAAGGAGCCTGTTCGGTTTGCATGCAGCAAGAGCATGCCATGCACTGAACTGAGCTTAGACAACATTAAGCTGAAAAAATCAGGAAATGCGAAATCTGACGCCAGTGGCCCTTTCTGTCGGGATGCATATGGAGTGGTCACAAAATCTGATAGCATACCAACTGATTGTTTACAGTCAGGCATCCCACCAAGCTCCAGAGTTGATTCTTCCGAAGAATATTGCCAAAAATTGTTTACACGGATATAGTTATGTATATTTAAGTAGACGTTGTTCCGTAAGATGCACGGATGTTTATTTATTGATAAATTAATGCGTATGAAATGAAATAATATCAATTATTAAATTATCATTGAAAAGAAATATTATATTCCACTCCCAGTAAATAACTTTATCATAATAATTTTAATATTATTAAATATTTCTTTATACACCACATTAAAGATAGAGTTGGTATACTTACCTTTATGGTCAAGTGATAAGAATTAATTTCAAACTACTTTTGTATGTAACTCTTGAAATTGCCACATAAAATTTACCATGAACAAATACAAGAGTAGGTAGATGTAATGAAAATAGATATTTCAGATAATTGATATTATTTCAGAAATTCATTAGTGTTGAGTGAATTGTAAATTTATATATATATATATATATATATATATATATATATATATATATATATATGAGAGAGAGCAAACGAGAGAAATTCACATATAATTAGCAAACTACAATTTTATCACAAGTAATTGGAAAGAAATTTACTTAATATATTGAATATATATATTTTTTATATACCACATTCATATATAATTAGCAAAACAAATTGCTATTGGAATTCGTTTTCTTTTGAGTTTCAAGGATAATCTTATATTAGATAGTATCATCGCTAACTGTGTAATTAACACTTTATCTCTTACATTGTCGCATGAAATAAATTTTCTTTGTATCACATGATCTCCCATATTACTTAATAGTACAAAACAGAAAATAAAACAAAGCGTCCAAGCTAACACTTTCAAATTTCTTTGAATATTAGCACAAATCTTAGTCCCCGGCAACGGCGCCATGCCATTGAATAATGTTTGGTCTATCTTCTGTTGTGATGTAATTAGCCTCAACAAACATGCAAATATTGATTATTCATTTAATCTTATCTTAAAGTTAACAATTAGGAAGGCTAATAACATCTACACATAATTTTTTTTAAATTAATTATTAAATGTTTAAAAATTCAAAAATTTAGTATAAACCATTTAACGTGTACTATGAAATTTAATTATTAAAATCAATCCAATTTATTATTTTTTTAATTTGTTGTAGCACAATAAAAAGACATAAAAAATTATATATTTATTAAAAGACATATAATTTTTTAGGTCAATAGAAAGTTTTAAGAAACTTTTAAGAAAACCCATGAATTATCTTTAACAAACTTTTCTACATGAAAATACTTTTAGGATTGGGGTATCAACAAAGCATAAGCCCACCATTTCTTGTGCTAACATATAAATTCAAAATCCATCTCAACTTAAAATTTAAACTGTTAAGTGAATAGTTTTCTTACTGCCTTATAATATTATAAACTTTATCAAAAAGATTCACCTTAACCAAGAAATCAATTTATCTTAATTTGCCCAAGAAAAGGAGAGTAAGATTTCTCTTTAAACAAAAATTGAAATAACATGCCAATTTCTACAACTACAAAGAGTCCCTTAAAAACTGGCATTTAACATGAAACATTGGTATAGTATGTTTATGAACCAATTAATACATAACTTGAAATAAAAAATCTAGGGAATCTACTCACATATTTAATGAATCCCTTGAATTTTAACATTAAATGCTGTATGGATCAAATAGTTTATTTTCACACACACACAGAGTCACAGATTTAGTTTATAAGCTCAATCACTGTCACTTCTGATTCAGCAAAATTTTTATGCTGAAATGTACTCACACAAACTATTTTGTCTTTCTTGGATTAATTTTTCCCAGTTGGAAATTTTTGCTATCCTCCAATGACCAAGGTGATAAAACAAAAAGCTCAAAAAGTCACAGTGTTAAGAATTATAAAACAACATGACTGTCACAATCTGTGAGTTGAGATAATACCTTTGTGTTTTCAGCCTCCAATTCCTAGTTATCTCATGAAGTAGCACTCTTTCACGGTCATGAGATGTTTCAAGCTGGAATATTGCATAAACCAATATCTCTCTTTTAAGGCTACTCATGCAAACTGTAAAATATAAAAAGCAATTATTCCCACAAAGAGAAAGAAAAAGTTATGATAACACAGTAATACATAAAGCAAATGTCCTCAGTCAGACTAATTTCATCTCTATTTTTCCCATGCAAAGATTCCAACAGAATCCGGATCAGTCTGGCAATAAGAAAATCAATGAGAAGTTGTGAGAAGAACAGCAGTTCCCGTAGCTTTTGAAAGGAACTCTGCCAAGGTCTCCTCTGCAGTTGATAGGAGTCCGCAAAGATCACTAAAAGAAAAATTTAAGGATTTACTGAGGAAATAGATGTGATTTTTTTTAATTTATTGAGGAAATAAATATTTAATTATTTTTTATTAAATTTATTATTTGAAGCCCATAGATTCGAAATTCTCAGAGTTTGAATAACTATAAAAATAACTTACTATATACAAGAAGACGACCTAAAATAAGCCAGAAACTGAGATAATATGACAAAAAAATTTAATAAAAAAAATGAGAATCTATTGTATTATATGGTCTATACGTTTTTTTAATTTTATATTAAATAATTTAAATTGATTTGTTTATTTTTTTCTTTAATAACGATCATTTTTTATAAAATAGAGAAAAATAAATTGTCCAAATTATAAAATAGACTCTTATTTTACAATTTAATTCAGAAAAAGAAGTTGAAAAAAAAAAAAACAGAAGTTAGGAGTTATATTTCTCCTTTTTAAATTTCAGAGAACACACCATCCGTGCCATCTTCTTACTATCATCATCATCATCCTCCACCTTGGGTTTTTCCTGCATTTGCAACAGAAATGTTTCATATCAACAAATACAGAAAAGAAAAAAAAATCATAAAGTATACTGAGCACTGTAAAATCATAAAACATCTCAAGGTGCACTAAAAAATCTCTCTTTTCAGTACAAGTAAAGTAAACTCCATTAATTCCCGAGGAGATCCGGCCATAACAGTATGTGCCTGTCTTCTTACATGAGAAAATTAATGTTTAAAGATAAAAGATAACATAAAGATATAACATATTTAGTAGCGTTATTACAGCTGCCTAGCTCCACTATGCAGCTCAACGTAATCCATCTGGGGTGCTTTTTCTCCCTTAGATCTTCTTCCATGCATGTGTCTCCATTCTGTTATTCAAATTTCAAATGCTGAGTTGTACTGCCATCTGTAACATTACCCACCTTTTCGAACACAACTTTGTCCTCAAAGTTGATAATGTTGGAGGTTAAAGAAGAGAAAGGAATAGAGCATATAAAGCAAGAGCAACACAAGTCAAAATGCCTAAGGCATTTTGGACATAGTGGTCACTTAGCTTTATATGTCTCAAGTCCACCAAAATAAATTCAATAGATCAAGCCCATAAAAAATATCAAGAGATAGTTAGCTCGTCCGTATAAGACTTGGAATTCGTTATTTGTCCTTAAAAATAAGTATCATGTTTGTTTTAATCTGAGCCATTAAATTTTAGATCTAACGGTTTAGATTTTAATATCTTTTTTTTAAAAAAAGATTACTATAATTACTACTTGATATCTGGATCGTTAAATTTAAAATATGACAACCTAAATTAAGACAAAACCAAATCCAAATTCATCTGTATGCTCCTAGTGTCCTTCATTTCGTGGCTAACCCTCCTATTCCACTAAAACTAGAGACTTCTGATTCTCTGCTATTTTCTTTTTTCTTTTACTCCACAATTGCAGGTAGTGGCTCTGAATTTCAAGCTCACAATAAAATTTGTCATGATGCATGCATAAGAACTCTACCATTCAGGGTAAAAAATAGGAAGATAATAATCATATCAAGAAAATTTTTTTTTTTGGCATGATATTTCTTAGCAAAGCGGTATAAGAATATATGAAGAAGTAATTACAATCTCTAATTATGATTTTAATTGAAGAATATTCATCCTTTGATTCTTTTCTTCATTTTGACCTTGACTGATCAAGGGCATAAAAGAGATCGATCGATTCACAAATTAAATAGAGAAGTCTTCGCAATAAATTTGAAGTTGTGAAGCACACTTGAATTTAAATACTCGATGAACAAAAGTAGCTTGAAAGATTTGAATACTTCTTTAATTGAAGATGAATTCTTCTCATCCGTTGATCTCAATCCAAGGGGTTGAAGAAAGCTTGAATCTCAAATGAAGAGTGTACAATTATTCTCTTCAAACAGCTTTGCTTAACTTAGTTTTGACATTTGAGGCTCTCCTTCATATCCTTCTTTTTCTACAAATGACTTGAGATCCTCCTATACATATAATGCTTAAGTGGAGAGTCTTCCTTCTTCTCCCAAGTTAAACTTCCCAACTAAAACTAAGGAAAGTCGAATTTAATAGAAGGGGTTAGTCATCATAAAGTGATAAATTTGAATTCTTACTATAAGAAGTAGCAACATTTAATGTCCAACAATATATTAATCGAGAAAGTTAAAAAACTTCCCACTAAAGCTCATTTAATTTCTTGAATTGAGTGAAAGTATAAAACTTAAATAGAGATTTTAACCTAAACAACTATAGTGAAGTTTTACCAATGCACTTTTTATTCTTATTTATCTTCAATGAATATATAGGTGATCAAAGTACAGGTTTAAAGACAAATTAAATAACATATTGCTTAGAAATTATGTATACCTTATAATTTATAAACTCAGAAAGCTTTTGTCAGACTGACAAAATAATAATTACTTGTAAATAGTACTAGCACCTATTACTATTTTCACTAATGGTGTATTTTTTTTAATTAAGAAGTCTGAATCTAAATAAATATTTGAATATTAAGAAATTATCTCTAAATTAGAATACTAAATAAAAAAATGTTTGTTTCTTAATTTCTACACAAATTAAATATATGCCAGAAAATAATGTATTCGAACAATTAATAGTTGAAAATTTTCAAACTTCCCATAAGATCTAATTTAATAAGAGGCGATTAGAACTAGTAAAATACTCAAAAACTAAAAAAAAAAACACTCAATGATTTGATATATGAATGGACTAGATTTAAATTCTCTTTAAATACAAACAAATATCTCTTAAGATTTTGAACATGAAATAAACTTAGCTTTCCACAATTTTAGAAATCTAAATATTTAAACAAAGAAAAAGAAACCATCTAATGCAACTTAATTAAATTCCATTGCTATCACTCAAGGAAAAAGCTGACATATTGCAGAACATCTTGGCTAAGAGAACCATTGTTTGATCATTTCAAGCTCTGTCTCAGGTTTTGAGTTGCTAGTACTGCAAATTTAAATTGTCATGGTACTTTAATATTGTCATACGGGTTGGTTAACATCGATTCAAATTAGTCCATTGTATGCTAGAAATAAATGAGCGAGTTATATGTTGGCTCATTTATAAACAAGTTTTAAATTGTATGTCCAAAATTGTTTGTTATGGACTGCGGGCTACTCCTTTTTAAAATTTTTATATTTAAATAATATAATTTTAAAATTCTATTAGTAAAAAATTTAATAAGTTTTTATTAAAATACAATTTATATATGTAAAATATTACTTCTTTAATGTTTTTATATAATTAATAGCTTTGATCATTCATATTTTATTTTTAAATTAACTATATTATATTTAAATTTAAAAATTATATATTTATTTTTAAAAAATTACAAAAGTTTTCATATCCAAAATTACTATATTTATTAAATTTAATGTTATAAAATATAAAAATATGATAAAGTAGAGTTTTTTATACTAAATAATACAATTTTTATAAAAAAATAAAAAAAATAAATGGGCTAATTTACAGGTTTTGATCGTTTAGCATGTGGGCTAAACAGGCCAGTCTGTTTAAACTTATTTTTAAATGGACATAAAATGACATGTTCAAGTTCACCCATTTACAAGTGGACTCAGACTAACTTGCATGCTTGGACCCATTTTGACACTACTATCGTCTATAAAGTACATGTTCCTAATAATATACGTTGCAAATTGTAGCTGAAAATCAAAGCTTTCAAATCCCAAAATTTAATCGCATTTTCTAAGGTGTGAAGAGGCTCATTCAGGAAAACTTGCATGAATATAGTTATGTTTGGCAAAAATAGATAATAAACTAGCAGAAAGTTTAAAAGCTAGCTAAAAGCTTATAAGCTAATTTTTAGCTGAAAGCTGTTAAGTTAGCTTATTGAATTAGAAGTGTTTGATAAAATTAACTATTAAAGTATTTGATAAAATTAAAATGACAAAAAAGGATATACTTATATGATATTCTATACAAATTTTATTTTTAGACAAAAATATATTTTTAGGTAATTATATTTTTAGGTTTTTTTTAGTTAATTTGAGCTATTATAATATTTTGTTTAAAGTTAAATTTTAAAAATTAAAATCATTCACAAAACATATTAATTTGGCAATTTGGGATTTAGGGTAGGGACGAAGACGACAGATGACGGATAGATAGGTATGAACCGTTAGGAAATTTGGCAGTGGAATGGGTAGGGACAAAGCAGTGGGACAGGTAAGGACGATGGACGACATCAAAGATGACGAATTATAGATAGGTAGGGACGAAGCAAAGAGAACGTTATAAGAGAAATAAGGATAAAAGAAGAATTTTAACAAAATAATAAACACAAAAGAGAAAAAAATATAAAAGTTAGGATATAAGCTACTCAAAATGTTTTATAAAATGTTAAAAGTTATTTAAATAAATTTGTTTATCAAACATTTTTAATTTGATTATACAAATTTATAAGTTATAAGCTAGTTGAAAAGACTTGTCAATCACAACAATTGAAAAATGGCCCGGTGTCAACAATTAACATAAGAAATTAATAATATTTATTTATTAAAAAAAAGAATGCATCATGGGAATTACCCTTAAATATAACAAACCTAATATAAAGGAGTAGAGTTTGAAGCTTTTGGGGAGATCTCAAGTATCTTTATTAAAAAAAAAATCCCAGATATAAAATTCAAATGTAAGCTTCAGGTTAAGGTGGACCAAATTTTGAAAGACGGGAATATTATGAAATGTATAGCGTAATTCCAGCATGGCAAGAAAAACAAATAGTTATTTCTAAAACAAAGGTTGCAATTGGGATAGATTTTTGGACAATTGAAATTTTGTACCTAAAAAATAGAGAGATTATAAATGCCTGCAATTGGGATATATTTTTGGATAGTTGAAATTTTGTCTTTGGGAGTTAAATTTTAATTTTTTCCTGTGGGACTATTTTTAAAAAATAAACAAATTTTAAAGATTTAGTAAGAAATTAGATAAATTGTATAAGAACTCTTGAGATACTACAAAATTAAATAAAACAAATAAATTTGAGAAATTATGGCCTTGATGAAAAGGTGAAAAATTAATTTTATAAAATATTAAGAAGTTAAGTAAAAGTCAAATAGATTTTAATTTTTAAATGATTAAATTAAAATGTCTATTTACTTTTGGTGGCGACATGTAGCCAATGAAAGTCAGTGTACATTTTTTAAATAAATTGATACAATAATATATCCAAGACTCGAATTTAAAGTTGAGCTTCTTAAAAATTTTGTACATAAAAAAATAGAGATATTATAAATGCCTACAATTGGGATGAATTTTTGGACAATTAAAATTTTGTTTTTGAGAGTTAAATTTTATTTTATTTTCCAAAATGTGAATTGATGACTATTTTAAAAAATAAAATTTTTAAAGATTTAGCGAGAAATTAGATAAATTATATAAGAACTATTGAGATACTACAAAGTTAAATAAAATAAATAAATTTAAAAAACTATAGCATTGAAAAAGTGAAATAATTTTATAAAATATTAAGTAGCCTTGAAAAAGTGAAAATTAATTTTATAAAATATTAAGTAGTTAAGTAAAAATTAATAAAATAGTATATCAAAGACTCGAATTTAAAGTTAAGTTTCTTGAAAATTTTATAGATAAAAAATAGAGATATTATGAATGCCTACAATTGGAATTGATTTTTGGACAACTGAAATTTTGTTTTTGAGTGTTATATTTTAATTCTTTTCCTAAGCATGGACTAAAGACTATTTTGAAAAATAAAAAATTTAAAGGATTTAGTGAAAAATTAGATAAATTGAATAAGAACTCTTGAGAGACAACAAAATTAAATAAAAGAAATAAATATAAGAATTTGTTTCCTTGAAAAAGTAAAAATTAATTTTATAAAATATTAAGAAGTTAAGTTAAAGTAAAATAGATTTTAATTTTTTAATTTATTAAATTAAAATGTCTATTTACTTTTGTCCCCATTAAAAATCAATATACATTTTTTAAATAAATTAATAAAATAATATATTTAAGACTCGAATTTAAAGTTGAGCTTCTTAAAAAATTTTTACATAAAAAATAGAGATATTATAATCCTACAATTGGGATATATTTGTGGACAATTGAATCTTAGGAATGATTCAATTAAAAATAGTAAAAATTTCTGAAAATTGAATCTTCTTTCCTCCAGGAATTACTATTCTGCAAATTCGAAAGTGGGAATGCACGATTATTATAACAATCTTCGCTAGCTTTAAGGACCTATCGAGCCTTAAGTGGAGACTCAAATCTCTGGAAAATCAAGGGTTTAATTGAGCTCAAAGAACTTGAATTTGGATTTAGGGATGTGACTGCACAGTGACGTGAAAATTGTGGCCATCCAGAGACTGAGAAGTGGCATTTGGAAGGGAATATAATTTTTTAGTTTTTAATTTGGGAGAAAAAGTAAAGTACTAGTACTCGGGTTTGGGTTCCTAGCAGTTCATAGCCTACATGAAGATGACAGAACTAGGATCATTGTGGGAATTTTTTAGCTAGCAAGCAAAATTTTCAGTGGTTGAAGAATCAAAAAATTTGATCATGGTGATCTGGGTCTCAATCTTCACTTGCCTCTGGAATTTCAAAGTCCTGAATTTCTTATAGCCCTCGGTAATGTCCTACGAAGAATTGTGGCTCTGGATGCCGGAAACAGAGATCAGGCGTATAAGGTAAAAATCTGCATTGAAGTGGATCTTAAATCTCAGTTCCCTCAACATATTCAAGTAAATCAAAGCTAGTATCAGATCTTATTTGAAAATTCTCATATATATTTTTTTTGTGTTAATTTCTTCTGTGGTTAATATTACTACTGTTTACTGCAATAGTTTGGATCCCCACTGGACAACGATTAGTTCAAACGGTAGGAAATTTGAAATTTCAAAAATGAAGGAAGGAAACTATTGTATATGACTCTAGTCTAGATCAAACTAAACAGTCTAAATTGAATAATAAAACTCTTCATACACATGCTGTAAGCGTTAAAAAGACATCCCATCAACTTAATGCCTGATTAACTTCCAACCCCCTAGAAATAAATAAAAAAAGGAAAACAATTGTTAACCCATCTTCACTACCTACACAGCCTTTAATTTCACCTGATTGCACCCATGTACAACCTAGCTCCCCAAATAGTGAACATTCTCCTCTCATTGACCAACCTACTTTTGGACAAGCAAATCCATTTCCCCCTTCTTTTTCTCAGTCTTCCTCAAGCCCAAAATCACCAAAAGGAATCCAAACCTTATCTAATGATGGCTTGGGAAAAATTAATGTAGAACCTAATCTCCTCAGTACTGATAACTCCCCCACCCCTCCTCACTTATCACCTTCTTCCGACTTCCACTGCCTAAATTCAATCATAAAAACTTCCAGCACTGCGACTCTTGTGTCTGAAAATGGAGAACTAAGCCTCACTGGATCAGCCTCCTGCCCCCTCTAAGCCCAGCTCATCCACTACCAATCCCTCCAGAAGACAACCCGATAGCATGCCTTCTCATCCCAATCTGAAATCCTCCAGTACAATTATGAGACATGGACATAAATCCCCTTCCACATGTCAAGAGAATCCTCCACTTAACAAATCTCTTCCATTCATACCAAAACCAGCCCTCACACATCTTGGAAGCAACACTATTTTGACTAATCCTAATGAGGGGATTGCAAAACAACTCTTCGTGGCTCTATGCATGGAGCCTCCCAATTAACACAGCCCTCTTAAAACAATACCAAAGCCAACCTCTAAGACAAGCCTTAAGCAACCTCATAAGGGAATCCAAAAATCCGCCAAATCCTGTTCTTGTAGTGATCCTAGCCCAGGGAATAACTCTAGTATTAAAAAGAGATCAGGTCCTAGCGGCAACTCCTGCTCCCCACCCACTACTCACCATTCTGGACATCGCAATAACCTACTTTCTTAAAATTCAAATTGACAATATTGACTACTAAGTATTCTTCCACCCTTTCACCTTTTTCTAGCCCTCCCTCCCTTTGATGCCAATCCCTATACTCTTTTTGCTCCAATGAATATTCTGTTTTGGAATTCTAGGGGTGCTAATAGTGCTGACTTTAGAAGAGCCTTTAGGGAAATGAAAATTAGCTACTATCTAGACCTCTTCATTCTCACTTAAACTAGATTAAGTGGTGACCGAGCAACTTCGATCATTAGTACGTTTAGGTTTCGAGAAATTGTTTAAGGTTGACCCAATGGGCTTCTATGGAGGGATATGGATTATTTGGAATCCATCAAACATTATAGTGGAGCCCATAACATTTTCTTTTCATGAGCTGTACCTTAAAATCCATGTGAACACCTTTATTTTTCTATTAATTGCTTTGTATGCTAGCCCAAATTTCCAAACTATGTTTCCACTGTAATTAAAATACTCTGGCTTACGATGGGGGACTTGAATGAAATATCTCACCCAAATGAAAAGTTTGGTAATCCACCTAGTAGGACAAAAATGAAATTATTTAATGATTTTCTAAATTCAGCAAAACTCATTAAGTTAGGCTTTGTGGGACCAAAGTTTACTTGGACAACCTAGGAATATCATTATGAATAGGATAGATAGAGCCCATGCAATTGCTGACTGGATCCCCCTTTTCCCAGAAACTAAAATCATCCACCTTCCTCGTATCACTTCTGATCACTCTCCTATTCTTTTAAAAACTGAACCATTTGTGGCCTGGGTAACATGCCTTTTAGATTTGAAATATTTTGGATGAAGCACTTGACTTTTACCCCCCTGACTAGTAAATTTTGGAATAAACCCCTCTCAGATTTCCCTTTAACCATCTCTTCTTTTCAAAAAGAGCTCTCAAAATGGAATTCACTAACATTTGGAAACATCTTTAAAGAAATTAATAGAACAAAGTCTAGGCCAAAGGGAATCCAACAGTGTCTTGATTATAGGATTGACATCCAACTTTTGAACCTTGAAAAACACCTCCAAAACCATTTAAAAAATCTACTTGAAAATGAAGAAAGTATGGGTTAATGAAATCAAGTATGCAATGGTTAACTTTAGGTGACAAAAATACAAAAATTCTACAAATTAGTGCTTTAAATAAAAGGAGTAATAAAATTAGCTCTATTCAAAGAACTGATCAATCTTGGACATCTGACCCACATGAAATTGAAACTAAAATCCTTAATCATCTTCACCAAACTTACCTTACTCACCCAACTCAAATTGAACTTGTGATCCCTACATCCATTTCTCTAAATTTCCCGACTCTAGATAACGCCCTTCGTAAGAACCTTACCTCTATCCCTAATGAGAATGAAATTAAACATAATCTTTTTAACCTAAACCCTCTTAAAACTCCAGGTGAAGATAGACTTCATGCTTTATTCTGTCAAAAGAATTGGGAAATAATTAAATACAAAATCATTCCATCAATACAAGAAACTTCCATCACCAGATCCATTTCTACTTCTTAGGGCAAAACATTGCTGTTTCTAATCCCAAAAATCAGTAATGCTCATAAGCCCTCCCACTTTAGACCACTTATTGGTCTTTGTAACACCTACTACAAAATTTTAGCCAAAATTTTTGCTAATAGGCTTAAGCCTTACCTTCACTCTCTTGTTTCCCCGTTCCATGGAGCTTTCACTCTTGAAAGACATTCCTCATATCTCTTTTTAATAGTTCAAGAAACAATGTATTCTATGAATAAATCAATAGCTAAAGATGGTTGGGTGATTTTAAAAATTGATTTGTAAAAAGGATTTGACTCTATCTCTTGGAATTTCATCGAACAAATTCTTGCCCTCTTCAACCTACCCTCAATTTTCTTCGATATCCTCATTTCATGATTAAAAAATGTTGATTATACTCCCTTTAATTAATGGCTAAAATTCTCATCATTTCATTCCTATTAGAGACATTAGACAAGGTGACCTCGTCTCACCTTACCTTCTCATTCTAGCCATGGAATACTTGACTGTCATCATTAATGAAAAAATAGACCAGAAGAATTGGATCTCTTTTAAATTAAAAAAAAAATAGCACCCCTATCTCACACATTCTTTTTGCTGATGATATTCTTTTTTTCAGTCAAGCCACTCTTGAAAGTATTGGAGCAATTCATGACACCTTAACCCATTTCTTTAACATTAGTGGACTCACCATTTATTCAGATAAATGCAAAGCATGGTTCTCCAAAATTGCCTCTCCTCATTCTATTAATCTTGTCTAGAACGTTTTAAACATAAAATTATGTAATGATCGTGGACTCTATCTAGGATACCCCCTTAAACTAAAATACAAGAGAAGGGATTTCAATTTTATTCTTGACAAAATTAACTCTAAACTTCAAGGATGGAAAACAAATATACTCTCCAAAGCTAGAAGAATTGAACTTATCAATTCAACCATCACTGACCTCTCTAACTACTATCTTAAGCCTCTTATCCTACCCTATGAAACAACAAAATTAATTGATAAATCTATTGGAAATTAATTCTGGGTTCATGACATTAGCACAAGGAAAATACACACCTTGAAATGGGATGAAATTGCGAAGCCTAAAAAATTGGGAGGTTTGGGGATGATAAGTGGTTAGGTAAAAGCTTAAGAAGTGAAATCTATGGTCCTCTCCAACTTTCTAGAATGGAAGAATGTCAATTCTTTTCTCTTAAAGGAAAACATGGGATCCAGATTTGCTGCTGATCAAAACCGTTCCTGATGCTACTTTTCACTTTTAGCAACGGTTTTTACCGTTGCTGAAAGTTTTGGCAACAAAAAAACTGCTGCCATAACTTTTAGCAACGGTAAAAACCGTTGCTAAAAGTGAAAAGCAGCCAAATGATCAATAGCAAATCCTGATCCGAAAACGTGCTGTATTTGGAACCTAGACAGTCTTTCTCTCTAATTAACCCCTGCATTGATCTATCAAATTAAGGATACTCTGATTAATCACATACCTTACTCTAAGTCTGACAAGCTAATTTGGGGATTAACAAAAAATGTAAACCTCTCAACAAAATCTGCCTATTTCTATATCTATAATCTCTTCACTAATGAAACAAACCTATCATGACCTGGATTCGAGGCTAGGAGTTTTACCACTCCTGAAACTGAAATCATGACCAGCGCAGACAGTGTGTTACCAACACTACCACAAGTTTGGACCTTTCTCTCATCTAACCTAGGTGGCTTATATGATTACAGAGCATGCAAGAGAAATAATTTTAAATAAGTGTCAATTACCTTACCTAGAACAATGGGAAAGTATTCTCGACTCACAAGCCTTCGATTTGATCATCCTTTTATACCAGCAACTGTGAGGAGGTGAGTCTAAATCACGGACTCACACACACACACACACACACACACACACACACACACACACACACACACACACACACACACACACACACACACACACACACACACATATATATATATATGTATGTATATATATATGTATAAACACCCTCGAAAAACTCATCCCGCAAGATACCAAACTGCTTGAAGGCATGCACGTGGTATCACATCGTTGGCTTTCATAGAGCGTACTCCAGATGCCACCACACATCACATCCCATCATATATTCCCCCAAGCATGCATATCATACACACACATGCTAACACACATTAAATGCACACATCCCTCATCATGGGCCTACATCTCCATGAAGCCACATCTCAAAAGCTTCATCAACGTGGTTCTATGTTCTCACGGATTATCATTCAAGAAATCATATCTCGTGGGTCTACATTTCCACAGACTAAATATCCCCACAGGGATTCACTATATAGGTATGAATCCCCATATTTCAGTTTTCAAGGGTTCATTGCTGTGGGTCTACGTTCCCACGGATTAATTGTCGAGATATCCTCCCATACATCTACATCTCCATGAACCCTCCCTGGACGCCATCTCCACTATCGCTATGATACATTTCCCATTCTGAGCTTTGGCCTATGCCCTATCTTGGCAACCGCCATCCTGACCCCAGTGTAATACTCGCTATTTTATTTTCCACTTAAATAATGAATTTGATTTCACAAGTGTTGAATTTACAAATTTTGTGTGCAATATGTGTGTGTGATATTATATGATGTGGTGATGCTATTATGTGCTATTTGGGCCTATAGGCTAGCAATGTGTAGTGCTAGGCTATACAAGGATTAAAGCAAAAACTGCAAGGACTAAAATGAAAGATTTTGGAATCTTATAGGGTATAGCGAAATGTGTACAAAGGATAGGAATAGATGGAAAAAAGTATAGGGAACCTTGATGTGAAATAAGAAATAGAAAATAATTTCTAAATCTTATGAAATTAAATTATGGAATAAATAGTATGATTAATTTATTAAGTAAATTAAGGGAATAAAAGAAAATTAAATAATTATAAAAAGAACAGTGGACGTGAACAGTATTGGAAATAAATAAATAAATTCAATATAATATATTGTTAGTAGAAGACAACCAAGGATAAGGGATCCCACTAATTAAATCTAAAATTATATTCTGAAATCTGTTTTTAAGAACATATTATTTTTGCTTAGAATAATCTAAGATTTATGCAACAAATCTTTTTGAAATTAAAATGACAAAATTTATAGGATTATGTGTCTTGGAGGATAATTAACAAATAAGGATTTGGGCAATACTACCTTTAGCAACAGTTTTTTCTGTTGCTCAAATTTTCAGCAACAGAAAATTTCTGTTGCTGAAACTTTTAGCAACAGTAAGTCCAAGAAAAAAAAGAAATGCAGACACCCCAAATCTAACAAATAATCGTAGCACTTTTAAAACAGAAGTTATATCTTTCAAAATCAATTTTTAAATCCCAGTTTTCATTTACATAAATCTATGCTAAAGTATTAGATTTAATTTCAGTTTCCAATAAAAGAAATTGATAAGGAGAATAAGTCTTAGTGGATAATTGACGATATAATAAATAAATCTCAACCTAGTAAGTTATTGGAGACTTCCGAAACTTATTGTGAATAATGACATAATATAAATAATAATATATGATAGTAGTTATAGTAGTAATCTGGGTTAAATATAATCAAATAAGTTATATATTTACTTTATCCCACTTTGGCTATTAGTTAAATTAAATGATAGATTTTTCTAGTTAAACTAAACTACACTTATTTGGATCTACAAAATCTTTTCAACTATTTATTTAATTAATCAACCTAATTAGACTAGCTAGGAAACCTAGAACCCTAAAAACTCTCATTACCACATCTCTCTCTCTCTATCTCCCATCTTCCACCTCTTCGTACACTACATAATAGCCAAGCAAAGCTCACCACGTTCATAAGCTTCATCACCACCACATTCAATAACTCCAAACACACACACACTCCATGTCAAACACCTCTCTCGACCTACCACTCAAGGAAAAGGAAGAAGAAAGCTAAGGTAAGTCATGGTTTCTCTTTCCCTTAAATTAATTTGAGTTAATACAATTCAAGAATACACCTTAACATGTACACCTTCTTTTGGAAAATGTCAAACAACATAGAGCATCAAATTCTTTTCACATCAAGGAGTTTTAATTAGTTTGATCGGTAGAATTCGTTGGAATCCAGGCGAGTGAACTAACCCTTCTTTAATATTATCTTAAGTGTGAAAGTAATGTGATAATAAGATAGGTAATGATCATATGGGAAGGAGGGAATCTGGTTAAAGGACTCAAGTTTGAGAGTTTTGTGTAATTCAAATAATGATGAAATTGCTAACATGGAAACATTAGGGAAAAGGAAATTGTTTGTGAGACAAATATGATTGATTATTGTGATTTGGGATACCTTATGGTTATCTGGTGAAAATTGATATGATGATTACATTGATGATTATTGATGATTATATTGATGATTGTATTGATAATTTATTTCGATGATTGTTTGAAATTGGTTGAAAATTGATTGTATTTGGGCGAGTTAGTACCTTCTCTCATGTCAAGTGAGAAATATGAGGATGACTTGACCTTTAAGAGTAGAAACAACGATTCCCTCGATAGGAAGTTAAGCTTAGATTTAATCTGTGAGGTGCTCTGACCATTGAGGATGAGGTTGTGCATCATGACAGATTTGTCATTTATGCCTATGCTTTTATTTTATTACTTTTGCATAGCAAATTTTATTAGGGCGGAGATTGGCTTGCTCAATGAGATACTTATCTCACACTTGTTGATTTAATTTTTTTCAGATCAGGTAGTGGAAGAGGAGTATTTGCAAGAGAGCTAGAGTTATCGTTGGGCTTTCCTATTGTTGGATGGGTCTCAAGTCACTAGATGATTCATTTAAGATTAGGAAGCTTTGTAGTCAACTAGAATATCTAGGGGGTTTGGGACAAATTGATTATATATTTTACTAGACAATTTATTTTATTTAGACAGGTTAATTATAAGGATTATTTTTATTTATTTTCTTATGAATTGAATTTCCATTGGAGTGAGATAATACGTTATTTGAATAATTGTGCGTTTATAATTCTCTTATTAAATTCAAATATTATTTCTTTTAAATTGTGGGAGATTGCAAGGAATCTGAGTAAGTTGTCCTATTCCCTTATGTGTATATGGTTACAATCATAATAATTTATACTATTTATATTATACATTAATATTTATTTTAACAAATATTTAATATTTTTTATACTTATTTTAATTAATATTTATTTATATTTAATTAATATTCTCAAATTTTAGTCTTTATTTTATTATGCATATATTCATATATATATATATATATATATATATATATAATTTTCAAACTCTGTATTATCTTTGAAATACAAACAATTGAGACTGTTTAAATCAGTTAAAAGAAATAGGTTGTCTTGTTTGTTTGATTTTGGTTCGCCTGTTTGTTGAATTCTAAATAATTATGAGAGTTATGTTATTTGATTAAAAAAAAGGGAATGATGCATGTTATAAATATTGATAAATAAACAAAAAAGGGTGGAAATTAAGATGTCAGTTAGGCTTATGGTGATACGAGATTTGTGTCAGTGTGCCGGTCATATGCCTGAAATTTGGATTGTGACAAAGTTGGTACTAAAGCCAGATTATTAGGTCTCCTAGTGACTACAGAGCAAGGCGTCTTTAGTGGGCCCTCCCCTATTGTTGTGACTGCAGCATTACCATAGGCCGAAAATCCACGGAAGGCCCTATAGAGTTATGTGTATTCCTATTTCTTTCATGTCATACTCCCAATAGTAGTTGTATAAGCTTTTCTCTGCCTTGAGCAGAGTCCTCGTAGAGTAAAAGCATTGTCACTTCCGATAAGATATAGATGACATCTTTTTGGGATAAGACTGTAAGGATGCATTTACGCAGCCCCTTGCACCAATGAACGAGCAACTCAGGAATGGGTTGGACACTTCTTTTCACCTAAGACATATATGAGATAATGCTTATCATACTTGCTATACAGATAGAGCACCATTGTAAGATGTACAAGCTTACTAGAAGCCATTACTAGATAATTGAACGAGGTACAAAGATATAGAAATCAAGATAACACAAGATTATGAAAAGGACATGATAGATGCAACATTGATCAGAGAAAGATTTTGCTCAGTTATTACATGCCCCTACAATAGCATGTGAATAACAGTAAGGGAGGGGAAATTATAAAAGATAAGGAATTATGCTTGCCTGAAAAGAGGAAGGTAACCCAACTCTTTTAGCACTTTTTGAATTTATTATTAAGGATAAACATGTATTTGAGATATAATGTTTTAATAAAAGTTTGTAAATTCAAATATGGTTAAAAATTGGTCAATGCTTTAAATTGGTGGGAAAAAGAAGAGTACTAATTTAATTGACTGGTGTAAGAACCCAAGTCATATCTTCCTATTATATGTTTTTTTGTCTTAGGTATCATTCAATTTTCAAGCATTTTGAACCGTAAATCAGTGGCTAGAGATGTAATCATACTTTTTCTTGAGGAAATGGCAGTAGTTATGTCACTTATTGCCAATTGACATCTAAGAGTACCTGGAATATAAGTCCTAGCAGGAGAGTGGATTTAAGGATAAGAATTTTATGATTAAACTATGTTAGAACACACCGAATATGTCCTTATTGTATTAAACTTACCCTTATAAGTTGGAGAAGTCTCTCTTGTGTTAAATGTTGGGGTATGAATAGTTTATAATTTGGATATTAGAAAACCTGAAATAAAAGTCATAAGTTCAAATCAAGTAGGGGTTAAACTTATACCTCTAAGTTGATTAAAGGGCGATACCTGTTCTATGGACCATCTAATATCTTCCTTTGTATAATGATTGTATGTAAGTAGATGAGATTGTATATAGGGCTTAAATGCGAGCAATGAACTCTATGTGTGAAGAGAGATGATAAGACTTAGAACACCCAAGTGGGCATGATACAAGTTAAGTGACAACTCAGTAGGTCAGGCGAATTGTATTGGTTAGAAATGAGATTTTAGGACTAAGTTATATTAGACACACTAAATATGTCATCATTGTGTGAAAGGTGTCAGACTTATCCTTATGAGTCAGCATGATCCTTCTTTTTATGTGAAAGGGTTTGGGATAAGGATAGTTTATGATTGGAATGTAAAAGGTTTGTAGTTTGGACCTTAGGAAACCTGAAATAGAGGTCATGAGTTCAAATATAGTAAGGGATTCAAATTTAGAACGTTCATAAGGAATAATACATGTTAAATGACAACCCAACATATTAGGGGATCGTACTGTTTAGTGACACCTCAGGTGAGAAGTAATAGTAATTTTACTTGGCAATATGATTGTCCTAATCTTAAATACTAGGTGATGATGATGGTATGTGGTGATATTTTAGTTCGAAACAATATGAAATTAGTGGTAGGGTATTATAACTCAGTCTTAAAGAATAGAATAGAGACCATCGTAATAAAAGTACCTTAGTGTGAGTGATGTACCATAGTTGGCCATAATGGATTGAGTAATGAGATAATCCCTAGACTACCTTAGTGATAACTTGAATTATGTTGTGATTGTTATGGATTATGGTTGAAGGTGAAAGTTAACATATCGATGAGATTGAGGATAACCCACATGACTAGATACTCAAAATAGTTGAAAGTATGACCCAAGAGAACCAAATGCATGAAACCACATATATATAACAAATAAATTGTGGATAATTGTTATCTATTTGGAAAATCTGCATTGTGTTTATGACTTGTTGCATTAAGATTACCCTGATTAGGATGATCTATACCCAGATGATTAGGAGATGTTTGGATTTGAGCATAGAACTTTCAGAAACTTGATTGGAATTATGACATGTTGAATATGTTTGTATATGTGGTGGCCTGATATCAAACTTTTCAAATTTCTTTACAAAAAAGTTTGGGAACGAGGAAGGAAAACTCTTAATTGATATTTAGTCCGTTAAAAAGGGAATTCCAATATATATATTAGCTTGCATGTGGCATCAAGTTTAATAGGAAGGGATCCATGTTAACTCCTTTCCAAATATGATTATACTTGAGATTATCATGTTAGAGAGGAAGGTGTTCCACTCCACCTATAACAATTTTGATAAAGAGTTTTTAAATTGTGTAAGACATTAGGTGTATTTAATGCATTGGCTGGCAGATCAAACATGTTGTATGGACAAGAGGGCATTTCATTCATAAGGTGGATAATAAAATTTTATAAGACATTGAGAATTGAAACGTAGCATCAGAATCATTGTGAGTTGGTTATGCTAGTAGGTCGACCATTTGGGAATGACCAAATTGCTCTATGATTAAGGATCTCTAGAGAATATGTAGTGGATAAAGACAATGAGACGGAGATGAGAATCAGAGAACTAGTATGAGACGACGACAGTAGAGATACAGAAAACCAATGACCAGACGATGACGATGAGAACTAGTGACCACGAGAGACGGAGATGACGAATGGAACTAAGAAGATTAGATGATGGTGAGATGTAGAACCATAGACATTGAGGGCTGTGACAGTTGATGGAGATGATGATGATGTTGATACTTTGAACCTTCGGTGACCAGACGATGAGGATGAAGTATGGATCAAAGCGAAGCAAGAGGAATTAGGAATTATGGATTTTGTTATTTTTTAAAATAAAATAATTTAAAGTATTTTAAATAGGAGTAAAGACTATAGATATTCCCCCTAAATACCTAGGCTTGCCTACCATGGTGGGACGATCTAAAAAAGGTTTTTTTCTCAATTTTGCTTTACCAGTTACAGAAGAAGTTGTGGGATTGGAAGGTGCTAACTCTATCTTAGGGTGCAAGAGAGGTGCCTTTTAAATTGGTGGCCCAGGCTACCCCCTTACATTATGAGGTGTTTTGCTCTGCCATTATCTATCTGTCGTGATTTAGAGTCTATTATCTGTAATTATTGGTAGGGAGTACTGAGGATGCAAGGAAGATACATTGGGTTTCATAATGATACATCCTTGATTACGAGGCTACTAAAAGGCAGGTACTATTCCCGTACTTCTTTTATGCAGGCTAAGGTGGGGAATGGTTGTAGTTTTACATGGAGGAGTCTGATGGGTTCCAGGCACCTTCTAAAGGATGGATGTGTTTGGCATGTTATGAATGGGCAATTGATTCACATATTGGAGGACCATGGGCTTAATCACACAGATCGTCCTAAGGTTTTCACACCACATATTGAGGAGAATGTGGTGCAAGTTGTTAATGACTTAATTGATCAGGAGCGACAAGTTTAGAATATAGAAGTACTTGATATCAAACATTTTTATATGTAATTTAGTCCCTATCTTAGTCTGTTTTGCATCTTAATTATTGTGAACTCTCTAGTTATATCATATTTTGGTAATTATTGGGTCTAAAGTAATTATAGAACTAATATGTTTTAATTCTATATTTTCACCAGCTTAATTATTAAAGACCCATTAATCCATGTACTTAATTTATAGATTTAATTATTGGAGAGTTATTTTGCTGACTTGGAGCCACCTGGACGCTGACATGGCATTATGTGCTAATGAGCATTGACTAGGGCTGACTGGACTGACTAGGGCCTACTTTCTATACTTTACAAAACAACTGGTAGAAAAAGGCAAACAACAATAGAAGATATTAACAGCAGAAAAGCAACCAGAAAGCATGCAGCAGTAGAAACTAGAGAAAAGGAATAGCACATGAAGACTTTTTAGAACTACAATTTCATCTGTCCTTCTCTTTTGCTGGTTAAAGCACTTCAGAACCTCCATTTTCAGATGTTGAAAAACACTTTCTTCCATTTTCTATAGGAAATTCATAGGTTACCCCCTATTTCTCCTCTATTTTGGCTTCTATGGAAGGATAAAATCTCTTTGTAATCAGTCTTGGTTAGAACTGAAGTTATAATCATAGTTTATGTACTTAATGAGATAAGTATTGTTCTATTTAATCTGTTGGCACATTTCAACTAAAAAAAATCTCTGTCTTCTCAATATTTACCATTTGGCCAGAAGCCTCCTCGTAGGTCTTAATACAGTGCAACACAACCTCTACCTTACCCAACACTGCTCTAGTGAAAATAATAGTATCATCTACAAAAAGAGATGATTGATAAGTGGTGAATGTCGTCCAACCTTCACACCATGAATCTGTTCATTATCACTAGCATCCTCCAGAATGAATGAAAAAATCTCTATACACAAAGTAAACAACTAAGGATAAAGAGGATTTCCTTGATGTAGCCCTCGATTGGGTACAAAATATGGTTCCACCTCCGCATTAATAATAACAACATAGGAAACAGAAGTAAACATCTCATAATTAAATCAACAAGTGGCAGGGGAAAACCCATTGCCTTCAGAACACCATGTAAGAATCTCCAATCCATCCTATCATAGGCCTTTTCCATATCCAATTTAAGTGCCATATATCCCTTCCTCCCCTTAGTCTTATGCTTTAAATAATGGAAAGTCTCAAAAGCAATGAGAGCATTATCAGTAATAAGGTGACAGGGACAAAAGCAGTTTAGGTTTCATCAATCAATATAGGAAGAATATATTTCAACCTATTAGCAATACATTTTGTGACCAATTTCATAGTGAAATTGCATAAGCCAATTGGCCGAAAATGGGATGGAAAATTTGCTTGAGAAATCTTACAAATGAAAGTAATATAAGTATCATTAAACTCTGTTGGCTCACGGTTCTCATTCAAGATTTGTAACACTACCTCAAAAACATCATCACCCACCATATCCCAATAAAGTTGGTAAAAAATTACACTAAACCCATTAGGACGAAGAGACTTAGTAAGGCTCATTGCATGTAGAGCATTTACCACATCTTCCCTTGTGAAAGGGCATAATAGATCCCCCATCATAGAATCCGGGACTTTATGTTTAACCAAACTACAGCACCAATCAATCCCACACAAATTCCCTGCTCGAAACAACTTGGTGAAAAAATTAACCATTAGGTCTGAAGATCATCAAAAGACTCCTTCGTCAAACCATGTTCATCTTTAAGACCATGAATCATTTTTTTTTTCTTCCATTGGGTTACTTTTTTATGGAAAATTTTAGTATTCTTGTCAGCATGTCAGAGCTAATCTACCCTAGAAAGTTGCTGCCACCATATCTCCTCTCTCTCTAACAGATCATTAATTTCTAAACACAGCTACTTTGCTTATTTAAATTTTGTGGCGTAGGTGCAAAAGTTTGAGAAATTTCCAATGACTTCTCCAAATTATGAATTTTCTTCCTGAAGTCTTTAACTCCCATAAATTTGGAACATATCAAACCTTTTTGCACCCTTTGGGGATTCCCCATGAGTCCATCACCCTTCTGCTAAGCACCCCGAATACATTCACCACAGCCCGACTCCCTTGTCCAACTCTCCTCAAATCTGAAAATTAAAATAATCTGCAACAATTTTATACTTGTTGCATAAAACTGTTGCCAATACCTCAAAGGAATTGGTAACATTATAGAACCATTGCCTATTTTAACAAATCCAACAATATTTCGAATGTTGCAATCCAAAGTGTTGCCTATGCTACAAAATGTTATAGTGATGGAAGAATTGGAGAAGATGAATCTGATTGAATGGCTGCTCAAAATGGATCAAGGATGACATGGTATTATTTTTACCATGTCATCAGATAACGTGTTAAATTTTACCTGACGTGGTAGTCCATAAAATTTAGTCAACATTGACCGTTAGTTTGATTAATGGTCAAATGGACAAAAAGGTCTTTTTGCACAAAATAAAAAGTCATAGGAATTCTTTATTCAATTTGAAAGTTCATGAGAATTTTTTGCACACTAATGAAACTTCATGGGGGTTTTTTTGTATTTTTCCCAATTATAAATGTAAATTGATATTATGCTTGAAAGTGATACTAGCTACTGGAACATTGTTATCTTATTATTTTGATTCCAAACTAACCAATTTTTCATGAGAAAACAATAAATCTATCGAGGGCAAAAAAAGTGGTGTAATAATGGCTATATTTCCTTTTAAAATGGGGTTGAAATTTTGTTTATTGACGTACATATATATTGTGTCTTATATAAGGAAGCATTTGGCTTGTAAACAACTGGTTTTTATCCTTGTAAGCTCATATGATGCACTCATAAACATAATTAGTGGAATAAAAAACCATTTTTTTTTTGTTTGGCTTCTGTACAAATTTTGGAAATATGGTTGTAAAGTTGTTTGTGGGATGAATTTGTGGCTATAATGCTTATGCTACAATCCTAACATGTATGGAAGGATGTTAGAAAAATTTTTGTCGCTGAAATTCAGTCTTGCCAAAATTATAAATTTTAAAGACAATGCTAGAATAAGTTGGTACTAAAAGAAGACAATTATGAACAATCTTGATGTTTTTATCATGTAAAACTTGTATCAAACAATCTTAGACTGCCTCGAAATTTTCATGAGATGACTAGCTATAATACTTTAAACATGTTTTCTGCATAACACCGTGATTTTTGAAGATGGTTACAACAGCCTTTTGTACGTATAATAGTGCCTAGCTGAAATATATATAGGATTAAAATTAAAAGTAGGTAACCTTAAAACCTAGTTAGTAGGGTTTAACGAATGAGTTTGAAGTTGGATTTTGGTTAGTATGTATTTCACATGTAGTCCTCAAGATTGGGAGAGTTTATAAAATTTGGAGGAATCTAGCTTTGGCCAAACCAAGAGAAAATAGAGTGGAACTGGACTCTTAAGCCAATCGGGACGATAACTACCGAAAAAAATAATAACAAAGGAAACATCTATCGGCTATCTCTCACTATTTTGTCGCCAATGGATGTAGCGAGTGAACAACGTCACCTTATTGGGAGGAGTCACTCACTATTTTTTGTCACTAACTGGCGATAGAAGTGCAAAAAAAAAATTTCTTGCTAATTTCCCTTGCTAACAAAGCAATGAGGTACTTTACATTGTGAATTCGACGATGTTTTCTAAAATTATACAAGTTCAATTTCCTCACTGATTAGTTGTCACAAAAATTAACGCAAAAAAGAGAAAATGAATAGTGCAAAAAATGGAAAACACACAAAATTAATGTGATTCAATCAATGTGACATATATACATCTACAGGCAGAGAAAATTTTGTATTACTTTTGACAAAATTTTTGATGATATAGAACAAAGAAAATTGAATTAAATATGTATATTATGGGCTCGGGCCTATCAGCCGTTGTCCTACTCATCCCACAGGCACGCAAGTTTTTTCTCTTTTCTAGTCATACTCTAAAAAATATTAAGTTGGATTATAATCTGAGTCATCATATATTTAAGTCATTTAACATTAGTAAGTGATTAGTGAGGGCAATTTATTCACTATCCCCTCGTTAGTCCACACGCTATTCCCTTGCTTTTCCCTCGTTGGTTTCTAATTTTCAATTTTATCTTCCCTCTTTTTCTCATTTGTTTCCCTTTTTTTCTTTGAAATTTTAATAAAGCCCTAATTTAAAAGACTCAGATATTTGAAAGGAGTAATAAAATATCTTATTTAGAAATATTTACCAGAATACGATATTAATAATATTTCTGTTACAAATAGGAAATAATATTTACAAGTACTAAAATATTTTCTTACAAATGTGAACCAAAATATGTTTTAATTAAATATGTTTTATCACATAATTTATTATGATTTTATATAAAAAAATTATATAATCTAATTCCAAATTACTGTTGAGTTAAATTTTAAAATTGAGCAAAAATACTTATTGTTCAAAATATATAAAATATTAAATTTTTTATTACTATAAGAGTATAGTAGCTCCAAAATTTACAAGGAAAGTTCTTTTCTAAACTGATGCCTTCCTATATAGAATATTGAACAGATATTGCCTGGATTTAGAGAGGCTAAAAGTCCATGAACTCAAAAGGATAGATGTTGAATACTTGAGAGGAGATCGAGCTCTTTATAATCCTACCTTTGATTTTGTGATTCAAATTAAAAAATGTCACGACCCCTTTGATCCGCAACCAGTATGGTTTAAATTTAGAAACGGAGAAAAAGTTGAAGGAGCAAGATAATAATGGATACACACATCACAGGGGACTTTAGAGTGGAATAAAATATAAAGATGGTAATATTAATTTTTTAGGGCATAATTAAGTCATAAATTAGAACACAAAGTTAGTTATTTGGAGGGTAGACGCAACAACATGCAAGGTCTGAGCCAGATCCAAAACAGGAACCCATTGGAAAGCCCTTTGAAATGCAAAGCTGATTGCAGTTTGAAGGACATGGCAAATGGCACAGCCGCCCCGAATCTGCTACCCTATTTTCTGCTCCTGCCAATTTTTTTTTTTAAAATGTCACTCATCATAATTATTGCACTTAAAATGTCATTAAAAGACCAATCACAATTTTTTTTTAAAAAGCAGAAAGTACTATTTATTCCCTAAATTTTAACTCATGTTTCAATTATAACTCAAAATTTTAAATTGTGTCAATTATATATTTTATATGTATCTTATTGTATCTCATGCCATAATAATTTTGTAACTCCTCAATCATTATTTTCTATTGTAACCCTGCAATTTTCATAATATTGTTCTGGTACATGAGTCAAATTGAAAAGTGTTTGTTTAATCTTGAAAGAAGTTCACGCAATTGTAGAATTATTCCTTAAGGATAATGTTCTCTATAATATGACTCATATTGTGTTGGTTACCAAATATTTACAACACATATTTGGCGAAAGGAACTAAAGGCAAATCTTTGATTGCTTGAGATTAAATAAGAAAACTTACCTGAAGCCGACAGCAGAAGAAAGCATATAAGAATTCCAGTCAGGAAATGGGTTTGAGGAACTTTGGTAGCCATTCTTTCACAATTTTCTCTTCGAGTCTCTTTCCAATTCTTTCTTTGAAGGATAATGCTCATTCTGTTAGGCGTTATATATATACACAAATTATTTAAGTGGTTTAAAGTGATTAGGATTGCCTTCGAATTTCTTTTTATTCTTTTTCAATTACATTTGTTGTAATCTACTCTCTTTTGCATTGCTACATATATATAATTTCCTTATGTGTCATATTTTGTTTATCATTAACGGCAGTATTCAATCCGTCTATAACTAAAATCCTTTATTTCCTTCTTTTGTTCTTTACTTTTTATTTTCGGGACGCGTATCATATCTAAATTAATATGCTGAATAAATATAATAAAGTCGCATTTATACGAATCTGTTTTTAGTATTCACTAAACATTTTAATATTACTTACATTTATATTTTATCACATAATTTATTATATTTTTTTATTAAAATTAAATAACTTAATTTTAAATTATGATTAAGTGGAATATTAAATTTGAAGTAAAAATCCTTACTTATCCAAATATAAATAAAGGCTTCAGTATAACAAATATTTCATTGATATTTTTCATATATACAAACATGCAAGAACAATTTATTTTATAGGTAAAATATAAAACACATTAAATTTGATGGTAGAAAAACTGATTGCACCTAGTGCCAGTCCATTTTTATTGATCCTTCATTTATATTACTGAATTTGATTTCGCACAAATAAAAATGTTATCCATAATGTTATGTTGTCAGTCTATTGTTGATATAATTAACAATCAATCTATATAAAAAAATGTTTTACAAAATTAAATCTATTAATTTTTTTAATGTTACGTTGGTAAAAGTGCAGTATTCATGAAATCAAATTGATTACTTACATATAGGGACTAATGTAACAATTGGGTTGTTTTTTCAAATTAACCACTTGTCTCCAAAATTTAACACGCCGTCAGTTTGTTTTGTCCTCACTCGCATACTTTCTTTTATTTAAAAAGGACAAATGCTATTCAGATTAAAAGTCCAATCATCTTGTGATTAAATCTTGAAAACTTCTCTACGAAAATCGGCTTGTCAACGCTCATCACTCCTTTACCTTCTAAGGCATGCGCAATCAAACTTTTTATTTTTTAAATATATGTTTACTTATAAGAAAGATTGGTATATATTGACATAATTGACATATTTCAGAAATGAAAAGGTATAATTAATCAAGATGATGATCACATACGATGAAAATTTAAAGTGTGAGATTTTTTGTGATTTTCTAGAACAAGTTTTGGATAAAAACAGTGGAGTAATGGAGTTTAATGTATACAATTATAGTACACAAGAAAAGGGAATTAGAAATTAAAAAAAAGTTATATTTAATTTGAAAATTTTCATCACAAATATATATATATATATATATATATATATATATATATATATATATATATATATATATATATATATATATATATTCTACAGAAAACAATTTTCGTCGCAAACCCTTATGCACAGAAATTTTAAGCATAGAGCCATAAATAAAAAAACTGATACCTCAGATTACACATGCTTATTCAATTAATATTTGAGACTGAAATGAATCTAGAATAGGGTAAGAATAGTAAAATTAAATAAATACTCAATAAATATAATGATTAATGGCATTACATATATATATATATATATATATGTATATATTCCTTACGGATCTGATTTTGTTTATATATATGTATATATTCCTTGCATATCTGATTTTGTTTATCATCAATGGCACTATATAATCTGATTTTTTGGACTCGCGCGTACCGTATATACCTAAATTAATATGCTGAATATAATAAAGTTGAATATATACAAATCTGTTTTTGACATTCACTGAAAAAATTAATGCTACCTACATTTATATTTTAGCACATAATTTAATATGATTTTTTTTATAAAATTAAATAATTTAATTTCAAATTACGATTAAGTTGAATATTAAATTTTAAGTAAAAATCCTTTACTTATCAAAATATAAATAAAGGATTCAGTACATCAAATATATAATTAACATTTTTCATACATATACAAACATGCAACAACAATTTATTTTACAGGTAAACTATAAAACACAATAAATTTTATTCTATTGTAGGAAAACTGATTGCACCTACTGTGAGTTTTTTTTTCCTGTTCAATATTATAGTTATTTGTCTTTTCTGAGATTTGAAAATTAAAACAGATATTTACGCCCTGTATCATCTCAAAGTCCTTATATTCTAATTCTTTTATCTCACATTTAAGTTTTAAATATTTATTAAAAAAGGTTGTTATAATATGGCTATAATTTGTTCTTCTATTTTTTTACCTACGGAGAATTAACTTTTTAAAAAATATACTTATCTTCCGTTTATATATATATATATAACCTCCAAGAAAGCCCATTTCTGATCCCGTTCAATCCTTTTTATAAATTGCTTTTCATGAAAACCCTTGTTCTTGTTATGGCACACCTTCCACTATATAGTTTTGTTCGGTTCAATTGTATCAAATGTCCCTGACGCTAGATGCAGTAGTATTAAGTGATAATTTGTTACATCTCAACCCAGACATTTGACTAACACGGCAACGAAACTCCTTCATTACTGTAAGCCAATGTTATCACCAAGGTACACATAAGCACACATTTGTCAAGCATTCCACAAAGATAACATTTAGGGTAAAACACTTATAAACAAAACTTTTCAAAGATTCATGTTTCATATATACCTACACAAGAAATCTATATCACAACCCAACTCTAGGGTGCGTGACTAGCATAAAACCTAGGGAGATGTCCTTCCAAGACACGTAAGCCTAACCTTAGCCACATACAAGTACATCTCAAACCATGCATGATTATGAATGTAATACCTGTGATTTTTGGATATTAGCTTTTTTCGATTTTAAATAAATAATAAGAGTACGGGAAAATTTTTTTCTGGTTATGTGTTAAAGAAGGTAAGGTTAGAAGAAGCACCTTGGGAAGTGGAAACGATGTTAGGGGATGGGGAATCGAGAGAGAGTAGTCATGAGGCATTGAGGGAGCCGGATATCTACAGAGTCCAGAGAGGGACTAAAATGAAATAAGGAACAAGGATGGCACCTAGAGTAGAAAATTCTCAAATTGGAGAAATTACAGATTGTCACTATTGAGGTTGATTAATTGGGGGTTGACTCAGGGGCAAAGTAATAATTTTACCATGGGTGTGTATATATAGGTAGGTCCACCCCCTTTTTTTTTTTCTCATTTTCTCATTTCCTCTATCTCTCCTCACTCTTTTCTCTCCTCTTTCTCTCTACCCTCTCCACCCAAAACCACCACCCAAGCTTCATGAGCGGTTCTCCAGTGATAGGGCGGGTCACTGACGACCAACCAACATTGGGAAAGCAAGGAATCGAGGTAGGAATTCCAATTTCCTAAACTTTTTCCTATTTTATAATTTTAAGGCTTATTGGGTAGAATTTGAGATTGGGGCTTAGATTGTACATTAAAATTGGAGGTTTTAGTGTCTAAATACTCCTTAGACATCAAGGATAAAAACACATGGAAGAAATCATGAAAAACGATGGAGATTTAACCGGATCTAAGCCAAAACTAAGGCTAAATTGTGAGCTTCAGGATATTGGCGCCTAGGCACCACACTTCAGAAGGGAAAGGGGAAGAAGGTCGTGGCTCCCAGGTACCAAGTGTGCTGAGGTCATGCTAATGTCAGGTTGCAATATTTAGTTGGACCTTTCTTCAAATGACCATAACTCTTTTATCCAGACTCTATTTTTAGCAAATTTCATATCATTGGAAAGTTATTTGAGTTTAGTTTCCAATAGTTCATCTAAAAATTATTTACCGGTTAATAGTTATGACCAAAGGATTAAGTGAAGGTTGGGATTATAGTGGTAGGGAATTTCTCTATTTTGTAACCCTGACATGTTTTTGCATGGTTACTTCATAGGGATGACTTTTTTTATGCATCTTCCATGCCTTTGGGATGCAATGACGAGTATGGAATCTAGGTGAGTGATCTAGCACTCCTCTATATGAGTATATACATATATGTATATATATATATATTTATATTTAGGATTTATTTTCCTAAATTGCTTAATATACATTTAATTATTAAATATGTATGATTAATGTGCTTGGTGGGGGTTGTTTGGGATCTAGTTGGTACAAGGATGGTGTGAACACCACTACTTCATTCGAATGCTAGCTATAAATTTCATGGAATGTATATATCTCGTAATTTTATTTGCCTGTATGTATACATCTATATCTTAGTTTATAAAATGTCTGGCATACATATTATAAATGGAGGGGAGTTCTAGGGCACAAATGGAAATAGTGTAGGTGCTACCATTTTTCATATAGTGCCCCAAGTAAAATGCCGATACATAATATAATATGTACTTAGGCAAAGGACGTAGTAGGATGTAGTACAAAGGGGGTTGTGCTTGCATATATTGCTTTGTGTGTATGATACATGTTATTATTGAGGGTATAACTCGAGAGACTGAAGGCATGACCCGAGAGGCTGAACAAATTCATGGTTATGGACATGATGCAAGAGATCGAACACATGGTTGGATTTCCCATGATCTATGGGGGATGAGGTTTCATGGTACACTTTTGGGGCCAAGGTGACAGTTGCCATGGTGTGGCATAAGTTGGAAGTTAGAATGGGAGACGTATCATAGGGCCAGTGAAAGTGGCGTCCACGGGATGGTTAATGGAGACATAGATCTATGGGAGGATATCTCGGCGATGAATCTATGGGAATGTAGACCTACATCAATGAAGCCTTGAGAATTGAAATATGGGGATTCATACTCATATAGCGTGATTCCTGTAGGAATATTTAGTTTGTGGGAATGTAGACCTATGAGACAGGATTTCTTGAGTGATAATTCGTGAGAACGTAGATCCACATCGATGAAGCTCTTGAGATATGGCTTAACGGGAACATAGACTTATGATGAGGGATATGTGCATTTAATATGTGTTAGCATGTGTATGTACGATATGCATGTTTAAGGGAGTAAATGACGGGATGTGATGCATGGTGGCATCAGGAGTACGCTTTATAAGAGCCAGGGACGGGTTACCATATGGATGCCTTCAGGCAACTTGGTATCTCACGCTTGGAATGAGTTTTCTCGAGGGTGTTTATATATATATATATATATTGCATAATTGTACAGAGTAGGGCTAGTATAGGTGAGTCCGTGATTTAGACTCACTCCTCACAGTTGCAAGTATAGAAAAATGGTCAGATCGAGGAGTCATAAATCGAGAATACCTCCCCATTGTCTGGGGTGAGGTAATTTAAATTTATATTATTTATCTTGTATGCTTTGTAATCAAATAGGCCACCTAAGTTAAATGAGAGAAAGATCTAGGCTTGCAACGGTGTTGGTAAGACACTGTCCGTGCCGGTCATGATTTTGGTTTTAGGAGTGGTAAAACTCTTAGCGCCGGATCTGGGTCGTGACAATGAGTAAAATGAATAATTTACATTTCAATAAAATTCTAGTGACAAATTTGATTCCATCACAAATCTATCACTAATTTATGACGAAATTGGCAATTTAGTGATGGAATTTTCTATCACATATTCTTCACTAACTTGTGCTGGAAATGACACTATAGTGACTGAAAAATTGGTCCCTAAATCTATTGGGGGCTAGCTGGCGAGCAGGCGTATTATTAATATTTTCACAAGTGTTCATGGCTTGGTTGGCGTGTCATCCATATTGTTATCAACACTCCTTACCATTGATCTAGTTGAAATCCACAATAATTATTAACAAATTAATATATATATATATATATATATATATATAATATTATATGACTTTGACAAATTTAGTGATTTAGAGATGGGTTTGTGTCAAAAAATCCAGTCACAAATTTGTGTTAGAAATTTCTGTCACAAATCCTTTACAAAATTAAAAAATTAGTGACGAAAAGAAATCATCACTAAATCAGTGATGAAATTTAATGACGAATAGAATCTGTCACTAAAACAAAATTTTCTTATTGTGACAGGAGTTTCTTATAGTGATATTCAAGATTGCCACTAGGTGATTCACTCCAAGTAGCTAACCGAATTGGAATTGACTAAAAGGAGCGTAAAGAGAATCTAACTTTTAGAGCTAGAACACTAGATGGAGAATAGGCTGCAAGAAAATAGGTCATTGTAAATGGCACTAAATCAATGAAAATATAAATCTTTGAATATTATATATAAAGTTTAGAAAATCAAACCGAATCAATCAAATTAACCAAAAAATTGACAAATCACTAGTTTTTTGGTTTAGTTTTGACCCTCAAAACTAATGAAGGAAAGAATTAGTCAAATTGGCTTCAAACTGATAAAATTGGTAAAGGAAAAAAAATGGGTTAAGAACCAATCAAACCTTTTTTTGGCTTTCAAAAATCAAATTTGCAAGCCAATGTTACACACCATTTAATAATTATTATTAATTTAGAAATATTAAAATTTTATTTCTTATGAGCTATCTAATAAATAAAATTTACACATTATCCTTATGTTGTAATTTTAAAGTTTAAATGCACGCATTATCTAATTATTACTTTGACAATGTAATTGATTAAATTTAAAATGTTCATATTATCTAATGATTACTTTTATGTAATATTTGATAAAGTTTAAATTCTACGCGTTATTTATACAATATTCATGTTGTGACCTTTCAAAAGTTAAAATCTACGCGTTTTCTAATAATTATTTTCATACTATAATTACTAAAGGCCAAATTTTAAGCGTTATCTAATAATTATTTCTATATTATATCGTAAATGCATCAATATAAAAAGCCAAGCATCACAATCTACATTCTTAGGAGCAAAGCATCATTCTCTCCGTTCTATTCTAGTTTGTAGAGAAAAAAAAATTTTATTTCTTTAGTTCTCTTTCAATTTTTATTTTCTAAATCGTGTATATATATATATATATATATATATGCTCACTGATTCGTCTGATTTAGCCAAAGATACAGAGGGGCCGTTTGGTATGCTTATTTTTACTGAAAAGGAAAGTGCCTTTCTATTACTATATTTTTTTTCCATTATTTGGTATAGCTTAATGTAGCGGATGGAAATGGAACCGAGCATTCCCTTTTCCTTCAAAATCAAGTTTTTGGCTTCCATCGCTCTTCGGATGGAAAACCAGTGATCTTGATGGAAAGTAAAGTAAAATTACTCATTTGCCCATACACTGTTCATTGAAATGTCGAGGATGCTGCTGTGAGCTCTAATCTTTCCACTATAAGTCGCCAGTCGCCATTGTAGCTTCTAAACTACTTGTTCAGCACTAGTCCTTCATCTGCAAACTACTGGAGCTTCCTCGCCTATCCTCTGTGTCTCCTTTGTGCATGCTTGGCTCTTGGGTACTACAGCAGCTGGTCGACCAACGACCGGCGACTGGCAACCGGTTGACCAGAGGCTACCAGGAGCTTGACAGCCAGTCAACCGAAGGCTACCAGGCGCTTTGGCAGCTGATCGACCGGCTCCTGACTGCCAGTCGACCGGCTCCTAGCAGCCGGTCGACCGGTTGCTACAGGGCTCTTGGGTTAAGTAATGAATTTTTAGTTAAGGGTAAAATAGTAAATTATTTTTATATTTATTTTCGACTATCTTTAAAAATATATAATAATCTTATTTTCTTCCTTTCTTTTCTAGTGCATACTAAACAAGTTTTTTTTTCCTTTTTCTTCTCCTTTTTTCTTTCTCTTTTCCTTTCCATTTTCTTATTTCCTTTTCATTCCTACTCTTTCTTGGATACCAAACAGCCCCAGAAGTTGTTGAACTCCGACATGGAGAACATGACTGAGGTAACCTCAACTGGAAGAGAAGAAGATAAAGATGAAGAAAATTACAAGATCAAGATATGAACAACTATTGACTCAATGATTTACCAAATAAGGTATGTTTGTTATTTATGCCTTCATATTACGACCTGGTTTCTCACTTGGAGTGTCTGAAATAGTGGTGAATCCTTCGGAGATGGACTGATTTCTCACTTCAGTTTGGATGGCATAAATTTGGTGATGTTCTTTATAAATTCATCATGGATCTTTATCCTATTAGAGTTAAAGGGCTTTCAGTAGTGATTCTTGATATCGGGTATTTTTATATGTAATTTAGTCTTTATTTTAGTCCTATTACCATTTTAATATTGCTAACTCTCTAATTGTATCATATTTTGATAAATTATTAGGTCTAAAACAATTATAGAAATAATATGTTTTAATTCCATTTTTTTATGAGCTTAATTAATTAGAGATACATAAATCCTTATGCTTAATTTATAGATTTAATTATTGGAGAATCATTTTACTGACTTGGAGGCCACTTAGACACTGACATGACATTCTGTGTTGACTGGGCATTGACTAGAGCTGACTGGACTGAATGGGGCCCACATTTCTGCACTTTCCAACAAAAGCAAACAATAGCAGAAGTACTTTCTACAGAAGACAGCAAAGCAGTAGAAGACAACATAGCAGTAGCATGCATGCAACCTCTAGCAGCAAAGAAGAAAGGAACAACACATCAAGACTTTTCAGAATAACAATTTCATCCCTCCTTCTCTCCTGCAGTTTAAGAGACATTCAGACCACCATCTCTCCTTGTTGAAGAAATCTTCTTCTTCCATTCTCTGTAAAATTCATAGGTCTACCCTCCCCCCCACCCCCCAATTTTCTCTTCTTTTTTGTGTGTTTTGGCCTCCATGGAAGGTTGAAACTTATTCTATAATCAGTCCATGGAAAAGAGCTAGTGTTGTAAATTGAATCCTCATGCACAAATAAGTATTTTGATTTATAAAATTCTATTTCATTTCCATCCTTGCTGAGCCTCTCTGTTTATGTTCATTTCTATTTTAGTTTGAATGACTTTGGGCATAAAATATTTTCTAAATGTGTTATCTAAGGTATGAACTTGCTATGTGTACATTTATGCATTACTGTGTATGTGTAGTAAGTTAGGATTTAATCATATTACATGTGGTTAGGTTTGACTTATGTATAATATAGTTCTAGGAAGTCTGTTAGAAACATTAGTTGGACAACCTAATGGTAAAATTGAATCAGAGATTAAGGGTAGGATTGCGATAATTACAATTCTAGTGGAAACATAGACTGATTGCATTTCATTTTTGTTTTGTTTGTGTTTTGTTTTGTTATAGTTTAGGATTAATGTTCTGTTTTAATTATGCCTTATGCCTTTATTATGTTATCACTCCTCACCCCCAATGCTACTCCCATCCTTGTTCTGAGTAGTGTTGAATACGTGATCCCACATGGCTATTTTATTTAAAAAAAGAAGAAGCATAATGTAGTTATTCTTACTTATCATTTATTTTTCGTTTTGCTTTTCTTTCAATTTTTTTTAATTATTCCCATTTGAAATTATATAAAACTAATTAAATTGGATATACTAAATTTTTGGGGTCAAAGTACTCATTTAAATTTAGCATAATCATCTATAGTTTTATTAACAATATATATGGACATTCTTATATTATTAACATGAAACTCTTCTGAAGCGTCCTTATGAAATAATGATCAAAATATGTACATTTAACAAGTCTGTGTAAAATTTATTTGTTCATGTTTAAATATGATAAAAAGAATATGTGTTTGAAGCTAATGGTCTTGTTGGTGACTTTTTTGATTTGATAGAATGTTCATCATGGTTATTAATTCCTCGAGATATGTGTGTGTGTGTGTGTGTGTGTGTGTGTGTGGAGGCTTCAAAATAAGAACATATACCATTACCACCTATGTATCCGCAATCTTTTCTTTTCTTGTACAATTCCTTTTTGTTGAGTGGAAAAGAATTTACTAAATAAATAATTACAAGATCATGTGTTGTTATCAAAAGTCTCACTTTTAGTGATGATGATAGAAGTCGTCATTAAAAGTCTCACTTTTAGTGACAACATCAAATGTTGCCATCAAAAGTCTTACTTGTCACTAAAAGTGGATATTTAGTGACAAATTGTTTTTATCGTTACTAAATAATTGGTGCAAGCCACTACGACTGCCGAGTTACGCAGAATTAAATTCTTGGCAACTTGCAACATAATAATTGTTCCAAGTCCTATTCTTTCAATGAGCCTTACTTCTAAATTGTCTAATCAATTATTCTAACGCTAATCTACTCTAATTATCTATTGATTACCATTGGGGGGAGGAGGGGAGCGGCATCTGATGATAATCCCCGCATACAACCACTGTGTTCAAGTTATTAATTTGCTCGGTTTATTTTTAATATGATTATTTTTTTGTTATCCTTTATTATTTAGTTATAAAAATAATATATTATTTATGTATAATAATAATAATAATAATAATAATAAAACTTTTATATAATCCAAATATATTAATAATATATTATTTAAGAAACAAAATAAAGTAAGTTAGAGAGTAATTTTAGTATTAAGAAAAATTGTTGAGGGTACTTATACCTTTTACATTGTTATAATTTTCTTTCCTTCCAAATTCTTCCACTTTCAGAGGAAAAAAGAAAAAAGAGGGGAAGAGATTTTTCACTTACATTTTTCCTCTCATTCCTTCCTCTCCATTCTCTTCCAACCAAACAATACCTAAGACAATATTTTTTATACTAAATGTGAATACCTTTCTCGAAAATTCGAACCTAGTTTTCACCCCTTGTGGAATACTAGCCCATTATATTAGACTCAACTCCATTAGTTATGTTATATTTGTCAAAGCTTAAATTCTGTGCGTTATTTAATACTATATTCATGTTGTGACTTTTAAAACTTAAAATATACGCGTTGGTTATGTTATACTTGTCAAAGCTTAAATTCTATGCGTTATTTAATATTATATTTATGTTGTGACCTTCAAATTTTAAAATTTAAGCGTTTCTAATTATTATTCTCACAATATAATTACTAATGTTTAAATTTTACGCGTTACTAATGTCTAATAATTAGTCTTTTGTTCCATTACTGTCTTGACTGAGTAAAGTACCCAACGCATCTCATTTAGATATTGTGGACATGAATCTTTAAAAGTGATCGAACTTTAATGTTTTGGGTACCACTAATAGCGCAACAACCTCTGAATACTTGGAACAATAAATGATTGAATATTACTCCAAGCCAACCACACATGGAGACACCATCAACTCATGGTTATCAACCTAGTTACCTGGTGGTGCTTGTCATTGACCACACCTTATATAGGTTATATAAAAAAAAATATTTTCATACTCATTAATTTTTACAAAATTAATTTTAATACTCGTATTATTTTAGTCATTGTATAACTTTGCTGCCAAATATCTTTTTTAAAAGGTATTACCACATATTGTCTTGCATGTGATCTACACATAGAGGACTTTGTAATTCTATGTTATCGATTTGTTGGGAGCATTGTGCCTGTGTCCAAACGCTATCTACAATGGGATAATCATATTGAGTGGATCGAAAGCCAACAACCTCAATGCTCAACAGAGATAGTACACACAACACAAATTTTCTTGTGGTAAACAATTCAGTCGTATATGTAATTACAGTATCTAATGGAGAGACCACTTCAACTATACAAAATACATAGAGATACTTTTAGATTGTTAGTGATTCTATCCCATACAACAAAAAATGATTATAAATTGCTAAACTACAAAAATACCGTTGGCATAATTTTATACATTCAGCATGAGCGTGGATTTGCCTTTAAACTATGGACCTACGTCATAGTCCACTGTGATCCCTATTCATGGAACATTATAATCTATTTTTTGTGGCACTTTACAAATTCAGTGGTGAGGGAAACTTTCATCCTCTACTAACTCTAAACACATATATGCGAATTTACAGTTGCTTTAGTTATTTTCCAACTTTTTCTGTAAAGGTGAATGTACTTCTTTTGTACGAATCTAAAACAAAAAAAAAAGATAAAAGATACTACTTTTGTTGTCGTCTGCTATTTTTTCATCTTTAAAAATATATTTTTTTCCAAAAGAACCAACCAATTGTTATATGTATTTTAAAAAAAATCAATTATTTATATATTTTTTAAATCAATTAAGATAAAAAATTTTAAAAATAAAATGCAAAAATATTTTAAATTGAGCAAAATTATCTGAAATTTGGTATTAATATTTTTATTAATTTTAATGTTTTGATTATTTTTTAAATAAAATCCTACTTTGGTGCATGAGTCATGCACCAAAGAATCAGAGGCCGATGATGAAGAACTTGATAGAATTAATGGACTGTTATAATCCTTTTTTTGTGGCACTTTACAAATTTAGTGGTGAGAAAAACTTGCATCATCTACTAACTCTGAATATATATTTGCGAATTTGTAGTTGTATAAGTTATTTTTCAAAATTTCTATAAAGGGAAATGTACTTCTCTTGTACGAACCTTTAAAAAAAAATAAAAGATACTACTTTTGTTATCATCTGCTATTTTAAATCTATATTTTTTCAAAAGAAAATTAATCAATCAATTAATATATGTATTTAAAAAAATAAATTATTTATATATTTTTTAAACCAATTATGATAACAAAATTTTAAAAATTAAAATACAAAAATTTTTAGACAAAACTATCTAAAATTTAATATAAATATTTTTTATTTATTTTAATATTTTTATTTTTTTAAAAATAAACTCATGCTTTGGTGTAGGAATCTTGCACCAAAGCTCCTGCACTTGACTACTTGGTGCAAGATTAAATTCTTCACCTTCTTTAACAAAAAAGAAATTAATTTTTTTTATAAAATTTTAGAAAATTTTAAATTTTTATCATTTAAATAAATTAATATATATATATATACTAATTTTTTAATGTACTTGTAAATATTTACATCAAATTAATTTACACAACTCTTTGTATATGATTTTTGAAAATTTAAGTTTATTTTGTAAATTAAAAAAACTTAATATGTGTGTGTGTGTGTGTGTGTTAAATTTTTTAATATACTATAAAATATTTGCATCAAATTAATTTACACAACTCTCAGTGTTGGATTTTAGAAAATTTAAGTTTATTTTGTAAATTGAAATAGATTTTAGTATATATATATATATATATATATATATATATATATATTTGTGTGTGTTAAATTTTTTTAAGATACTTCTAAATATTTGCATGAAATTAACTGACAACCAAGTATATAACATAAGTTTAAATGACACATACGATATAGTTTAAATTATATATAAGACACTATTAAATTACAAATTTTTGTTATTCCATTTCTCATTCTCATTCTCCCTCTCCTTCTTCCACTTGTTATTGTTCTTTTTCTTGTTTCTTTGGCCTCATTCTCTTCTTCCTTTGCTTCCCATCAGTAGTGTTACCCGTACCTTCTTCTCCATCATCATCTGCTTTAGCAGGGATTTGAGCTGCTTGAACTTGCCTTCGCCTAAAGTGTCTCTCGTTTCTGGTAGCCACACATGCTCGTATATCTCGCATGCTGCCATTCACTGTTTGCCAATGATGGCCATTGGTTCATGCCACAATGGTTGCCGAACCACCCAAAATTAAATTCTATGACAATTTGCAATATAATGGTTTCCCCAAGTTGTATTCACTCAAGGAGCTTTACTTCTGATCACTAATAAATGGTTCCCAAGCTTAAACACTAATAACATAACACATAAATAAGCGGGATTTGTTATGACAAAAATAAAATAATATGCAGAAATAAACACTAGCCTATAAAACAATAGTAGAGTAGATTAACAGCAAATAAAACATGTAAACGACCATAGTTTCCCTGGAATTATATTTATCATCATCCTATCCTTTAATTAGTTCTAGTTAAATTCTACTATGTAATTATCAATCTAAAATTCTCAAAAAACCTTCCAAGACTGAATTATATTAGTTATACCCTGCAACCACATACTAACATAACCTAATATTATCTGATTAAGTCCTAATTACATTCATGCCCCGACCTGAATATTGACATGTCAATTCTTATCCTACTTACTACATATACACAACAAACGCATACATGTATAAATAGCAAGCTTTATAGAACAAGAAATGAAATAGAATTTTAACCAAGAAAACACTTTTAAGATTGAACCAAAGGATTCAAAATACAAATTCCAGTATACCATATGACTGATTACACGAAGAAAATTAGCCTTCCATGTAGGAGGCAGAATACAAAATAGAGAAAACTAAGCCTTCCATGAAGGAGGCAAAACACAAAACCAAAGAAGAGAGAAACTATAAAGGACTAAGCTACAAGAATGGAGAAGAAGAATGAAAATTATGGGTGCCTCTTAATGAAAGATTGAAGGGTATTTATAGGTGAATGGTGGCATAGGATTCTCAATCTTAGCCACTATTCATGCTCCAATTTGTCTTCAATTAGCCACCAATTAGTCTCCCATTTTCCTTTCTTTGTTGACTTTCTTTCATCTTTTGACATGGTAGGTCAATAACTTTATGTTTTAGTGGGATTTTCCATCATTAGGAGCATTCAATGTTGCATTTTCTAACCCCTTTTGTTGACCAACGAATTTAATCTTGAAATCAAAACAAAATTGGCCTTCTATGTATAACTTATTTGCATAAAAGATCTAAGAGGTATCGGCCCATTTCTAGTAGGCATTCATGTCAACGTTCACATCATTAATGCATGCCACATAAGCATCCTAGTCGGCGTCCATGTCAGCAAAAGCTGTCCAAAAATAATTTCCACAAAATAAAGAAATAGATTAAATTGTCTTAATCATTTAAGTCCTAAAAATATATAATTAAAGCACTTTAAATCCATATTAATTTTAGACCTAATAAATCACAAAATATAATAAATTTGGAGAGTTCCCATGAATAAATATGCAAAATGGTCAAGTTGGGAACTAAAAAGTATATTAAAATGCCAGATATCAGTCATCAGGGGGATGCCCTAGAGAGATGCTCTCCACTAGCCTGGCTATGGTAACCTAAATAAAAGATGAAAAAGAACAATACAATAATATAACAAATTAATAAAACATTTAATTTATTCTACGAAAATAAATATTTTACCACTTGATTTATCAATCTCGAATCTTGACCAATATAGAGATGGGTGAATTAAAGTACCACTACATGTATGTTGACATGGGACCCATCATTGGATTATCTCACAAGTCAGCTTGGACTACTCGTGCATCCCAACTATTTCTCTTGGCAATGACCTCTTGATGATGATTGGTCTAATCATAATTGCGATGTTTGCCTTTAGCTTTTAGACTATGATAACCTTCCATAGCTTCTCTCGGTGGGTCTCTTGGGACTTTTTGCCTCTAGCCAAACTGACACAACACACAGTCAGGAAGCTGTATCTCAATTACATGGCAGTATATTAAAGGCACTATGGCCATACCTACTTTGACCCCAGTACGACAATAATTTAGGATGTCTTCAACAAATGAATATGGCATTCAACAAATCTAAAAAAAGATAGTGACACCTTTTAGTTTATTATATTTTTAAAAGGAAAATCATATTGCCATATATTATTATATATCTCTTTGTGACCCATACAATCTAACATCTCACTGTATCTTCCAATCAGAATAGTTCTGGCCATTGGATGTATGCGAGAGCCCTACCACATACAAAAATATTAACAGATCAATAATTAGGGAACACATTTTAGCCAAGAGACATAAATGCAATATATATATATATATATATATATATATATATATATATATATATATATATATATGTAACCCAGAGGAGGTTGCAACCAATAATTCATTGGCAAAGGATCTAGCTGTGGGACTACATCATGCTCAAAATTAGGAAATCTCGAGTATATCTATATATGGAGGAAGGCCATGTACCCTCTAATTTGTTTCGTGTCTTTCATGGCAAAAATGCTAATACAGTTGAGCCCCATGACATACGACCGCATTGGTCATAGTCGAAAATCAAGGGAAAGAATTTCAAGTTTACAAAGATGGTAGATTGATCTGGCATTAAGTATCCACCAATTAATTATAAAATCCATGCTTTAGCGTGGATTGCTATGGTTGTTTTGTCTACATCTTAAGGTAGCTCTCTAAATGTATCCACAAGCCACCTCAATGTTACTCTTTCCCATCAATTTCTAATCTACGTGACATGACTCTAAAAGCTTGCAAACACAATTGCTCGAGGTTGGTTAGGTGAGGATTGCCGGTTACTAGTATTCTCAATCATGGAATACCCAATAACATGCCTATATCCTTCAGTGTAATCATCATCTCATCCTTGGTTTGGTAAAAGGTGTGGGTCTTTGGATGCTACCATTCCACAAATTCAGAAACTAAGGCATGGTTATACTAAAGAGATTCGAGAATAGACACACCATAAAACCTAGCTTGTATAAGAAGTGGGACAATAACAAGCTGTAGGGGACTTTGAAATTGGTGATCAGTCCATGATCGGACCAACAAGATGCAGTTGATCTATGAGATTAAAATTTTTTTAATTAACATAAATAAGTGAAATTATTAAATAATAATTAAGTACATAAATACTCTATGTAATTTAAATAAATGATACTTGCTAAATCAATACTCCACAATGTCGAAGAAATATGTTGTTCTTGCATATATAATAGATTGGGATCATTAGGACAGCAAGGCCATTGCCAGTATCATCTTGAGCATCCACCATATGTGTGTATAGGAGGACACTATAATCCAAATGGAAGAAGTAGAAAGTGAGTGATGTGAAAGAGTGTCAAGAAGACTTAATATATATATATATATATATATATATGAGTGGTGAGTGTGGCGTGTGAGCATGCACATGTGTCATGTGAAAAGCATATGTAATGTGGTCCTATATGGAAGTTGGGTATGAAATTTGGATGTGGATTTGGCAAGGATGTGGCTTGTGATTCATCTGAGTTCAGACAAATATTTTTACTTCATTTTTAGTCTTTCTAAATTTTTTTTAATTGAGTACTATTGCAAATCTCTAATTTGATGTTTTTTTTAACTTTATTTAAGATATTTGAATGATTGACTATTGAGATATTTTATGTACAAAAGAATGGAAACAATATAACTAAAAAAATTTAAATAGATAGTCCTATATTAACATTTATTTTAAATAAATATAATAATTAATATAAATTAAATTGACTTTAACATAACAACTAAATTATTAAATTAATATAAAAATATAATATAATATTACACATGTATTTTTTTATATAATAATTAACATTGTTAAATAACTTTTCGAATGATATAAAATAATTTCATATAATTTTATAACTAAATGATATAAAATATATTTAACAAAGTTATAAATATTAAAATATAATATATTTAAGACAATCTCCCAAAATCTACATGTCTCACATTCTGTCACCTTTTTCAAATAAGCAATATCTTCCAAAATATTATGACATATGAGCATTGTCAAAAGTCACATCAGAAAGTTTTACATAAAATGTATAGATTTGACCATCAATTGTCCTCTCTTTCTCATCCTTATTTGCTTCTCAACTAAATTTCCTCAACTCCAGTCCTCTCAAGTTCTTTCCATCATGTCCAGAGAAAGTGGACACTGGCAAGAAAATGTACCCAGTAGAGGAAGAGTAAGAAGGCAAACTACTATTCGACCTCAGAATCCTTCTTCTTCTACAAACACTAGTACCGACAATGTGACAACCAAAACAAGCACATGGCAACCATTTCCTTATCCTTCTTCTTTCTTCGGCCCACAACAAAGTATGCCTCCTAACTTTTATCCGCCAGTTACATGATAATTTTAGGGAAACATACCACTTGTGGCCCATTCTAATTACCCTCCTACTAGATCACAACCACCATGGTAATTTTATGCACACCATGACACATCTAATGTGCCACAGACTTATTCTCAAGTGTCAGATAACTTATCACTGGTAACTCAATCATATCATAACTCATCTAGTTTTGCACATGCTCACTCTTCCTTCCATACTTTGGGCTCAAATGCACTTACAACACCTACACCTATAGTTTAAACTCTATCTAGATCCTTACCACCATCAACAGAGGTGACCATTCAGAATGCCTTTGAAGATTGTAACATAATTACAAAGGAACCGATTACTGCTAATGGACAAAAATAATTATTTCACATTTTTATATATGCCATAATTTAACAGTCTATATTAATTATAGTCACATTATATATATTATTTAAAGTCATTTAAATGTAGTTCAAATTTATTTTAACTCAGATTTTCTCCAAACCATAATAAGATTCAAGCTCAAATCTTGTCCATCATTAAAGCAATATACAATAAATCATACACATGCTAGATGAACGTACCTGAATCACTAAGAAGCTTCTAGTGGACGAAATTTTAAGTACATTTTTATTATCATTATTAATATCAGTTTTTTTACTTTATTTTATCATTTATTATTAATTAAATATTTTTTCCAGAAATATTATATTTGGTCACACAACATGGCGATAGTGTTCAAAACATTTGGAAAAGTTGTGCGGCTATGTGCTTAAAAGATATGATATATACAACACACAAGACTAATAAAAAGCTAAGGTGGATAGGAGAATCTGTTTGGAATCAGCTGTGAAATAAATAGGGAATGCCACAGTTCAAGCATATCAACAAGCAAAAGAAGAAAAAAGATCTTCTGACTCTGGTGGGTTAGGCTTATCTCTTCACACTAGAGGCTCTATATCAACGACAGAGCACAAAAGAAGATTGGTATCTTATTTCATTTTCAAATCTCTCTATTTATTCACTATTCACCATTATATCTCAAATTTATATATTTTATTCAATTTTGTAACACAGACAAAGGAATTAGAAAGAAAACTTACTGTATCAGAGTTATTTCTTCGAACTCATTAAAAAAATAATTAAGGATGGGTTGATAAAAAGTCAAAAAAAAAATATTTGTAAATGTTCTTTTACATATAATTATACATGATATTTGCTTTATAATACAACCTAATTATATTTTTTCACTTTTGAAGACAAAGTATCAGAGACTCCAATCTTCAACGACCTCCGAGCACCAATTATAGGATCTTGATCTATGGATCCAAGCAGTCGGAAGAAAAAAAAAAGACTTGTATCTGGTTTAGGAGTTGAGCCATCCAAAATAATTAGTATCACAACCTCTAGATTTCATATACAAGACGGCTAATCGGAGCTTGACTGGACTCATTTCCAAGAATTTTAATAAGTTTTAAAGGACATAGTTGTTCAAAGTCTAAGTAAATCCTATGAAGAAAGCTTGAAACAATACAAGGAAAGGATGAGAGACCTAATTAGTCAGGTTAATGGCATGGAGAGTAGACTAGATGCAATTCAAGGATCTTGTCTACCACATCCACCTCCACAAGGATTATATGCGAGTTCGAGTGATCAAGGTAACGCAGAAGTATATCGACCATATATGGCTTCCCTATACAATGCTTCAAATTTTTTTATTCCGCTGAATCTTCTAGCTACTGCAACTAGAAATGAGGAAAATGATGATGACAATGAGGAAGTTGAGGAAGAGTAAAAATTTGTATTAACTAATATTATTGTACTAAATTTCTTCCTAATGAATTGATTATTTGATACAATTTATTTGTAGTTATATTTATCTATAAATATAATACAATGACTCTTATTAATAAATTTAAGTATGATTTATAACAAAAATGAATTATACGCATACATATAAGCTTCTTTCAAACTAATAATAACATATAGGTACAATATTTTTTTTATTAATGAACATTAGAATATTGTCATATAAATTTTTATATAATATTATTATTTGAAAATAATATTGTTAACTATTCATGTGTGGCTTGATAGGTTTGGAATTGTGTAGCCCCATAGGTTTTTTTTTTATGTCAAGAAACACATTTTTTTAATAACTAGTGTGACTTGACAGTGGATATGTCGAGCCACACAATTTAGAACAAGTAAATATTCATTTGTTTATTTATAATAAATAAAATATTATAAATTTCTATTTAAATAATAATAATTTTATTTGTATATAAAAAAAGCAAATAGAAAAGTTTCTACTTGAGAAATTCAAATAAGGCACGAAACTATAGTAAATCTGAACTGCAAATTTATGAAAATTTTAGCACTCAAATTGTTGAAAAATTTAGGCGAGCTTTACAAATTTTTTCACTTCAAAAAATATTCATTTCCTGTATTATATAACAAATCTAAGTCACTTTTCTGTTAGACTCTTCTATTTTTTTTTTCTTTTCTTTTCTTTTCCGATCTCTACTTCTTTCATCTTCTCTTTTTTTTTCTTTCTTCTTTTTCTTCTCTTTATTTCTTCGTCTTTTCTTCTACTCTGTTATTCAATTTTGTGCCGATTTCTTTTACGACCCAGATTTCAGAGTTTAGTTCAACCCAGAGTTCAGAGTTCATTTCAGTTCTTTTACCACTTCTTATTTTTTTTCTTCTATTCAATAGGTAAAACAAAAAAAAAACAAAATGTAGTCTTTTGGCTTTTTTTTTTAATATTATTCTACACCTTTTAATATTGCAAACAATAATCCTTTGTTTTTACATTGCAAACTTTAATTTCATTTCTTTCTTAATGCATCCAGGTAATCAATGAATATTTTAATAGATTCTTCTTTGTTTTCTTCTTTCTTTAAGTGAGGATTTTAATTCCTTTGGTTTACATCTATACAGGGACTCAATATTCAGCAGCAAAGCAGATAAACTTAAATGAAGCAAATTAAATGAGGAAGACGCGTACATTATAAGAATGAGGAAGACAAAAATTAAATTTTTTTACATCAAAATATTACATTAAACAAGATGACAAAGATGGATATTATTTCCTGTAAAAATCTAAGAATTTTTATAATAATAAGATTATATTCATTTTTTACAATAAAAATTTGACATAATAAAGATCTGTAAATTTCTCTTTTTTAAATAATAAAATTATTGTCTTAATATCCTATAAATAAAATTAATTGTTGTTTAGATAAAATTTATAATTTTATTACATCTTATAAATAAAATTAATTGGTATAAAATATAAACAATTGATAATAATTTCAGCAAAAATATATTTGCTCATCGAGTCACTAAAAAAATTTGGGTGGCTCGACGAGGTACCTATTGAGCCACCCGTCGAACCACTTAAGGGTTCCCCGTACCAGCATACACGTGGCAATTCAGGGGTGGTTAATGTATGTAAATTTCCAACTAAAATTTAGTAGCAAATGTTCAATAGAATTTTTTTTAGTAGGACGTCAGTAGGAAATTTTTTACCGACTGATGATTTTCATACTAAAATTTTTCAGTAGAAAAGCAATAGAAATTCGATATTTCCTACTGAAATCCTCTACTTTTCTTCTGATATGGCCATTGGTAATTGAGGTCATTGTTATACTGATAGTCAAATTTCACACGACCCAACGACCTAAAATATTTTTTTTTCTTAAATTACAATAAATATAAAAATTTGATTTAGCAAAATATAAAATTACAGTAAAATTAAAAAATAATTTATAAAAAATATAAAATTATAAAATTTAAAAATTAATTTATAAAAATATAAAATTACAATAAAATTATAGTAAAATAGAAATTTATTTAGAGAAAAAATAACTTACAATAAAATTACTGTAAATATCCATATTTTGCCTATCAAAATGTCCTTCCATATTTGTTTAAGAAGAATGTGTGTCTATATTTCTAATAAGATTCTTCTTTTTTATTTTCAATGTTGCAGACTCTGTGATATAATAAAAATTAGTTTTTTTCAAAATAATTATTATTCCTCTATATATTGATTTCTATTCTTTCTTAACGTAGGCGCCTATTGACCATTGCATGTCATCACTTGAGGCATTGGAATTTCGTAGAAATTTCTCCTATCCAGATCAAGGTATTTGATGTTAGTAGTGATTTCTTAACAACCTTTTATATATCACAAAAAAATTATAGTCTAATGTCAGTTATTTTCAACTATTAGCATCATTTATGACTAATGATAAGGAGTCTTGCACCATGATTGACGCTAGACACAGTGCCACGACAATACAACGTCGGTTATAGTAACTGTCGAAATGACTAACATTAGCTTTAATATTTAATGTTAGTTACAATTGATGTTAAATTATAAAAAAACGATATATATGAAATTTTACTTTTAGTGTCAGTTACAATTGACATTAACATTAGTTTTAAATGACTCCAAATATAGTGTCATTTATGACTGATGCTAAGTTTAATTTCAGTTATAACTGACCTAATTCTTCAAGCTTATGTTTCAGAAGTTAAAGATTAAGGGACGAGGACTGGAATAACAACAGTAATGGTAATTTGAGGTAATTAAATAAAAAGGAAAACGATACATCTATGTTATATGTTAATGAAAATTTGAATTAATATCATAATGCATGAATTGATGATGTGTGATGAATCATGAGAGTGTGCCTTAGTGGCTTTGATTGTGAAAGTGGGTTGGCATCCCCCATTCATGTGTGAGTAATCTAGAAAGTCTTGGGAGTCATTTGGGGGCGACGAATTTTCTCACAGCAGGTTGATGAAAGCCCGAGTGGTATTGCCAAACCCGTGAGGTTCCCTACTGGTAAGATGATTAGGCCGTGCGTTACTGAGGGCAAGTGAGGCTAAAGGTAAAGTGATGCTCCCGAGTTGGCCTTGCCTTGACGAGTACCATACCCTGTGTGGATTGTGATTCTGTGACATTATATGTTAAACTAATCCGGTAAGTTTCCTACTATGCTTTTGGTTGAAAATCAAACTTGTTTATGATTTCTATGTAATTTTGATTTTATCATTGATTGATGAATATTCATTGAAATTCTATAAACTCACACTCTCTGTTTCCTTTTTTTTTTAACAGTGGAAGAAGGCGAACTCATACTCGAGTGGGGAGTTTCCATCGTGAACCTTTTATTTTCCAGAAGGTTCATTGATTCCTTTGTGCTCTGTAGTCGTTAGAACGCTTAGGATCGGGATGGAAATTCTTATTTGGAATTCGATGAATAAATATTATTACTCAAATTTTTGTAAATTATATAATATTTATAGTGACATTATTTACGTCGATGGAATGATATGATGATTGGATTAATTTAATCTAATTTTATAAAATAGTTGGTTTGAAGTTTGATGAATTTTTATGATTGATAATTATATGTTAAATTATAAAATTCATTGGATGTCGAATTGAAGACATAAGTAGACACATAATAGTTATTATTAAATATGTTAGTAGGAGTAATTATTAAAAAGGTTAACTCTTTTGAAAGTGTGCCGGTCACATGCTTGGGCAACGGGTTGTGACAATGGCAAGTTGGGTCAGTTTCAGAATTTAAGGACAACTTCTATTAATCAATTATGATCGTTTCAAATTATTTAATAAGCTTTAAACTACTTACATATCTGAAACTGCCCATTCAAACCTTGTCTTTTCAGTTATGATTTCACACCTATATAAGGCACACCTTCCCTCATATTTGATACACCAATTTGATCTCACCTTCTCCCTCTAATCTTGTTCTCTCTGGGTTACAGTGTTTTGTTATCTTCTATTCTAGTTCTTGAGTTTCATCCAGAAGGGCCTGTTTTATCCTAAGATAAAGTTCTGAAAATTTCCTTAAGGACAATGTCCTTCATAACATGACTCAAGCTACATTGGTTATATCCCAAATTTTTGCAATAATCTTAAGTAAATTGAAACTGCCAACACTGACACAGTAAGAACTCTAGTGTAGCATAAGAATTGAAAGTCACAGAGGTAATATCATAATATTTATTTTGATAATATATTAACTTACTAAAGCCATAAAGCTTGTGTTTGAGTATTATTATAAAATATTAAAATATGTTAATCTACAGTGTAGCTAGTGGCGTAGCAATATAAAACATAATGACATTGATTCATTCCATTAAGATTGATGCATTGCAAATCAATTGTTTCATGTTGTTTGTTTTTTGTGATTTATGTTGGCATTATTAACTCTCAATTTATGTGTCTGAACGTTGGTCATTGAGGATTTTTTATATTGATTAATGTTGGCATCATCCAATGGCCTCCAGATCATCTACATTTTAGGTGCCAAATTCATTCTATAGTTGGGTGAATCTTAAGCCTTCATTTAAAGAGGTCCTTGGATTTGTGACACGTGGTACCAAAGAATTGTCCAATCCTCTTTAGAACCAGTTTCTCTCTCTTATCACAACCTCACTCTCTCTTGTTTCTTCTCTCAATCTCCCCCTTTGACTGTCTTGCACTCTCATCTCATTTCACTTTTCATTGTCTCTACTATTCCCTCCCTCAGACTCACTCTCTCTGCTCTCTGCTCTCTCTCACGTCTTTGTGCTCTACTTTTTCTCTCATGTCCACACTCTCTCGTCTCTTTCTCTCATTTTTGCTTTCTCTCAAGTTCTCTCCACCTCTGTTACAGTACCTTCTCTCTTTCTCTGCCTCTGTTTTTACTGTGAGACAGGGGGAATGAAGAAGAGGGAGAATGCGGAGGAAGGAGGAGGAGGCCAAAACACCGTGGTCGACAGTGACAATACCCTTTTCTTGTCCTGCATCACTCACTCTCTCGGTCTCTCCCTTTTGCGACTGTCATTCTCTTTTTCACTCTCACAACTCACACACGACTGGAAGGCCAATGGAAATGGATGGGATGCATAGCAGCCTCTGTGTTGGAAATGGCATAGGATGAGAGGGAAAAGATAGATCATTGGATCATTTATCCAATGAATGATCAGATGTCCAAATGTAGAGTAAATTTGGCGCTTTAACTATAGAGAAACCAGAGTCCATCTAGTAGGTGTTACAATTTTTAAAATGATATTTTATTATTGAAATGATTACATTCAATTAAAAAGTGTTGATAGTGAACCTACGGTTTTCCCCATGGAGCAAATATATATGTGTATGTATTTGGAATAGGTAAGACATATAAAGAAATGGAAATGGACTTCACTATCACTACAAAAAAAAAAATACACGTTCAACATCAATTATTTAACGTTAGTTGCTAAAAACTGACGTTAAATAGATAAAAGGTAATTTTTTTAAATATTTAACATCAATTTTTTAGCATTGGTTGTAACTGATGCTAAACATTTTTCTATAAAGATAATATTAATTTTATAATTAAAATACTTTAAATTAATTTAATTTAAAAAATAACAAATCCCTAATTCCCAACTCCTCTTGCTTCGCTCTGATCCTCACTTCATCCTCATCGTTTGGTCATTGAAGGTCTAAAGTATCTCCATCGTCATCGTCTCCGTTGGCCATTACAGACCTCAATGCCTCTAGATCTTTGTCTCACCATCATTTGATCTTCTCAGTTCCATCTCATCGTCTCCGTCTCTCGTGGTCACTGGTTCTCATCATCATCATCTGGTCATTGGTTCTCTATATCTCTACCGTCATTGTCTCACACTAGTTCTCTGATTCTCGTCTCCGTCTCATTGTCTCTCATCCGCTACATATTCTTTGATTCTCTGATTTCATAAGTATATAGATACATACATACATATGTATACATGTGTGTGTGTGTGTGTGTGTGTGTGTAAGATTTCAGTCTTTGAATCTCATTTTTTAGTTGTGTCTTCTAGGTTTTAGCTTCTTAGTCTCAGGTTTTAGCTAGGTTCATAATCTTTAGAGATCATCATAATCAGAGTATGGTTATGATTTATAGTTATTATTCTTTTTAATTTCATAATTTAATTTATTGTTTATCTGTTATATATATACATGGAAATGGAATAGATATGTTATATATTGTAGCTTAGCTAGAACTAGAAGAATTTGAAGCAGCATTTGTTTGATATCAACCGTGCAATGTGGAATCAACAAATTACATGAGATGCTACATGAACGAACTAGCCATGCGTCTCATGAACCACGACACCATTTTCTTCACTAAATCTACTCTGTTCAAGTATTCATAATTCTAAACGCATTATTTCACTCTCTCTTTTCTTCTCCGTCTTCTTTACAGTCGATATGCTTTTTCTTCTTCTTCTTCTTCTTCTTCTTCTTCTTCTTCTTCTTCTCGCCACTCGTTTCTTCCAACAAATACTGGTTGTTGGATTAGATTCTAGTCTCAGAAGCGACGTAGAGTGTACGATTTGATCCAAGTATCCATCATATCCAGAGAATCCATTGGTTTGGCAAACGAGTATTTGTTGTGACCAACGCAAATGCAATTTTCGTGTCGTTCCTGGCGTCTCTGAGTGCAAAACTGCAATTAGGAAAGAGGAAAAACGTGTTTAAGAAGAAAGTATGGAATGAGGATTTCCAGAGGCACAGGGAAGTCATGGATTTTCTGAAGAATACTAAAGCTTGAAAGTGATCAAGTAGGCGAGATGACTTTTTTTTTAAATATATGATATGTTACAATTGTATTTCTATGAAGACTTCAAGTGCTATAATCTCGCTTGTAAGTTACATCTGAGTTTATGAGTTTGATGGGAATGGCGATGTCACGCCCAAAATTCTAGAACATGACTGGCATGGGAGTGTGGCAGATACCACCATTGTGAGCCTAACACTACACACACTTGACCCATAGAAAGCAAAAAAGAGGCACACTTGATATATCAAAGAAATATAATTTCCTTTCTGTATTAATATAATTGAATCAAGGCACAATTGGTATTCTAAATTAGTGGAAGAAATATAAACTTAATCTATAGATAATTTCATCACAACATTCACAAAAATCCTATAAGTTCTATTCACTATAAAGCTACTCGAAAACTCGACTCACCCGAAACTACAATCACCAACTTGCAACCAGAGTAGGTTGTAGACTCGGAGGCTCTACTATTCGCCACATGGAGACTTACTAACTGAACTAGAACCTTGCAAAGGTACACAAGAAGAGAATGAGTATGAAAATACTCAGTTAAGGGAAAACAATCATAAAATAAATATGAAACATATGTGCCGCTCACAAGGGTAAAACCTTAGACAGGAACCCAGCCACAACCAAACTAGGCCAATACAACCAACACAGTTAGATATGACATCCCATCACAACACATGCCATATAAAGATATAAATTGCAAGAGTTAACACAGTTTATCTATCACACAAAGCACTAATAAGAAGATTTGATATTTGTACATTCAACTCAAGATATAGTCAAAATATAATTGGTGTAATCGGGATGGTCTAAGTTTTCATGGGATTTTCCATCTCAAAGGCTTTCCTTCACATGACAATAAATGTTATGATATTTTCATTGTCTTTCCTTTCACAAGGCGACATCCTCGAGTGTGGTAATTCTCGAGGGTTGGAATCACTCACCACAAACGATTAGTGATGATGTTAGACTTATGACTTCCTAAACATTGCACCATCCAAGCAATATTGGTTATATAGACTGGGATAGCCATACCGATCCTCTCCTTATGAGTCTAATCCACCACATCCCATATATGGTCTCACAAGGCACATTTATCACTAGTAATTGTTCCTACATATCCACCCGTTTGTAGACCGCCCTAGCACAACTCAACACATATCAAGTCTATATATGTATATAAGTCTTATGCCTATTCGCATTCAACAATATGTCTAAATACAACATAATCAACCATCACATAACCACCAGAAGACGCATTAATGCACAAAGTGAAACCGTCGCAAGAATACAAGGACAACTCATCACATAACGGAGTGTTCACAGACACACACATGTTGAAGTCTTTATAATTAATTAGTAGATGGCATGTATAAAGTCCACACATAATAATTCATCCAATGCACCATACCAACTATAGCAACTATTCCGTTAGGTTTATGCAAGCCGAGAAAAAGATTATCCTATCAACACCAAGTCAATGTTGAAATTAGAACTATAATTATACTTGTTTCAAGTGCCTCATCATTTGGAACCAGAGTGTATTATCCCATCACACATGCTAGTCTTGGGCTCTTTAGAAAGAAACAAATTCATTTACATGGTCAACAAAGAACGGTCGTTATTCCCTCACACATGCAATTAATCAAGTGTTTAATCCATTCCTTAACAAGAGTTGATTCACGGCCACAAATTTTATTTATTTATTTATTTATTATTATTATTATTATTATTATTATTATTATTATTATTATTATTATTATTATTATTATTTACCTTTCAGTGAGATTGTTCAGTTACACAAGGGGATTCACAAGGCCACCCTAAGCCACCCATCATATCGAGTTCATTTTCATATTCAGCTCTTATAGGTACGTAAGTTAGGAGAGTCACCTTACATCACAAGTACGATTATGACCATGTGGCCATCTCCTAAGCTACATTAATCTTAACTCAACAGAGTTTTCCTATAGCAAGATTAAAACAACACACAAGGGAGAGGGTATGTAACAATCAAGAAATAAGAATGTAAATCCTTCACATAGAGCCTTACCCTTGGTTCTCCATCTTTAGGTCACCCTCAAGTTACACTCATACATATCACTATCGCACAATCACATAATAACAAAAGTATAACCACAATATATTTGGCTCAAGGAAATTTACCAGGAGTATTCCCATCATATAATCCTTTGTCTCCACTAGAGTTCAAACAAAGGGAACCATTTCAATTAGGCACTACTAAAGAGTATGGCCATAACATGGTACAATATGCAAGAGCAACAAGAGATATTATAAACACACAATCAACATAGAGTATTAAAAGTCCCTCACCTTGTTTCTAAGCTAGAATTTGACACAAGAAAGCCTGGAACAACCATCCACCTGTAATACTCGTTATTTTATTTTTCACTTAAATAATGAATTTGATTTCACAAGTGTCGATTTTGCAAATTTTGTATGCAATGTGTGTGTGATATTATTGTATTATGTGATTATGCTTAGATATGTGATTTTGGACTATAGGCTAGCAATGTGTAATGCTAGGCCACACAAGGACTAAAGTGAAAATTTTAGGGACTAAAATGAAAGATTTTGAAATCTTGTGGGATGTAGCAAAATGTTTATAAAGGATAGGAATAGAAGGAGAAAATTATAGTGAACCTTGATGTAAAATGGAAAATGGAAAATAACTCTTAAATCTTGAGATATTAATTTTTTTGAATTAAATAGTAATGATTGAATTATTGGCATAAGGAAGGAATAAAAGAAAATAAAATAAATATGAAATTAAACAAATCAATGAGGTTGCCGTACAGTTTATCATAAAATAAATAAATATATTTAGAATAATATTTTAGTAGTAGAGAGATAATAAAGGATATAATAATTATAAGACTAAATGGATAAATCCAAAGTGTACCATCTGTATCTAATTAAATCCTAGACTCTATTTACCTATGAGTTGGATCCTTATTTTTTTTCTTTTTTAAGAAATTTAATAAAAGAACCCCCATAAGACTGCAATTTCTTTAAATAATAAAGCCTCTTTTAAATAGTCAGATTAAACATAATAAAATACTCATTATCTAACAAAGAAAGAGTAATAGTTGAAGTTAAGATCTAGCTAACTAATTTAAACTAACAAACCCCATATAATAAGATTTGTTTTATAAATTAATCCTTTTATTTCTTTAATGAACTCTAGATTTTCTTAAACCAAATATTTGATCTTTTCAAAATAAAACTTCAACTTTTTCAAGATAACTTGTGTAATTCAAATTCCTTAATTAATTACCTAGATAAAAACTTAATTAAATTAGTTAGTCTTAACAAAATTAAAGAACCCTAATTCCTAAATCAAGTAGCCGTTGTACACCCTCTCTTCCTCCTTCTCCAACCATTTGGTCATCATATTCACCAAAGTACATACACAAATAACCCAACGTGTGCTTCCAAAGTTTCATTTACTCGTCACCATCAAGCCGTCACTTACATCAAGTTTCCATCTCTCTCTTTCCACTAAATCACATACATACACCCAATACTCCAGTCAACCATGTCTCTCTCTCTCTCTCTCTCTCTCTCCCATCTTCCGCCTCTTTGTACACCATATAATAGCCAAGCAAGCTCACCACATTCATAAGTTTCATCACCGCCACTCTCTATGATTAAGGTAAGTTACAAAACTTCAACCTTATATATATATATATATATATATATATATATATATATATATTTTACGTAAATCTTAAAACTTTAAATTCTAAAATTTTAATTAACAAGAATGATGATTAATAGTATTTTAAATTTCTTAAACAATATGATAGCATCTTCCAAAATAATCTCTACAACAACATTCGGATGACAATAAAGACGTCAGTGGAATGCAGGTAAGTGAACCAACCCTTCTTTAATATTTTCTTAAGTGTTAAAGTAATAGGGTATAAAGATAGGTAATAATCATGGTGGGAAAGAGAGAATTTGGTTAAGAAATTCGAAATATTGAAATTGAGTTTTTATCTACAATTTAATTGTTGGTGAAATTACTAACGGGAAACGTTAAGGGAAAAGAGATGATTCATGAGATAAATGTGATTTATTGTGATTTGGGATATTTTAGAGTTATCCGGTAGAAATTGATATGATGATTACATTGACGATTATATTGATGAATATATTGTCAAATATATCGATGATTTATTTTTGGTGATTTATATGAAATTATTTGAACTTTGATTGTGTTTGGGTAGGACAGTACCCTCTCTCATGTCAAGCAGGAAATTCGGGTAACAGGATGACTTGACCTTTGAAAGCAAAGACAACGATTCTCTCAGTAGGACCGCAAGTCCGGTTTAATCTGTAGGGCACTATGACCGTTGAGGATAAAGTTGTGCGTCATAACAAGTTTTTGATGAGATTGATGAAATTGGTTGAGCGAGCCTACGGGCGCTCCTGGGTATGATGAGATTGGTTGAACGAGTCTACAAGTGCTTCTGGGTATGATGAGATTGGTTAAGCGGGCTTACAGACGCTCTCGGATATTTTGCCATTGACGAATACTAGTTCCGTTGGTCTTAATTATTTGATTGAGTTGTAAACTCTTTCATGTGTATCTTTTCTGTGATTAGTGATTTATGCCTATACTTTTATTTTATTGCTTTTTCATGACAGATTTTATTAAGGTAGGGATTGGCTTACTTACTGAGATATTTATCTCACACTCATTGATTTAACTTTTCTCAAATTAAGTAGCAAAAGAAGAGTATCCGCAAGAGGCTAGGTTCACTGTTGGACTATCCTATTGTTGGGTGGGTCCTGAGATGTTAGTATTTATTTTATTAAGTATTAGAAAGCTCTGTGGTCAACTAGAACATCTAGGGGGTCTGGGGTGAATTAATTATTTTATTTTAATAATGTATTCTATTTAGACTTATTAATTATAAGAATTATTTTTATTTATTTTGTTATAAATATTCATAAATAAACAAAAAAGGGGTAAAATTTGAGATATCAGTTAGGCTTACAGTGACATAGGATTTGTGTCACCGTGCTAGTCACGTGCCCGAAATTTGGGTTGTGACACCACCAATTTGCCAATAACCTAAGGACCAAAAACAATATATTCTTTAGCTTTCATGCCAACTTTGGAGAAGCTCAACTTGTGGTGCCTTGGGAGCCCACCTTGGAATCTAGGGTGTCACACAAGCCCCTCACCAAGGCGCCAAGGTTGGCAGCTTCTATTGTTAGTTCATGGGGTTGGGCGCCCGGGCGCCACATCTGGCGCCTGGGCAGAAGGCTCATTGAAGTTCAAATGCTTGGCGCCTGGGCATCAGCTCACTGGAGTCTCAATTTCCTCTTGTTTTCTCCCCAAAATTGCACCTGCAAAAGACAACAACTAAAATAAATTAAAAAGACAATAAAAAGGGGAAATAAATCAAGAAAATAAGAAAACTATAAAGCACTAGAGAACTAAACGAAAACAAAGATAAAAACGTAAAAGGAAAGCAACAAGGCTAACAGAGGACTGAAAATCCCACATATGATGGCATTATTTAGTGACTTTCTAGGACTTATCAAACAGCATTAGCTTAGGGCGCCTTGGACGCCCACCTTAGCACCTTGGGCATCACATGCTAACCAAACAATGCAAACCCCAGCTCGTGGCTCCTTAGGCACCCTTATTGGTGCCTTGGACGCCACACATTAAACACACACCATCATCCCTTAGCTCAAAAATTATCCCATAGTGTGTCATTTTGATCCCATTCTTTCTCCCTTGGTTAAAACATCAAAGATTGTTTCTTAAAACATGATTTTGCTCACTTCACCTCTAAGCCAAAGGAAAGGGTTAGAATGAGAGCAAGAGGCAACACTCATACTTCTATCACCATATACACTTTCAGAGGCGACTTTTAGGTGGCGATAAAAAAAGTCACCACTGAAAATGAAGGATTCAATGGTGACTTTATTGTCACCATTGAAGATATAGTTTCAGTGGAGACAAATATCGGCATTGAAAGTGAAAATGCTTTTTTTCATAATTTAAAATGGAAAGGTTCTCACCCTCAACCTTTAACTTGAATCCAATCTTTTTTATTATTTTTGAATTCTTCATAAATAATTCAATTCTAATTATACTAATTATATTATTAATATTAATTATTATTTTCTATTTATAATTATTTTAGAAGTGAATTATTTTAGGTTAAAATATATTGCAGGTCCCTATAGTTTCACCTAGTAGCGATTTAGTCTCTACACTTTGAAAGCAATTGTTTTAGTCTCTATATTTTCAAAAGTCATGAATTTCGTCCCTAGGGTTACTCAAAAGTTAGTCAATCATCAATCAACCCTTTGACCATGACATGTGGCACCAACTAGGATGATGACGTCAGCTAAAATTTCACATCAGCATCACATAGGCTAATGAAACATCAACAAATAAATAAAACTCCATTTGCTGATGTGGAATTTATTTGCTAATGTGTCATTAGCCTACGTGGTGATGATGTGGAGTTTTAGCCGACATCATCATCCTAGTTGGTGTCACATGTTATGGTCAAAAGGTTGACTAACTTCTGAATAACCCCGGGGACCACATTCATGACTTCTAAAATTATAGGGACTAAAATCATTATTTTCAAAGTGTAATGACTAAATTTACTTATAGATGAAACAATAGGGACCTGCAATATATTTTAACATTATTTTATTTGTTTTTATTTGTTAATTATCAATTTCAAATTGAATTAGTAATTTTATTTTTTTTAATAAAATATAAGAAATCTAAATCAAAATATACGTTATTTGTCTTTAAGTCATTAGAAATATAAATTTAAAGTATTTAATAATGAATTTTATGAATGCATTTTTTAAAAAAACTAAAATGCAAAAGTAGAGAACCCTCAACCTTAACTTGAATTCAATCGCTTTTTTATTATTTATTAATTTTTATTATTTTCAAATTCTTTATAAATAATTCAATTTTAATTATAGTAATTATATTATCAATATTAATTAATATTTTCTAGTTATATCGTTATAATTATTTTAGAAGTGAATTATTTTATTTTTTTTATTTGTTAATTATCAATTTCAAATTAAATTAACAATTTCTTTTTTCTAAATCAAAAAGGTTATAGTTGTCTTTAAGTGATTGGAAAGATCAATTTAAAGTATTTAATTATGAATTTTATGACTAAAAGAAACCCAAAATTGAACCCCCTCCTACCTGACCTTGGAAGAAGTTCATGCTTACCACTTAGTCACATAAGTTATTTGGTTTTATTGTTATTTAAAACCAAATAATTTGGAATTTTTTGGCAAAATGAAACCAATAATCAAACCCCTTACCTTATCTTGGTACGAAACTCATGCATACCACTTAGCCACTTATGTTAATTCATACTATGTTTTTCAGATTAATTTTAAGTAATTTTCGAATTACATGGCAAAAATAATAAAAAGTTCATTTGCTGATGTCTCATTAGCCTACGTGGTGCTTATATGGAGTTTTAGCTGACGTCATCATCCTAGTTGGCGCCACATGTCATGATCAAAGAGTTAACTAACAGTTAACTAACTTCTAAGTAACCCCAGGGACCAAATTCTTGACTTTTGAAACTATAGAAACTAAAATAATTGCTTTCAAAGTGTAGGAACTAAATTCACTCATAGGTGAAACTAAAGGGACTTGCAATATATTTTAATTTATTTTATTTGTTTTTATTTGTTAATTATCAATTTCAAATTGAATTAACAATTTCATTTTTTTAATAAAATATAAGAAATCAAAATCAAAATCAAAATATATGTTTTTTGTCTATAAGTCATTAGAAATATAAATTTAAAGTATTTAACTATGAATTTTATGGATACATTTTTTCAAAAACTAAAATGTAAAAGTAGAGAACCCTCAACCTTAATTTGAATCCAATCTCCTTTTTTGTTTATTATTTATTAACTTTTTATTATTTTTGAATTCTTTATAAATAATTCAATTCTAAGTATACTAATTATATTATCATTATTAATTAATATTTTCTAGTTATCTAGTTATAATTATTTTTGAAGTGAATTATTTTATTTGTTAATTATCAATTTCAAATTGAATTAAAAATTTATTTTTTAATGAAATATAAGAAATCTAAATCAAAAAGGTTATAGCTTAGGCAACCTCAAGATGACTATAACTCTTGTTTACCACTTAACCATCTACTTCAATTGAACATTTGTTATACTAGTTTAATACAAACCCTAAGACTAGAGAAAAGGCAACTCCCGATCGAGTGTGGGAATTACAACACACACGAAAGACAAATGAAGAATAAGACAAAGGAAGGAGAAGTAGTCTAGTCGAATACCCGTTCACAAGAAATTCATGTGAGTTTACAAATAAATTGATTGTGTTAAGTTGAATTTGTATTTTGATTATATGATTCTAAAGCGATGCTTCAATTGTGAGGAAACATCCAAGACCACATCGTTGAATAACAAACCTAAGAAAGTGGGTCTCATACATCAAGAGATCAGATTTTGGCAAATGTACTTGATGAAAGGTCAGGATACGTTTGAAGGAAGGGTTATGGAGCACAAACTCAAAGAAAAAGAAAAATAACACAGGTCACAATTGATGATAGGGTCTCCTCTATAATAGAAATTGTTAGCACTAAAATAGAAAGAAAGAGGGAAGAAGATCGTCTTGAGATGGAAAGACAGAGGGAAGAAGAACATGCTAAATTAGCAGAGATGGCAAGAAAGGGTGAAGAAGACCAGATTGAGATGGAAGCAAAGATTGATCGATGAGTCCAAACCCAATTAGTAGCCTTAATGGCAAATATCTAACAGGTAATTTTTCTAATATTAGTTTAATTCACCTAAAAGCAAAGTTTAGGTATTTTATTTGAGAATTGAGACTTTATAGAATTCATTTGGTTTATTTGATGTTAACAAGTGTGACTTGCATTTCTGATATCTTCTCTTTGTTAAGTGGAAAAGTGACCCTTTTTATTTTCTAAAGTTCATGGAGCTATTTTACGAATGACATAAATTTGAAGGGTTCTATTTGCATTTTTTTTCCAATACTGTGCAAACCTTATCACAATCAACTTTTGATTAAATAATAGTTGAATTACTTACCTTTTCGAAGGTTAGTAAAAGCTGAAGAGAGGTGTTTTGTTGTGTAAATCATTGTAATTCTAAAATTTATGTGGTTAGGAAACATAAAAATTTCTTAAAGCTATTAAATGTGGAAAAAATTATGTAGGTCGTACTATCTACTCTATTATATTTTATTGGTTTTGTATGAGTTTTGGACATTAAGTATTTTTATGTACATTGCAAGACTTTGCACTGCATAGCCTTCAAGTTTTGGATGCAAAGATGATTGATCAATTCTCACTGGTGGTGATAGTCTCTTGCTTAGGTCAAATTAGGAAGCAAGGGACTTGGAACTGTGTTTGATAAGAGTGAATTCATGAAATTCTTAGAAATTTCTTGGTGACTATAATAGCAGTTGCTATGCTCGATCGATTCATATTTCCTATTGAATTGGTTCTAATATTAGTAACTAGGTTCTTTTGCTGCAGTTCTCATTAAAAATAAAAAAAAATGTAACTATGAGGACTCAATTTCAAAATTTTAAACTATAAAGACCTATTTAAGTGAACTTCAATTCTAAGGTTCTATACTAATAAGAGTTGTAAGTTTTGTACTTTGTGGCTGATATGTGATTGATGAAGTCACTTTAGGGTGGCCAAGACAAAAAGGATGACTATCAATTGAAGGAGAATCTTGCTTTAAGACTCCAGTGGATAATTAACTGGGTATTTATGCCTTTTGTGAAATTTGGTTTCTTCTTATACTCTTAATATCCTTATTTTATTTTAACAATCATTTATATCTTTATGTATGCTCATTATTTATGGATGACTTTGCTTTTAAAATATTTTGCAAATTTCTATGCTTACTTTACATGACTGGAATCTACACAATGCAATTACATTTATGGAGTTTCACAATCAGATTTGTTGTATGATAAAAGATATAGGTAAGTTATAGAATATATGCAGTGGTCTCTTTCCCAAAGTTGGAAAAGGGGAATGGAAGTTGATTGATAGATTGAACCCACTCTTGAAAATGAAGTTCCTATTCAAAGTTCCGATCCTAATATATATATATATAGAGAGAGAGAGAGAGAGAGAAAGGAGCCCACTTTATGAAGAAAATTATGTGGCTATGTAATGCCCACTATTTTCTTATTTCATAATGTCAAAGCATCGTTGGACTTATGACTACCTTTAGAATATCACTAGAAAATGAAAATGAACTAAATTGAAAGTTAGGGTGCCAATATTATATTGAGAAATATGAATATTTGATTGTTAAATTGTTGCAATTTTTTGTCTTAATCACAATGACATATTTTCTCTTTCTATTTGAAATATACTAAGTGATATTTGTTGTATCGTAACATGGACAAAGTCATATGCCAGACATAGATACTGTTGGAAACTTTGGAACCACTATAGGTGCACTGAAATACAGGAAAAGAAAAAATTGTTGTACTAAATACATTTTGTATTAGGTACTTTTTGTATTAAGTACTTTTTAAAATTAAACATTATATGTATTTCAAATTATTTTCTAATATATGATGATTTATTCAACAAATATAAATATTAGTGTTGCTTGTATCAATTTAATATTTGTTTTAATATTAAACTAGTTGATTGATTGTATAAAAAATTTAAAAAAAAAAAAAAAAGAGCTTTCAATGGCAACAAAAGTCACCACTGTAAGTACCTTTGATTTTTACTGGTGACAATATGTCGCCACTGAAACATACATTCGATGGCAACATTTTGTTGCCACTAAAGCTTACTTTCAATAGCAACATTTCATCGTCGCTAAAGTGGGTAATTTTAGTGGCGACAATTCGTTGCCACTGAAGTTGGAACTTTCAATGGTGACATTTTTGTCGCCACTAAAAGTTGATACTTTTAGTGGTGATATTTCTCTCATTTCGACTTATTTTAGGTGACAAAATTTATATTTTCAGCTGCGATAAATATCACCACTAAAAGTAGATATCAGTGGTGACTTTTTGTGAAAATAAAAGTCGCCACTAAAAACTTTCAATGACAAAACTTTAGGTGGTGTCACTTTGTCACCATTGAAAACCTTCAGTGGTGACTTTTAAACAAACGCCACCGAAAGTCAAGTTTTTTGGTGTGTCTATCAAGCATTCCTTCCATTCCATCAAACTAATCTTCCTACCCATCATTGATTTAGGTTTTTAAATAACGAAATTCACTAAATGAAGCTAAAGGACTCAGATTAAAGGTTTATAAAGTCCCAATCCATCCCATCCTAGGTTAGGGTTTCCAAAAATCCCAAAATAGAGATGAGGAAAAGTGTTGTTCTTACCTTTAGGAGACAAGATTCTGGCAAATTCACAATCGTTGGAGAAAGGGAGCCATTGCCAGAGTAGAACCCATGAAGAGGTTTGGTGGGTGAAGGGTTTGGGGCAGACACCCAAGCCTTGGAAGAGAGCTCCATGTGTGTAGTGTGTACAAGTGAATGGAAAAATGAGGATGGGGTGCTGAAGCTTCTAATAAATACCCCACTAAAACCATTTTGCTTCCCTTTTTCTTTATATTTATTCCTAATCAAAAAGAAGAAAAAAGGCAAATGAATTATTTTTGCAAAACACCTCATTTTCCACCACTTGTACTCCACATAAAACATTATAACATTATAATTGTCCCCTTTTACCCACCAATGCACTCACTTCGGGATTTCCTTCGCAATTTACCATTTAAGACCATGTTAAGTTTTATTTGATTTGGTCCCTATCCAAGGGCTCTTAAGTCGTTATCCAAAGTCGTGACCTCCACATAATATTTAGCTCTTCCCACATGCATAATTATGAGTGCAAGACAGATTTACATATAAGACAAATTCATAAATTTACAATTAATCAATAACAAAAAAATTTTTGATCAGGTCCCCAAAATCCCAGTCCGCACAATTTGTAGAATATTCTTATTAGCTAAACCTCTTCAAAACTGGAGGTATTACAGGTGAATTGTGATCCAATATGATATAATGCATTATTTTACCATTGCAAGATTAATATGTGTGTGTGTGTGTGTGTATTAGAAGAATGAAACAGTTAAAAAAGAGGTTGAAACTGTCAAACTCCTTATCATATATCTTCTCTGTATTTTCTCCTAGCTAGTTTATATTCTGTAGTTAGAGATTTTTGTTATGTAATTAAGGGATGAAATAAAAAAATTAGGCTACTGCTTTCATGACTAAGGAAGAAACTAACACAAATTTTTTTTTAGCTTTTTCCTTTTCCTCTATTTTGGGTATTCTCAGAGTTATATGATAATTTTTCCAACTGTATATGCATCTGTCGAACCTGAACTTTTGATCTATTTTCACTAGTTTTAGTAAATTGCTTGAAGAGGGACTTTATTCCCTTGGTATGAAAATTGGAATTCTTGTATAGTTGGCTTTGAATGCAGATACTTCTTTGATCAGAAACTAGTGTTCCCAATTGCAAGCTTGCTTACTTTAACTTGGATACTATAATACCATAAATTGACTGAAAAATACTTGAGTTTAAATTCAAGCATGAGTACTAGGTTTGTTAGTCAAGATTCTAGATCTTATTGCTTTTGTTACATGTTTGTGAATAAAGTCTACTATGTCTGTCTCTTATTATCTCAAACTTAGCTCAGGACACATGTCTTGAAACTTGAGGATGTTGATACTTTACCATTGAGGCATCTTGAGAGGCACAAATGACCCTCGTATAAGAGACTATAGTAAACAGTAATAGATGTTAGATTACAAAATGAAATAGATTACAATGCATGTTGTTACCAAATTATGACTTAGTCTTTGAACGGTGAAGTTAATTTAAAATTAAAGCATTCTTTGGCAAATCCAACTGTAATGTGGCATGTTAAAGATGAGATTGCCTGTTTTGTCTGAGCTCTTAAACTAATTTCAAAAGAAAATCAGAATATGGATCCTTGAGATGCATGTTCTTAATTTTCCTCGGAACTTGGTGTTGAATATGGATCTTTCTGTGTAATGAAGTCAAGGTGTTGTCTTAAACTAATTTCAAAAGAAAATCAGAATATAGATCCTTGAGACGCATGTTCTTAATTTTCCTTGGAACTTGGTGTTGAATATGGATCCTTCTGCATAATGAAGTCAAGGTGTTTGGTGTAATGTCTGTGAAAGTGTATAATGTGAAGATGAAAGAAACTTGTGATTTTGTGGTTTTCGGAGGAATCGAAAAACTATGGTCTATTTCTATGATAGATTACTGCTATGCCCAAATTTACAGTTTCTGTTGAATATTGGTCCTTCTGTGCAATGAATTCAAGGTGTTTGGTGGAATGGATCGACAAGTACCATCTCTCTCTATCTCTCTCTCTCTCTCACACACACACACAGGCACACATATTTGGATTGTGCATTTTTGGGTGCTTTTCTTCTGAATCATTGGGAAGGATTTTGATTTGATTATGGAAGAAAATCTTTCTCATTCTATTTTCTTTCTCATTTTAACCTTAGAGAGAGTGATGATTGTTATGATTTGAGTGCCAAGAATGCAATTTTTTCTTTTTTAAGGAGTCAAATGTAAAGAATCTGTCAATTCAATAAATGTAGAAAATTTCTTAGAAGTTTCCTTAGAATCTAAAGAATTGGAGTGCCAAGAACTTAGTAAATGTAAAGAATCGATGACAATGTTGGTTTCCTTGGAAGTTTTGGCAATGGCAAGAACTGACGGTGCTGAATGTGCCATGGATGGCCTAAACATGAAATATTCGGCGGAAAAAAATTAAAATATAGTAATATATTTAGTAGTTATTGCGTTGTAATTAGGATCTAACTAAAATCAAGTTTATAATTTCATCAATTACTAAATTTGATTAGGTTATTAATTATTTTAATAAGCATCTTTGGATGTGACAAGTCATTTTAGAGAAGTATATATTATTTGGTCAAATTTTCATATCTAAATATATTGACAAAAAAAGATGTTTAGGTAATTAAATTATAAATAGATGAAATTAACTATGAATGAATATATTAATATATTTATATTTGATATATCAGCCAGAATGTGAAAAAGTTTGGTTGAATGATATGTTTATATGTCTTGCGCAACAATTTGAAATGCCTCCACAATTCTCAAGTGGTGTAGCAAGCTCTTCAAGGGTAAATTATAAGTTTTGCTTTTAAATTTAAACAATTTTTGTTATTTAGAACTATTATCTAATTTAAAATTTATTATGTTTACAAGCTTCAAATAAGGGAAGTGTAAAGAAAGCACCACTAGCAAGTAAAAGATCTTATATAACTAGTTATGACTTGTATTAGTAAATATTATTTAATATTTTTATTACTTTATTTGTATTGACATATTAAACGATATGTTGCACTTGTTGAGACTTAGTATATATTTCATATTTGATATTGTATAAAATAGTTTCATTATCAATTATGTATCTATTTGAAACTTATTTCTTGAGAATTTGTTAATTGTTGAAAATGTTGTTAGTTTTATATTTTAATTTTTTTTGGTCTATAAATACCATTGTCTTTGTATTGTTTTCTATTAAGTAATGACAATAATACATCTATTCTCTGATTATCTCTTATTCTCTTCTTGAGAATACTTTACTTTAATTATTTTTCCTAATTTTATCATTGTATCACCAGGTTAGGCATTGAAAGCTCACTACCGATCATCTCTGTACTCTCGTTGACGATCATCTCTGCTCGTGTTTTCTGGACTGAAGATTGTCCTTGCTTCCGTTCTTGCATGTTTCCTATTTCCTAATGGCTTGATTTCAAGAACCTACCAGAGGCAATGTGATTGGGCCGGTGCTTCAATTCTTGAGGGACACCAATTTGCCATTCTTGATCAATGTGTACCTGTACAACATGAATAGAATCCGGTCTGAGATTCCACTCGAGATTGCTCTGTTTTAAGAACACACTTTCAGTTTTAGAGACGACTTGATCACGGGTTCTTCTGTTATTCCTTTGGCCTGGGTACTTGGACTTCAACTTCCCTTCATCTTCTGATTTTATGTTTGTTCTTGATCATTCTTGTGGAAGCTGTCAGCTATGTAGTCATAGATTCTGCCTTTAGCGTTACTGCCTATTTGTGGGCATTAGCTTATTTGGTCACAACTACTACTTAAATGGTTCTTTGCCTTGCTCATTGGCATCAATACTGGACTTGCTTCCATTTTCATTAATATTTCTGTTGAAAACTTTGCTGGATGGAAGTTCTCATGGACATTCAATATAATTCAAAAATCATATGTGGCTGGCTTCATTGTATATATTCTCATCAACTTGAATTTGGTCTATTCTTCTGTATATACCATCACACATTCTAGTACACCAGCCGCAGCCGAATCTAGTATGCCTGAAATCAAGGGTTACTTGAATGAAAGTGATGTTCATGGAAACCTTCTTTGAAGAACCTTGATTGGAAAGAAATTTGGAAGCATTGGCTCAGTGAGAGGTGGCCTTGCGTTTGGGCAAAGAAGGACCTCTTGTTCATACTGGTGCATGTATTGTTTCTTTGCTAGGACAAGTGGATCTACTAAATATCATCTAAGCTCGAGGTGGTTTCAACTATTTAAGTGACCGAGATCGCCGTGATCTTGTAACGTGTGGCTATGCAGCTGGAATTGTGACTACATTTAGAGCTCTAGTTGGTGGGTATTGTTTGCTTTGGAAGAGGTTACATCTTGGCGAAGGAGTCAACAGATGTGGCGTGTCTTCTTCATTTTTGCTATCGTGACTGTTGTGGTGCGTTCTGCAATGGGGTGACACAGTGTTGGAAGTTGCACTTTGTCACGTAGGATCATGCAGTTCATTGGTTTTATTTGTATGTGTGTACATATGCAGCAGACTGTACTTCAAATCCAAGTATGTTTTTGGCTGTTAGGCTATACTGCAACCTTGTTTGGTATTTTTAGAGGAAAAGAGATGGATAAAGTTCTCCATAAGCTCTGATCTCCCAGATCTTCACAATGAGGAGAGTTCTTCTATGATACAATAATGTTTCTCTGTCTAAATCTGGAGTTGAGTATTGTTCCAATCATAGTTGTCAAAATCGCGATTTAACTCTTAAAATCGTACGATTTTACGTTTCTACCCCCCCAAATCGAGTAAACTCGTACATAAACTCGGAAACCGGTCAAACTCGGTCAAACTCGGTCAAACTCGGTTGAAATCGTTCAAAATCGCTGATTTTACCAAGTTGGAACAGTGCAGCCCAAATTTTTTTTTGTTAAAGAATTGCAGCCCAAATAGAACAGTGCAGCCCAAATATTTTAGTTTGTCCCATTTGTGGTGTTGATAGAATATCATTTGTGTTGTATGGACATCTTTTGTATGTTCTATGTTGTATGGACATCTTATGTATGTTCTATGTTGTATGAACATCTTATGCATGTGGACATCTTATGTATGTTCTATCTTGTATGGACATCTTATGTATGTTGTATGGACTATGGACATCTTATGTATGAGTTTAATTAGTGAATGTATATATTGAGTAACATGAAAGAGTAAATGTAAACTCTTACGAGTTTACGATCCGATTTTACGATCCGAGTTTACCCCCCCTCCCCGAATTTGGGTAAACTCTCGATTTTGACAACCTTGGTTCCAATTTTTTGCTTTTTAACATCTTTGTTAGTTTCAGCTTTGCTGCCATGTATGGTGTTGCTGTTGCTACACTTGGAATGTTGATGACTGACGGCTCCACTGAGGTTTGGCCCTCGGCGGCTGTGTTTGGCGTCGGCGGCTCAAGAAGGAATGCTAGTGCCATTTTGGGTTTGGACCTATACACAGTATGGGTTTTACCCATTTTTTTACTTATATATGATAATTTTGGGGAATACTATGGACCCTAGTTGTATGTAATCAGAGGATATTGTCTTTGCTCGGTAAGGTAATCCTTGCTAGTTATCTTTATCTATTTGCGATCATTGTTCAATGCAAGTGATGTTCAAGCTGAGTTAATGGTTTTTGAGAATCTTGTACCTGTTTGAAGACTTTCTTATGAAGGTTTTTGTATTTTTGTCTTTTTAGTGTTATAATTTCTAAGTTAGGCTTGGTTTAGTTCACCACAACTCTAACTTGAGGGAGGAGTGTTGGAATTGTTGTTAATTTTATGTTTTAGTTATTTTTTTTTGTCTATAAATACCATTGTATTGTATTGTTTCTATTAAATAATGAAAATAATACATCTATTGTCTAATTCTCTCTTATTCTCTTCTTGAGAATTCTTTACTTTCATTATTTTCCCTAATTTTATCAGTTATGTATGAGTATTATAATTTAGACCATTATATATTAAAAAAATGGAAAATCTAATAAACAGGAATATAAAAACCTAATCTTAGTATTAGTTGATACTGATGTTAAGTTTAGTCTCAGTTCTAACTAATGCAAAAAAGAAGAAATAAATGCTTAATAATAGCGTCAGTTGTAACTGAAATCAAACCTTGCGTCAGTCATAAATGACACTATATTTGGAGTCTTTTAAAACTAACATTAATTAATGTCAGTTGTAACTGACACTAAAAGTGAAATTTCATATTTTTTGTTATAATTTAGCATCAGTAGTAACTAATGCTAAATAATTGACGTTGTATTTATTGCGACACTGTATCTAATATCAGTCATGGTAATTAATACAAGACCACTTGACATCAGTCATAACTGATGCTAATACTTATTTTTTAACTGACACTAAAGTATAATTTTTTTGTAGTGTATATATATCCGTAGTTTTCTTTGCATAAGAAGGTACGATAATATATAATAAAATATATATAAGATGATATAAGAAAAGGATAAGATATATATATATATATATATTTCATGGTCTCTATATATAACATTGTACAATTTTGGCATGATTGGAGTACTTTGAGAGGAGATTATGCCTGTGTAGAACCATAAGAAATAACCTTCAAATTGTAGTTCCAATAATTTTAAAATATCATGAGTGGTGGTTACTTGTTACTCGGGAAGAGAATTGGAATGGTGATTTCTTCTTGCTACACTATGAGGTATGTGAATTATTTTAATTTTTCTCTATTTTGAGAATTTTATTAATGGTAAAAAAAATTTTGAATATTTTTATAACAATAGGTAGCAAGGTTGTCAAAATCGAGAGTTTACCTAAACTCGGGGAGGGGGGGTAAACTCGGATCGTAAAATCGGATCGTAAACTCGTAAGAGTTTACATTTACTCTTTCCTGTTACTCAATATATACATTCACTAATTAAACTCATACATAAGATGTCCATAGTCCATACAACATACATAAGATGTCCATACAAGATAGAACATACATAAGATGTCCATACAACATAGAACATACAAAAGATGTCCATACAACACAAATGATATTCTATCAACACCACAAATGGGACAAACTAAAATATTTGGGCTGCACTGTTCTATTTGGGTTGCACTGTTCTATTTGGGCTGCAATTCTTTAAAAAAAAAAAATGGGCTGCACTGTTCCAACTCGGTAAAATCAGCGATTTTGACCGATTTCAACCGAGTTTGACCGAGTTTGACCGGTTTCCGAGTTTATGTACGAGTTTACTCGAGTTGGGGGGGGTAGAAACGTAAAATCGTACGATTTTAAGAATTAAATCGCGATTTTGACAACTATGACAGGTAGTACCAAAGCCAGTGTTTTGCCTGATATTCTTATTAGAAAAATTAAAAGTTCTTTATGGCTTGAACATTGTCCCTGTTACTTAATTACTGAAAAGATGTGCGATAATGTAAGAATACATGTTTAAAAAAAATTATGACCAAGAAAGATTTAATTTTTAAATGTGTCTATTGTAACCCACCTCTTTTTCTTAAGAACCTATATGGTGCACTATTTAGGAACTAATTTCACTATCATATGGTTTAAATTTGTGATTCAAATTAAAAAATGTCACGATACCTTTGATCCGCATGCAATTACTATGGTTTAAAATTAGAAACAGTGAAAAAACATTGAATGGGCAAGATAGTAATGGATACACAAATACATCAGAAGGGACTGAGAGTGGAATAAAAGATAAAGATGGTATTATTAATTTTTGTGGTTGCATAAGTGATAAATTATAACACAAAGTTAGTTATTTGGAGCACCGGAGCAACAACATGCAGAATATGAGCCATATCTAATGCAGGTACCCGAAACAAAGCCCTTTGAAATGCAATGTTGACTGCAGTTTGCAGGACATGGCAGTTCGCACAGATTCGGTGTCACCGAATCTGCTAACCCATTTGCTGCTCCTGCATCGGCATTATCATTTTTCAACACTCACTCATCATAATTATTGCACTTAAAATATCATTAAAAGACCAATCACAAATTACAAAAAAAAAAAAGCAAAAAGTATTATTTATTCCCTAAACTTTAACTCATGTTTCAGTTCCTTAAATGTTAAATCGCGTCAACCGTATCTTATATGCATCTTTTGTGTGGGGGTGTGTGTGTGTGTGTTTTACTTTTCTTTTAAGAAAAAGGACAACTCAACTTAGATAAATAAAAAATTTTGAATATGTCCATACACATATTTTTAGCTAATAAGGGCGAGCATATGAAAATTGAATCAGTTATTGAACTATTAGAGACAAAAGACTCAAGGTTCATTGGCGATTGAATTAGTTGTAAATATATATATATATATTTATACATCAAAAATCTAATAAAATAAATTAAGTATTTTCATATTTAGATTTGACAAACTTATAAAATTCCTAGGCAAATTATTAAGTATTTTTGTACACATTTAATACTCATAAAATGCATAAAAAAATATGAAAAAATTTAGAAAAACAAAAATAAAACTAAAACAGTTCAACTATGAAACCGTCTAGTTTTATTAGTTCTTTTTTTAGCCATTTTATTAGGTTAAACTGAATCATTCATATGATGATCAATTCACTAGTTTTTCTATGAAACTGGCCAGTTTGATCCGATTCTCTGAACAATGAACAAGGTTATACTTATTAAATAAAATTTTAAATTAATTCCTTTCAAGTTTACTAAGCACAAAGAGTATGCATCTTTCTAAATTGGCATTTTTAATAATCTAACCACTATAGTAGACCAAATAATCTTTATAACTTTCACCAACCAATATTGAATACACACACATATTGCTGTGAAAATTAGATATTTTAAATAGAATATTTAAACCGTTGTAAAATTATTTTTGAAATATTTTAATTTAAGCTTGTCAGTTATGATGTATCCATTCATAACCTTTAATTAGAAATTATTACAATAAAATGTTTTGTTATTGTCTAATATTATAACTCTCCTGCCATAATAATTTTGTAACTCCCCAGTCATTATTTTCTATTGTATAACTCCCCAATTTTCATAATATCTCATTATTTTTTATTAATTGGCTTCTTCATATATATATATATATATATATATATATATATATATATATATATATATATATACACATGTGTTTTTAAGCAAGGAGAAGGAGATGTGAATATAATTGAATCTATAGTAAGAGATCTCTACAATGTTCTGGTTTGCAATGTTAGTGTTAGTCTTACTATTCTAGAAACTGAGTCAAACTTAGAAGAACATGTTTAATCTTGGATGAAGTTCATGCAATCACAGAATCATGCCTTAAAGACAGTGTTCTCCATAATACAATTCACACTGTGTCAACTACCAAATTTTTACAACACATATTTGGTGAAAGGAACTAATGGCAAATCTTTCATTGCTTGAGATTAAATAAGAAAGCTTACTTGAAGCCGACAGCAGAAGAAAGCATATAAGAATTCCAGTAAGGAGATGGGTTTGAGAAACTTTGGTAGCCATTCTTTCACAATTTCTCTTCGAGTCTCTTTCCAATTCTTTCTTTGAAGGATGATGCTCATACTGTAAGGCATTATTGATTATGTATATATAAACAAATTATATAAGTGGTTTAAAGTAACTAGGATTGCCTTCGAATTTCTTTTATTCTTTTTCAATTACATTTGTAGTAATCTACTCTCTTTTGCATTGCTACATATATATAATTTCCTTATGTGTCGTATTTTGTTTATTAATAATGGAACTATTCAATCCGCCTACAACTCTACCATACTTTCATTCCTTCTTTTGTTCTTTACTTTTTATTTTTGGGACGCGTTTCATATCTAAATTAATATGCTGACTAAATATAATAAAGTTGCATTTATACGAATCTGTTTTTAGTATTCACTAAAAATTTTAATATTACTTACATTTATATTTTATCACATAATATATTACATATAAATAAAGGCTTAGTATAACAAATACTTCATTGATATTTTTCACATAGACAAACATGCAAGAACAATTTATTTTACAGGTAAAATATAAAACACATTAAATTTTATTATATGGTAGAAAAACTGATTGCACCTATTGCCAGTCTATTTATATTGATCCTTCATGAATAAGATATTCCTGAATTTGATTTTGTACAAATAAAAATGTTATCCATAATGTTATGTTGTCAGTCTATTGTTGCTATAATTAATAATCAATCTATATATTATAAAATGGTGATTATAAGTGGTAATTTCTTCAAAAAAAATGTTATACAAAATCAAATCTATTAATTTTTTTAATGTTATATTGACAAAAGTGTAATATTCATAAAGTTTTATTTGTAAGAAATAAAATTGATTACTTACATACGAGGGACTAATGTAACGATCTGAGTTACTTTTTTAAATTGATCACTTGTCCTCATAATTCAATACAAGTCTTTACGGTATGCTTTTTCCTCACTCGCATACTCCCTGAAAAAACATCTTAGGAGATCACCCATCCCAAAATTACTTTAGGCTAAATATGCTTAACTGTGAAGTATTTATGAAATGGGCCTCAAAACGAAAGTGTACTTTGTTGGTATAGATAGTACATATCAAATCTTTTAAACTCTCGTCAACTGTATAGTCTCATACTTGCACAGTCTTCAAATCCCTTAATTGTACAATCTTATGATATCTCTCATTTTGATATGGAGTTGGTTCATTTATGTGTACCTTCCCCTGGAAGTCTGCCAAGAACTGCTCCTTTTTTGTACTTCTTCTTTGCACCGATAATCACTCTCCACCTTTGTTGGCCCCCGACGTCACAATAAACTGAAAAGTATACCATCTGTGAGGAACTGAGTTAAAAAAATATTTGATTTATAAAGGATTAAAATAGAATTTTAAGCATTAAACTAAAATTTTTGAAATATTTGAGACACAAAATATATTTAAGTCCAAAATCTTTCAGGCAAAATAATTATAAAATTATATTTACTTGAGAGAGAGAGAGAGAGTATATTACTTTTTAAAAAAAGAAATATGGATGAATAAAAATATTTGAATATCTTACATACGCAGTTTTTTTTATCAGAAGTAATCCTCCGCTAACAGGATAAAAGATATTTAATCTTTTTGATTGGGCTTATTGACTATATATAAATGACACAACCCTCATCAAATTGGCATATACAAAAATTAAACTAGAGAAAATTATTAATTTGAACCTAAAAAAATGTTATAGTTATCTTAATTTAATTTTTAAAACATCAAATATTTTAATTTATTTTTTAAAAGATTGTATTTGTTTTAATTTTGGTTCTTCTTTTTGTAAAATTAAAGTGACTTCTAGCAATTAAAAAAATTGATATTTTGCAACAATTTTTTTGTGATTTAATAAAGAAAATAACTAAATTAATACAAATGTAATCTTTTAAGAATTAAAGTGAAAACACTTAATTTTTCAACTTTCAAAAATAAATTAAAAAATTTTAATAATTGAGAAACCAAATTAGTAATTTACTTATTAAACTATTACTGTTCTTAAAACTCAAACAGCTGTCATCGATTAACCAAGACTTGATATACATATAAACTATTACTGTTCTTTGACAATTTTATCTTCTCGTCTCTTTCCAAATATCTTTATTTGAAGGATAATGCTCATACTTTTCACCCATTGTTATATGTATACATATATTAAAGTGATTAGGATTGCCTTCGATTTTCTTTTATTACTTTTTCAAATACATATATGTGTATATATTGCTCACGAATCTGATTTTATTTATCATTAATGGCACTGTATAATCTGATTTTTGGGACGCGCACGTACCATATATACCTAAATTAATATGCTGAATAAATATAATAAAACATACATACGAACCTGTTTTTGACATTCACTGAAAATATTATTGTTACTTAATTTATATTTTAGCACATAATTTATTATATTTTTTATAAAATTAAATAATTTAATTTTGAATTACGATTAAGTTGAATATTAAATTTTAAGTAAAAATCCTTTACTTATCAAAATATAAATAAAGGCTTCAGTACAAAAAATATATAATTAATATTTTTAATATAATATACAAACATGCAACAACAATTTATTTTACAGGTAAAATATAAAACACAATAAATTTTATTATATGGTAGGAAAACTGATTGCACCTACTGTGAGTTTGCATCTTTTTTTTTGTTGTTCAATATTATAGTTATTTGTTTTTTTCTAAGATTTAAAAATTAAAACAGATATTTACGCCTTGTATTCTCTCAAAGTCCTTATATTCTAATTCTTTTATCCCACATTTAAGTTTTAAATATTTATTAAAAAAGTTGTTATAATATGGCTATAATTTGTTCTTCTATTTTTATCATACGGAGAATTAAATTTTTAAAAAATATACTTATCTTCCGTTTGTATATATATATATATATATAACCTCCATGAAAGCCCATTTCTGATCCCGTTCAATCCTTCTATTTTCACGAAAATCCTTTTTCTTGTTTTATGGCACACCTCCCTCTGGGCTTGTTTGGTTTATCAAATGTCTCTGACACTAGATGCAGTAGTATTAAGTGATAATTTGTCACACCTCAACCCCAAACATATGACCAGCACGGCAATGAGACTCATTCGTTACAGTAAGCCAACATTATCACCAAGGCACACACTAGTCAAGCATTCCACAAAGATAACATTTAAAGTAAAACATTTATAAACAAAGTTTTTCAAAGATTCATGTTTCATATATAACTACACAAGCAATCTATCACGACCCAACTCCAGAGCACATAACCGGCACGAAACCTACAGAGATGCCTTCCAAAAACCCGTAAGCCTAACCTTAACCACAAATAAGTATATCTCAAATAACGAATAATTTACATTTCAATAAATTTCCAGTGACAATTTTGATTATGTCATAAATCTATCGCTAATTTATGACGAAATTGGCAACTTAGTGACAAAATTTGCTATCACATATTCTTCACTAACTTGTGTTGGAAATGACACTTTAGTGACCGGAAAATTGGTCCCCAATTCTATTGGGGGCTAGCTGGCAAGTGGGCATATTATTACTATTTTCATAAGTGTCCATTGCTTGGCTCGAACCGACATTCTCCATATTGTTGTCAACGCTCCTTACCATTGATCTAATTGAAATCAACAATAATTATTAACTAATATATATATATATATATATAACTCTGACAAATTTAGTAATTTAAAGACAAATTTGTGTCGAAAAATCCAGTCACAAATTTTTGTCAGAATTTTTTTGTCACGAGTCCGTCACAAAATTAAAAAATTAATGACGAAAAGAATCCATCACTAAATCAGTAACAAAATTCAGTGACAAATAGAACTTGTCACTGAAAAAAAATTCTTATTGTGACAGGAGCTTCTTATAGTGATGTTCAAGATTGCCACTAAGTGGTTCACTCCAAGTAGCTAATTGAATTGGAACTTCCTGAAAGGAGTGTAAAGAGACTCTAACAGTTTAGAACTAGAACACTAGATTGAGAATTGGCTACAAGAAAATAGGTCATGGCACTAAATCAATGAAAAAATAAATCTTTGAATATTATATAGAATATTTAGAAAATTATATCAAACAGATCGATTCAACTAAAAAATTAACTAATCGAGCAATTCTCTGATTTAGTTTGGCCCTCAAAACTAATGAAAGAAAGAACTAATGGAATTGGCTTCAAACTGATAAATTGGTGAAAGAAAAACAAGTAAAGGACCAGTCAAACTAATTTTTGACTTTTAAAAATAAAATTTTCAAGTCAATGTCACACACCACGCCATGCCTGCACATTTTGGAGTATTATGATATTTTTTTTGTTTACTTTTTAGATTTAACTTTTATATGTTTTATTAATTTTTTAGTTTTATGAGTTTTTTTCTTGCTATTTTTTTTTGTTCTTACTTATTTTTAAATATTTAAAAAAGTTAAATATAGTTATCTAGTGAATGGTTATGAGCTAGTGGGCATCCTTTAGGACTATTCACCACTTGAAAGTGCACTTGGGGAACACACACTTCTTAAAAGGATGCCTCGCTCTTCAAAGACCTACGTGTGTTTCTGCAAAATAAAGAGACCATGCATGTTCAGTTTTAAAAGCATAATTGCGGAGTCATGGAAGATCTCAAACTTGCTAAATTGAAACAATTTTTTTTTTAATAATGGTCAAAAGACTCAAAACAAATCATATTAAATAAGGTTGATAGTCTGCATTAACTAGATGCAACACTGACCCTGAAAGAGAAAAACTGAGACAATATACAAAAGGAAAATAGCTCTCAAAAACTTTTGAAGCCTAACAAGTGATCTAGTAAAAAAAAAAAAACAAATTTTCGACTTATCAACCATAGTAGACAAATCAAGATAAAAAGTTGGAACTTTTGAAGTTGTTAAACATATCCTTTCTCATATCATATTTTGACAAAGTATAAACACGTTTTGACTAATAGTAAATTCTGTCTTCACCAAAAACACTCTTAGTCCCGAAGTACCCTTATAGGAATGAAGGTCATTTAACACCTATAACAGACAGACTGTCGAGCGACACAAGATTGGCATTTATGTCTGTCAAGCCACACAATTTATATTTGTGTGTTCGGTCTAGTCCCATAGATTTTTTTTTGTTAATTTTTATATAACCAAATTTTATATTTTATAACAAGTATTTTATGTTTTATATCAATTAATTTAATTTTATGTATAGAATTCTTTTTTGAATTTTTATATCAACAATTATAAAATTTTATATCAAATAATTCTAGTATGTGTAAATTTTAGATAAAAATTACGCTTATCTTAATTTATTAATTTTGACTAACAAAAATTCATTTAAACAATAAACACATTCTAAACAAATAATTTTTTAAAAAAATCACTTTATTTACGGGACTACAAAATAAGTGAAAACTGTATATTAATTGTAAATTATAAAACATAAAAAAAAAAGTAAAAACTATTGTTAAAATTTTTAATAACAGTTAAAAATGTTGCTAAAGAAAAAAGCATAGTGCTCTTAGGAGCAGCAAATCCAGACTCGTTTAAAGGTGAAGAGATAAGATCATTTGGGAGATAGGTGGATGAAGGGCAATGGGTCAGGGATCAGGATCAACTCCAAGTATTTAGAGACTCAAGTTTTTTATTAGCTACGATTTTATTTATTTAATTACAGTTAAAATTGTGACTAAATAAAAACTTTAATCACAATTTGACTTAGCTACAATAAAAATTATAGCTAACAAAAAATTTGAACCTTTAAATACCTATAATTGATCTGCTTCCGTGGGTCAGTGGGGAGGCTGTGGGTTCATTAACAGAGTGCTTGGCGAGAGATAGGTTAGAAGATTCAGGTGCTTGCTGGGCTTGTAAAAGTTGAATCACGAGATTCTGCTCCACAAGCTACGGATCTAGGCGCAGATGCTTCGATTGCCTGGGTTGGATCCGATGGCGTCACTGACTGTCTTCGATTCCATGTAGATCCTGACTTTACTTTTTTAAAGGTGGGATAATTAGAGCCTGTTTAGTTTGGACATTTCCTGTTTTCATTTTCACTGAAAACAGAAAATGAACTTGAAAATGCGTTTGGTTGAGTTAACTGAAAACGTTTTCTTGAAAACATTTCTTAAAATAAGCCTAAATCTGAAAACACAAAAAAGATGTTTTCACTATTTCAGAAAATGAAGATTAAAAATGAAAACAAGAAATGTTTTCACAAACCAAACAGACCCTTAGTTCTCAAGCATTCTTCTAAGGGTAAAATGGTAATATTAAGCCTAAGCTGACTTTTTCCCGGTTAAAATTATATGTTGACAACGTGCAATGATCCTTGTTCTGTGTTTAGACATGTTAATATTTTTTACCAATGAATTAGACGGTATAATTTAAAATTGGAATTAAAATGATACATTTTGTGAACATGTGGACAAAATTAAAACTTCCCTCAACCAACCGTAAAAGACAAAACTAATTATCTACATATGCAGGCACGTCGTTAATGATTTTAACATCATTAGTAATTAGGATAAAATTGACACTTTTTATAAACGATTTGGATGAAACTTATACAGAACAAATTATGGAATGAAATTGAAACTCGTACCAAACATTGGTTATTATTTGACTAGGTATTCATCTATTTAGATTGAATTTGTTTGGTCACTTAAACTAACCAATTTGATCTCATTAGACGAAAAAAAATTACATCCAATTAATCTGATCATTTTACATAAAAATCGAATTAATCAAATCCTTGGTTTGGATTGAATTGGCGGATGGTTGGTTTTTTTTTTAAAGTACTGTTCAATTTTTTTAAAAAATTGAACATTATACTTTTTATTTTATGAATCTCAACAATAAAAAAAATATATTTTCAACAATATAAATCACACTTTTCCAACATCAAAATATAATACATATATAAAATGTCCCTGGATATTTGATAAAAAATAATATAATACATGCACATATAAGGCCTAAGATATTAGGATATAGATAGATAGATAGATAGATAATTTCCTTGTAATGTTTCTCAGAAAAATAGTCAACAACTATAACATTCATATTAAAAGAAACTAGTGTTGTGACCCGTGCGATGCACAGTTAATTTATAACTCTAAAAACTTTCATAATTTATAAAAATAATAATAATTACAATTGATTTATATGAAACTTATGAGTTATGACATATACTTTTTAAACGTAAATAATTAAATATTTCTAATTGATTTATCAGCTCTATAATCAAATTTATTTTACCTACTCCAATTTTGATTTGAATTAATTTATTTATTTAATAGAATAAATTTAAATGAATAAAACAGGTAAATTAATTAATTTTTAATTTGTAGATTTTTTGTTATTTGTTATAAATTATTTATTGCATAGATCGATGATTGATTGAATATTGATTTCCTCTTTATTTTTGAATGCGTCTTTTTCTTTGTTTCAATCGGATCCATAGAAGAAAAACATTGAAGGTTGCTGCTACATTTGGACTGGATCTCTATGCCTCAGATTTCATCTTTCAATAATTTAATTTTTATCTTTTTCTTTAATCAAGGGATAATAATTTAAAGATTCATATCTCAAACTTAGATTTCTATTAAATTAAAAACTATTTTGGAAAGAAATCAAAATAAAGTCAAATAAAGCAAATTTTTTAATTCACATATCAATTCCATAATCAAATTTATTTTATCTACTAAAAAAATCTTCTAAGACACCACAGCAGTCAAATAATAAAAGTAATTTTTTTAATTTCAATTCAAATCATCTAAATAAATTCAAATCAAATAATTAATATTATGTGATGTCATTAATTTATCAAATTTATTAATTTACCTATATATTTATTCATTCAAATTAATTCAAATTAAATAAAATAAAAACATTTACTAATTATTAATTTCATTTATTAATAATTATGGTAATATATTTTAGTAAAAATATATTCTACTATTCACTTTAACAATAACTCACATAATATATTAAATATATTGGAATCCACATAATATATTCTAATAATAATACTATAATTTAAAAATTTGTGAAACTTATGAGACTTATAAGTTATGAAATATATTTTTTAAACCTAAATATTCTAATATAAATTTTGGTTATTTATACAAATATAAATTATAAATTTTTAATAAAAATTTATGATAATAATGATCACATTATATTATGATGTAGACTAAGTCATCAAATGGAATAAAATAATAAGATGTATATATAATCAATAAAAAGTTTTTAATTTAAATTTTTTTACAAAAAATAATAATCAAATTAAAAATGTTCATATGGAATGTAAGATAATCAATTGTAAAAAAATTTTATACATATAATCAATAATTAATTCCAATATGTCTTAATCCTCGTATATATATATTTCAATAATTTATTATCTATATATTTCAATTTTGAATCAATTCAAATCAAATAATAAAGGTAATTTTTTTAATTTCATCAATTCAAATCAAATAATTCATTTAATCGATGTTACAATGATCAAATAATAAAATTAATTATTCTGAATTTCAATTCAAATCTTTTTAATCAATTCAAATCAAATAATTAATCTTATGTGATGTCATTAATTTACCAAATTTATCAAATTTATTAATTTACTTAATTTATTCCTTCAAATCAATTCAAATCAAATAAAACAATGAAATTCACTAATTATTAATTTCACTAATTACACTAATTAATAATACTGATAATATATTCTGATAAAAATTATTTTACTATTTACTTTAACAATAACTTACATAATATATTAAATATATTGGAATCCACATAATATATTCTGATAATAATACTAAAATTTATAAATTTTTGAAAGTTATGAGACTTATGAGCAGTGACATATATTTTTTAAAACGTAAATATTCTAATATAAATTTTGATTATTTATACAAATATAAATTTTAAATTTTAATAAAAAATTTATGATAATAAACGGCCATATTATATTATGAAGAAAGACTATACCTTTGACATGAAATGAATGTTCTTTGTATATTATTTCAGCACTTTCTAAACTTCCACCAAGTCTGAACCTTTTGTAACAAAAGAAAGAACAATCATATCAATTTTGTTGGAAACTCCCTATTTCAAGATATCTTCTTTGTTTTTCTTTGTCAGTGCAGGGAGATCCACTATTACTGCAAGAAGATTAACATTCTTTCTCTCGCGAAGAACTATAAAGTTCTCATAGCGACATCAAATCAAACCTAATTTTTTGTCACATAATAAGACCGTAAATAAGATAATTTCATCTGAGTACAATATTACACTATCAGGTTTCACATCCTCAGCCAACTTTTTGTAGCTCATACAGATTGTATTCTCATCTCCTTTTATGCTATAGTCAATTGATATGGTTATTTTCTGATCTTGTTTCAATTTAATAAGATTAACATCCTTCAGAAATTCAGTTCGAATCTTGATGCCTTACAACATTAGAGATAAAATAAAAAATAAAGAGCACCACAAAAAAATTGATTGACTCCAAGATGTGAAGTAGATTCAAATAAAAGAATTATATTAAATCAAAGAACAAACAAATAAAAAAGGAAAAAAAACACTGGATCCGAAGAATTTACCTTTCCTCTATAATAGCCATATTCTTGGACTCTCTGCTTATCAGTTGCGTGATTGCTCTTGATTCTGTGTATTGAAATGATTTTGATAAGGAATTTTACAAATGCTAATTTAACAATCTCTGAGTGTGCTTGTTAGAGATGTATACTTAATACTTACCAAATAATTTTAGATATTCGTCTTCAAAGGCTGGAACTTAACCGAATATCTGCATCAAAAGAAGCAAAAGTTAGTTGAATTGAAACTTAAAGACAAGCAATTCATGAATTGCTCTAACACTTACATTAAGAGAAATGAAATTTTTTTTTGTATTCGCTCTCTTTCATGTTAATGGGAACAAACTCGAATTCAAGTTATTTCTCAAAAAGGCAAGTAGTAACCTACACGGTGACTATTGAAAAGGTGCTTTCGTGAATTTGTATGACTATCATGACTAAGAAAATTATACTGAGCTTGAGTGAAAATAGAATAGAGACATAGGCGAGTCACTTTTCTGTAGTCGGTGGTGAAAAATCCACTCTAAAGTTGATACAGGAGCCATCCAATCATTCTTCCATCGATGCTTCTCAGTTCAACGCATGGCACTCAACATTCGGTCATTCTTGAAATTTGAAACGCACTGTATTAGCTTGAGATCGAGCTTCAGATTGGCATAGAGGCAATTGATATAAACTCTATAAACACAGAATTCTTCCAACTTCAAATCGAGCTTCAAACACTTAAATTTTATGATGATTCACAGTTTTAAAAGTGATAGTTTGAATTCATTTGAATGCAAATTTTTCAAGTTTATTTGAATGCAATTATAGAATCAATCACACTAATTTGCATTTAATATATTGCAATTATTTAATTATTAAATTATTAATTAAATTTACGACAATTCATAGTTTTAAAAGGGATAATTTGAATGCAAATTTTTCAAATTCATTTGAATACATTATAGAATCAGTCACACTAATTTGTATTTAATATATTATAATCTTCACATAATTTAAAGGAGAACCCTACAGTATATCTTAAAATGGTTGCTTAGAATGAATTTAATATACTGTCATTAATATGAATAAATTTATTCATTTACATAAATTTATTCATTTAATTTTCATTTTAATTTAGTAATTTTATTATATGTTATTTAATGACATCCATGTAATTAATACCTTAGAGTGAAATTGTTTTAGTCTATTATATAGATTACTACGTTGCGGAGAAAGCCAAAACTTAACTAATCTTAATTATAAGTAACTCTCAGTAATATAGATTGACTAGGAAAAAATTAGTACCAACAAAATCCTGCATTATTTACTGCACCACTACGTACCAAAGAATGCTTTCAAAACAGACATAGGAATCATTTTCCTAAACCTTCTCATTGGAAAACGAGTTCGCATGTTGGAGAGCTTCTTGGGCATGATGATATCTCTTCGATTATGAAATGTTGTGCGATTGGATTCTCATAGCAAATTGTCATAGTCTGCAAAACTCTAGCATTCTCCATAATATATATTGCAAATGGCAGATCAGAATCCACACTTTCATAATTTGAATCAAATCCTCTAAGACAACAAGTTTTAAGGTGTGATGAAATGCATCCAAGGACAACTTTTGGGTTCGTCCAAATGTTGAAATACTCATCACTTATATCTTTCTGTCAACCATGTAAATAATATTTAAAAGAAAAGTATGTCAAAGAACAAAAGACAAAACAAGCAAGCTAATTTTCCTTAAACACAACAAATCTGGTGAATAACCAGATTTTGAAGCATGGGTGAGTTCTGGAGCATGCACACCAAAATCTTCCAATTTGAGTTACAAAATATAACCTCCATGGACACCAAATTGTAGAAGGTAGGAGTATCAGCATGTTCATAACACTACCAAAAAAAAAAAGATTTTCAGTGACGACTTTTCAGTGGTGACAAAAAAAATTGTCACTAAATATCCACTTTCAGTGACAACACTAAAAGCCACCACTAAAAGTTAGACTTTCGGTGGCGATATTTGAAGTCACCACTGAAAGTCCCACATTCTGTGGCGACTTTTATTGTTGCCACAGAAAGTTTAGACTTTCAGTGGCGATTTTTAGTGTCGCCACAGAAAGTTTGGACTTTCCATGGCGAATTTTAATCTCACCACCGAAGGTTTAACTTTCAGTAGCGATTTTTATCGCCACCGAAAGTTAAATAAAATTTACTTTTAAAATTATTAAATAAAAATGTCGACTTACTTTTTGTGGCAATGATAGTTGCCACTGAAAGTCAATGTACATTTTTATTAAATAAATTAATAAAAGAGTATATCCAATGCTCGAATTTAAAGTTGAGCTTTTTGAAAATTTTGTATATGAAAAATAGATATATTATGGAAGCCTACAATTAGGATAAATTTGTGGACAAGTGAAATTTTGTTTTTAGGAGTTAAATTTTAATTTTTTTCAAAGTGTGGAATAAGGACTATTTTGAAAAGTAAAAATTTTTGAATATTTAGTGAGAAGTTAGGTAAATTGTATAAGAACTCTCGAAATACTACAAAGTTAAATAAAAAAAATCTAATGAAATTATAGTGTTGAAAAGGTGAAAATTAATTTTATAAAATATTAAGAAGTTAAGTAAAAATTAAGTAAAATTGAATTTTAAAAAAAATGTCTTTTTACTTTCGGTGGCAACATTAGTCGCCACAGAAAGTAGACTTTCAGTGGCGACCAGAATATCGCCACAAAAGGTCAACTTTTAATGGCAACTTCTAGTCGTCACTGAAAGTCAATGTACATTTTTTTAAATTAATTAATAAAATTATATATCCAAGACTCGAATTTAAAGATGAGTTTGTACACAAAAAAGATAGATATTATAAAAGCCTACAATTGATATCAATTTTTAGACGAGTGAAATTTTATTTTTGAGAGTTAAATTTTAATTTTTCCTAAGTGTGGACTAAGGACTATTTTGAAAAGTAAAAATTTTTAAAGATTTATTAAGACGTTAGGTAAATTGTATGAGAACTCTTGAGATACTTCAAAGTTAAATAACAAAAATCTAATGAAATTACAGCATTGAAAATGTGAAAATTAATTTTATAATATATTAAGAAGTTAAGTAAAAATTAAATAAAATTAAATTTTTTTAAAAAAACTGTCTTTTTACTTTCGGTGGCAACATTAGATGCCACTGAAAGTAGACTTTTGGTGTCGACTAGAATGTCGCCACAGAAGGTCAATTTTCAGTGGCGACTTCTAGTCGTCACTGAAAGTCAATGTACATTTTTTTAAAATTAATTAATAAAATTATATATCTAAAACTAGAATTTAAAGCTAAGTTAGTACATGGAAAAGATAGATATTATAAAAGCTTACAATTGGGATCAATTTTTAGACAACTGAAATTTTATTTTTGGGAGTTAAATTTAAATTTTTTCTAAGTGTGGACTAAGGACTCTTCTGGAAAATAAAAATTTTTAAGGATTTAGTAAGAAGTTAGATAGATTGTATAAGAACTCTTGATATAATACGAAGTTAAATAACAAAAATCTAATGAAATTATAGCATTGAAAAGGTATAAATTAATTTTATAAAATATTTAAAATTTAAGTGAAAGTTAAATAAAATTTAATTTAAAAATTACTAAATAAAAATATCTATTTACTTTCGGTGGTGACAAATGTCGCTATCGAAAGTATACTTTTAGTGATAACTTAAAGTCACTATTAAAAATTAATGTTCATGTTTTTGAAAAAAAAGAAGAATTCATGTATTGAATCTCCCACTCTTATGCCTTCTTTTCTCTCAATCTTTTCAAAGGAAACCTTTTCCTCCATCTCCTTGTGGTAGGCAATGGCCGCTGTTCACTCTTCCTTGCTTTCCTTTTCTTTTTGCTCTTCCTCTTCACCATCTCCTTCTCCCTCGCCGCCCTCCCTAACCCTGAGGAGGATGCCTTGCTCTAGTTCTACCTCTCCCTCGACCCCATCGACGCCTCTAGCTCCCTCGCCAACTGGCTCCCCTCTACCTCCGCTTGTGCTCAACCTGTCTAGAGGGGTGTCCTCTACAACAAGAACAGCGGCATCCACCTCAACAGCATGTGCCTCTCCATCAAGATTGACATTGACATCCTCTGCAACAAGAACTAGGTACTATTATGTGATTCTTCTTGCCTCAAATGGAGTAGATCTAAGCTTATAGTTAGTCGTAGTTTTCGAAGCAAAATTTTGATCATCAACTTAACTATCCCCCTGGGCCTTTATTATTTCCAGAAAGGAAATATGCTATCACCTCCTGTTCCCCTTTCATTCCCAATATAATTTCTTCTTTAATTTTAAAATGCAACTTTAACCTTTATAACTAATCCTAAAATCTATTCCTTTTTCGTTGCTGTGTTCCAAAAATCACGATGATTCCTTCTATGATGTGATGAGTGAATGAATTCCCTAATTTATGTAATTGTGCATTCAATTAATACTTCAACGTTTTATTATGGTAATATTTTAAATATTGATTTTGTAAAAAGTCAATATTAAACATTACACATGACTCAATCAAAAATCATTATCTTGTCAATAGTATTGCAAATCAATAATAATCAACTAATGAGATTTGAATGTATATGAATTAATTAATTAAAGAAATCATTCATAATTGTTGCATTAATTAGTTTTGTGTCATTGATTTTAATTTCAAATCCTATGGTGTTGCAAATTGGGTATTTTCTATGAGATGGTGAATTAGTGTGTATGAGAGAGAGAATTTAAATTCTTAAAAATATATATTGTTAAATTAGTGAGAGCCAAAGTGGAGAGTAAACTAGTAATTAATTGATGGCCTAATTATATGAGCCTTCCTGACATACTCTTTAATTGCCATCACACTTTTGGTCATAAATCATGAAAAGTGGATGGACATGAAAAAGTGAGTTTTTATGGTTTTTTTTTTATTCCATATATCATTAACGAAATTTCTGGGAATTGACTAGCAAAAGTGAATGCATGTAAAGGGAATGCGTGTGAAGAAAGGAGGAAGATACATCAGCTATTAGGTGTGGAAGAACAAAAATATTTACGTAATAAGTCGATTAAGAAAATATACTATAGCTTATTAGGTGTGGAAAATTCTTACCAATTCATTTTATACATTTTTCTATTTTTTTTTATAATTTGATGCATCACATTTAATAAAGATAGTTTGAACCAATATTCTTCAAATGAAAATTTTGATAGTCAAGACTCCAACATTTATTAGATACCAATACATTTACTAGAATCAAAATAAGAGAAAATTTATTTTTTGGTCCCTCCAAGTGTACTTTGTTGATGGCTTGGTCTTTGGAAAATAATTACATATTACTGTAGTCCTTAATTTTTAAATTGTTATATAAAATGGTTCATTCATTCATTACATTTGACAATAATAACTAACTATCACTGTTACAATTCCTGCAGGTTATGCAAATGCACCAAAAGTATTTTGGAGGATTGTTGCGGTATTTAATTGCTTTGAGTGCCTGCCAAAACCTAGTTTATTAGAAATATTGAATGGTTTAATTTTTAATGTATTGAGTGATGTTAGATCTTCTTTAAGCTACAAATGGAGCCAATATCTCAATATGTCAAGAGACAAAGTGTAGTGTTGAGATTTCCTCATGTATAATTGTAAATTGCAAAATATTTGTTATTTAGGAAGCATATTGTATTGTTGAATTTAGGATTTAAGTTATGAAATGGTTTATATTATAACTTTAATTACTTATTAAATAATATTTCCAATTATAAATGAAAATTTTGCATTTTATATTTTTTTGAAAATTTTGTACTTTCAGTGACGACTATTGTTGTCACTAAAAGTTGGAATTTTGACACTAAAAACACTTTCACTGATGACTTTTTGTCGCCACTAAAGAAAATTTTTAGTGGCGACTAATAGTCACTATTAAAACTATGTTTAGTGGCAACTTTTGTCGCCACTGAAAACACATTCAGCGACAATGGAAATGTCGCCACTGAATGTATTTTAGTTGCGATAGAAAGCTGCCACCAAAACTACTTTTAGTGACGACTTTTATTCCCCTACTTTGCTTACAATTTATTTGTAGTGACGCAAATTATACTTTTAGTGACGACAAAAATCGCCATCAAAAGTAAATATTAGTGGCGACATTTTAGTGACAACAAAAGTCGCCACTAAAAATTTTCAGCAACAAAACTTTAGATGACGACACATTATCGCCATTGAAAACTTGCAGTGACAAATTTTTGACTTTCAGTGTCGCCACCAAAAGTCAATTTTTTTGTAGTGATATAATAAAAGTACTGTATAGCCAAGATAAAGACAAGATCAATAATTTTGTTGAGAATTTTAAATATGAATTAACCATAAAAATGAAAGCAAATTTACGGTTTGGTTCACTTAATATTTTGATTAAATTAACTGTAGAAATTACACTAATTTGCTTGAGGGCTAAAGAAGCATGACATACCGGCCATAACTGCGGAAATTCAACGTTATAATGCACTTTCAAAGGAATGACTCAATGATCAATATTTGCTCTAACCATTTTGGAAAGCTTTCATAGTCGCACCAGTTTCTTTCTTCAGTAGCAATTTGAATAGATTTTAGGACCAAATCCTTAACAACTATATTGCAAGAAAGAAGCTTGGAGACAAATTCACAATCTAGAAATAAAATGTTTTCCAAATGCAGGGTCTTGAGTGAGAGCGACGAAACAAAAAAAAAATTGCTCACAGCCAGATTAATCAAATTTCTGTCCTCCGTATGAATTTGAATATATTTTAGCATCAAATCCTCAAGAGCTTTAGAAGTAGAAAAAAGCCTAGAGACACATTCATAATCTGGAAACGCAACATTTTCAAGATGCAGGATCTTAAGTGAGGGTAAAGAAATAGAAGAAATATCGTTTACGGTCACATTCTTCAATTTGAGAACCACAATGGTTTTGCTGAAGAAAATGTTAGACACCAATAAAATGCCATTCCTGAAGGGAAGAGAGATGTCGAACACCTCAACTTGGAGACACATTACAATGTTGACCTATATGATGATCTCAAAGGGGTTTAGAACAAAAAGCACATTTCAAACAGAATGTTTGGAAAGATTGATCATACCGATGGATAAGTAGCGAATCCACGAATCTTGCAAAGTGAAGGTAGTTCTTGAAGATCTTGAGAGCTTTTGAGGGATGGGTCATCTATTCCATCGTCCAAGTCAAGGGATGGAAGTGAGAGCGGTTTCCAACTCTTAGATAAAACGCTTGTCGTTGCAAAAAGTTTAGTTGGAAGAAAAGATAGAATGTCGCATAGCCAATGGTCTGGCAAGGAACTAATCATATCAATCATGGCTTATGTATCATTTTTTTGGATCATTCGATGTCAAAGAGATTTTTGGGTGCACAATAAGCGTAGTAATGAGGCATTGCTTATATGGTCATATGGAATGGTCTCAAGAGTCAACAAAGACTTTGACAGAGGCTTTTTTCACTCAAATAGATTTTTTTTTTAGCTTCGCATACGGAGTAATGGTTTTCACTTTTTTAGGTAAAAGATTAAAGAGTAATGATAATCTATCTATATATCTATACATTATAGTAAGCCAAATTCATGCACACAAATTACTACACTACCAAAATAAAGACTTTTAGTCGCCACGAAAAATTTAAAAGTCGTCACCACAAGTTTTTGGTGATGATTTTTAGTGTCGGCTAAATTGTTACTGAAAGTTCGCGGCTGAAAAGTTTTTAATGGCGACTAAAGGAGTCGCCACCAAAAATCTCATTCAGTGGTGACTATATTCACTACCAAAATTGATTTTTGTTGCTAAAAAAATTCTTTTTTCTTGTCAAAAAATGACTTTTGATCACCTTTAGTGGCGACTTTAAAAGTCGCAACCAAAAGTAACCTTTAGTAGCAACTTTCAAAAGTCAATCGCCATTTTTTAGGATTCAGATTGGCTCAACTAGTCGACCCGAGATCCATTCAACCCCGTGTGGGTCTTAGTTAGTCCACTAACTTGCTGTCATAGGGTGACTCGATTTTTTTGTGTAATATTCAAAATTATATTGAAATTAAACCAAACATATGCATACCTGATATTCGAACCCGAGTTCCTTACCTTTCAACCATGTGTGCCTTGCCACTATGCCACCGCTTTATTTGTGCTATATAAGGGCAAAATTATATATATATATATATAATCTGTTAAAATTATTTTAAGCCCAAAAGATCATAAAATCAAAATAAAACATCTAACTTAACATAAAACAAATATATTATTATTAATAGATTAAGAGATAAAAAAATTATATATATATATATATATATATTAAAAAATTGACTTTTGGTGACGACTAAGAGTGTCGCCATTGAAAGTTCGACTTTTGGTGGCGATCATGAGAGTTGTCATCAAAAATCTAATTTTTTCAAACTTTTTTTTATTATTATTTTAAAATAATTGACTTTTGGTGGTGATTCTTAAAAGCCACCAATAAAAGTCTGACTTTCAGTGGCGATTATAGGAGTCGCCATCAAAAGTCTGACTTTCAGTGGCGACTACCGTGCTCGCTACCAAAAGTCTAATTTTTTAATTTTATTTAAAAATAATTGACTGTTTGTCACATCCCAAAAATTGAGCATGTGAAAAGATACTACTCATTTGATATAATTCTCAAACATACGTTATATACATATATTCTGTAAGGTTTTACATTCAACCTTAATCATTCATTCCACACTACAGAATTATATTCATCTGATAAGCAAATATAGACATACATAGTCTGATATTTCTATCTCATCGCAAGCCTAGGAGACCTATAGAAAATACAGAGCGTTTCTAATATCCACATTAATAAGTACTGGTGTCCCACCAGACAGAAATAGAGAATAATCCCAAGGGGCTTCTAATCTTCAAACGGATACTCTTGTTCTTTATTTTCTGTATCTGAAAAAAATAATCATATGGAGTGTGAGTTTATTTAAAAACTCAGTAAGTAAATAACTGTACTATATAAAATATCAAAAGTACAAATACCACATTTACTCATATAATTAATTGTCTTATACATCGAGTAGTATGGGACTCTAACCCTTTCAAACTCATGAATAAGATCTCATAGGTATACACCGAGTAGTATGGGACTTTAACCCTTTCAACTCGTGTATAGATTTCATAGATATGCACTGAGTAGTATGGGACTCTAACCCTTTCAAACTCGTGTATAAGATTTCTTAGATATACACCGAGTAGTATGGGACTTTAACCCTTTCACACTCGTGTATTAGATCCCGTAGATCTTTACTCATTAATAAGATAGTGAGAATTCATCACATAGTACAATTGTCATGAAATAAATAATTTCTACATACTCTTATTTCTATTGATCATCATATACTACCATATGAAAAATTAATTGCTTATTATCCAAATAATATTGTAAATGGGACTTATATTGTACTTTGACTAGTAATGTCAAATTAGCTGAGCAAGGTTATTCACTCACCTTGATGTTTGTCCAAGTTTACCTTGTTCCACACTAGAATTTGTGTAGGAAAATTTCCTAGTAAAATATATTACAAGAAATCATAAGAAAGGAAACAAAATCACGAAAATACGTAAAATTTTCTGACTGCTACAGTAACGGGTTGCTACAGTAACGATTTGCTACAGTGTCGGTTCGCTACAGTACTGCTACAGTAACCCGAAGAAAATTTTCCAGATTTTGTTTCGAAATTTCTGGTCGCTACAGTAACTCGGTTTTGCAGAATTTCTAACAATTTCATCCTTTCCTTTCTTGTTTCAAAACCAGAATTTCAACTCTTTTAACCGATTATAACTCAAATATAACTTGTAAAACAACTGAGATTCATGAATTATCATTAAAATCTTCAAGAACAAAACCTTCTCTGATCTTCTACATAAACTGAAATTTAAGGAAAATAATCGGATTAAAGCTTACCTTTGATCCTTACAAAGCTTTTGAACCGAACAAATAATCGAACTTTTGAAGATCAAGGAAAGGATTTGAGAAGAGGATGAAGAAAGGAGAGAGAAAACGAATATCAGTTTCGGTTGCGTGAAGAAAAAAAATGAGGGGGTACTATTGAAACTTTATATTAAATATTTCTAATGGGTTATTCAATAACCCATGGGTATCCATAACCCAACATCCAAACTCATCCAGTCAATTTACAATAAATGGACTAATTGACCATTTTGAAACCACTTTTCCATGAATTTCACCATTCTTAGAATATATCCCTCATTGTGCAAATATTTAGTCCAGTCATTTAACTCAATTTTCATAAATAATATTCAAAGAGAACAATTAAATATGAAAATTAAAAATGACCAAAATAAATAACTAAAGTAACGTTGTAGAATTCTAAAATACTCTTAAGTGAATTATATTCTGAAATTAACGGGTATTACACTGTTGGTGGCAATTCTAATTTTTTTAATTTTATTTAGAAATAATTAGACTTTCAATGGTGACTCTCGAAAGTCGCCACCAAAAGTTTGACTTTCAATGGCAACTATCGAGATCACCACCAAAAGTCTAATTTTTTAATTTTATTTAAAAATAATTGACTTTTCGTAGCAACTATGGAAGTCGCCACCAAAAGTCGGACTTTTAGTGGCGATAAATTAGGTAAACTTTTCAATTGAAATATAATAAGTTGTTATTTGGTAAATTAGCATTTATTATATACAAATAATCAAATAATTAATTGTTATATAATTGGTATATAAAAACTTACCTATAAGTGTTCATATTATTTATTTATTTTTTTAAATAATTATAATAAAATTTAAATTACCTCTATCATATCAAATTATAATAATGAATTATCACTTATTTTTTATTTTTTCTATAAAAGCTTGCTAGACTTCTTTATTGCACAATTATCAATGGTCAATCTCCTATCTTCATGTAGAGGTTTTTAAAAAGTGATCATCCACTATTGGCCAATTTTGATGCTTTTTCGTTTTTCAAAATTAAAATTTTAAAACTGAAAATCAATGTAGATATTTATATATTTCTTTTGAAAATCTCATCCATATTTGCATATCTCTTTCTCTAACACAATTTTCCTTCTTTTTTCTCTTTGATTTTGCTTCTTCTTCCCTTACATGTATGAAAGACAACAATGGCGATTTATCATCAAAGGTTTAAAGTGATATTTCTCTTACATCATTTGGTGTCATAGTTCAGTTTTCTTTTTATTTATTTTTTCTGATCTATACAGTTCATGTACTGTTCACATTCCCGATTACTGTTCATTCAATTGTGATTTTTGATTTTCTGTTTCTCTTTCATTCTTGCATTTTTTCTACTTCATTTCTGTATTCATTCTCCGTTGTTGTTTTCCGTGTTTCTAGTTCATCTATGTTTCTATTTTTTGTCTTCTGTTTTTTTTATTCCTATATGTTGTATTTCATTTCTACATTGGTCTGATTTTCTAATTCCAGTTTCGCTTTACTGTTTCTATCATTACGTTTTCTTGAGAAAAGCAGATCATGAAAAAGATCAAAACCTAAAAAACAAAAATGATGTCATTGAGGTAATTACTGTTTGAATAATATAATTTGACTATTTTTAAATTAATTTTTTTCTGATTTTTTCATCTAATAAGATTAATAAATAATCCCTTTTAGGCTTAATGTAAGCAAAGGGTAGAGCCCTCCTTATGAAGAGAAACTTCAGGCAATGTCGAGATTACATGTGTGCAGATTGATTGAATACTAATTTAGGATTTAAAGCATTATATTTTAAAGTTGGAATGTGATGTATATTTCCTTCCTTGATTATCTTTTTTTTTGTTGTTTTAAGATTTTGTGGGTATGTAAGTTATGTTTAAATTTCAATAAACCTATTTTTGCTAATCCAAATATATATTTACAGTAATAGAAGAAACAGTCAAAGGAAGATAAGGATTTTGATTCTAGCAGATCTATTAGATTAGTAACTTTTATCTCAACTCATTTTTATCATTAATTAATATATTTATCTAAATTAATTCATGTAATACATTATTTTTTATTCTTATTTTCATTTGACGTTATTCACATTCAATCTTCAAGGTATTTGTATTCGATGAATCATCTTATATGTGTCTTAATATGGCTTGAATGTCTTATTATTTTTGTATATGTATTCTTTTATATATTTTTTAATTATTTTTTAATTATTTTTATTTATTTAATAAAGAAAAATTGTAACATTTGTATTAATCCATGCATCACGCGGGTCACAATACTAGTTTTTAAACTAAAAGAGCATGATGAATTAAACTAATGAAATCACTTTTTTAATAAGGAAATATAGGAGAACAATTTAAGCTTACAGTGACGTAGGGAATCATCACTATGCTAGTCACGTGCCTGAGTAGCGGGTTGTGACAGTTCCGTACCAGTGACGTGCCCCGAAGTTGGATCGTGATAGATTACTTCTGTAGGTATATAAGAAACATGAATCTTTGGGAAATTTTGTTTATAAATGTTATCTTTGTGGAATGCTTGACAAGTGTGTGCCTTGCTGATCATGTTGTTTTCAGTAATGAGGGATCTCATTGTCATGCTGGTCATATTCTTGGGTTAGGGTGTGACAAATTACCACTTAATACTACTGCATCTACAGGGACAATTGATAAAATTGAACCGGACAAGAAAAAGGATTTTCATGGAAAGCAAATAATAAAATGGATTGAACGGGATCAGAAATGGGCTTTCTTGGAGGTTATATATATATATATATATAGAAACGAAAGATAAGTAAACTTTTTTCAAAAATTTAATTCTCCGTATGGTAGAAATAGAAGAACAAATTATAGCCATATTATAACAACTTTTTTAATAAATATTTAAAACTTAAATGTGAGATAAAAGAATTAGAATATAAGGATTTTGAGAGAATACAAGGCGTAAATATCAGTTTTAATTTTTAAATCTTAGTAAAAGAAAAATAACTATAATATTGAAGAGGAAAAAAAAAAAAGCAAACTGACAGTGGATACAATCAGTTTTCCTACCATATAATAAAATTTATTGTGTTTTATATTTACCGGTAAAATAAATTGTTGTTCCATGTTTGTATATTTCATATTGATTATACTGAAGCCTTTATTTATATTTTTGATAAGTAAAGATTTTTAGTTAAAATTTAATATTCAACTTAATCATAATTCAAAATTAAATTATTTAATTTTATAAAAAATCATATTAAATTATGTGCGAAAATGTAAATGAAAGTAACATTAATTTTTTCAGTGAATGTCAAAATCAGATCCGTATATATGCAACTTTATTATATTTATTCAGCATATTAATTTAGGTATATATGGTATGCGTCCTAAAAATAAAAAGTAAGAGGAAAAAACAAAAGATGGGAAAAAAAGGATAGTAGAGTCGTAAAAGGATTGTATAGTGCCATTTATGATAAACAAAATCAGATTCGTAAGGAATATATATACGTATATAGATATATAGCAATGCAAAAGAGAGTAGATTATTACAAATGTATTCGAAAAATAATAAAAGAAATTCGAAGGCAATCCTAACCACTTTAATATATGTATATATATAACAATGGGTGAAAAGTATGAGCATTATCCTTCAAAGAAAGAATTGGAAAGAGACAAGAAGATAAAATTGTCAAAGAATGGCTATGAGAAATCTATCTCCTTTCTGTCTTATATGCTTTTTCTGTTCTCGGCTTCACGTAAATATTTTAGTTTCATCTCAGCAATGAAAGATTATTGCTATTTATTAATTCCTCTGCCCAAAAATGTATTTATATGTATATCACTTCTTGGTTAGTGGATAATAGTTTTTAAGAACAGCAATAGTTTAATGACTAAATTATCAATTTAGTTTTTAACATATTACAGTTTTTTTTTAATTTAGTTCTTGAAAGCTGAAAGATTAACTATTTTTTAATTTAATTTATAAAAGATTATATTTGTCTTAATTTAATCATTTCTTTTTTGTTAAATCACAAAATTTTCTGGTACAAAATCTCGATTTTTTTAATTCTCATAAGTCACTTTTACAAAAAGAGGAATCAAATTGAAATAAACACAATTTTTTATGAAATAAATTAAAACATTTGATCTTTTAAACTAAATTAAAATAACTATAATATTTTTGAGGAACAAATTAATAATTTACTCTAGTTTAATTTTTGCATATGCCAATTTGATTTAAAAAATGTGTATGTATGATATTCAAATATTTTTATTTATCCATATTTCCTTTTTAAAAAAGTAATAATGTACTCTCTTCCTCTCTCTCTCTCTCTCTCTCTCTCTCTCTCTCTCTCTCTCTCTCTCTCTCTTCTCTCTCTCTCTCTCTCTCTCTCTCTCTCTCTCTCTCACACACAAGTAATTTTTTTAATTCTTTTGCCTCAGATTTTGAACATAAATATATTTTTAGTGTCTCTAATATTTCAAAAATTTAAATTTAATGCCTAAAATTCTATTTTAATCCTTTATAAATCAGATATATTTTTTATTCAATTCCTCACAGATGATATACTTTTCAAATTAGTCCTTCATATGTAAATAATCAATATGATTTCTTCCAAATAAAACTTTATGAATACTGCATTTTTGTCAATTTAACATTAAAAAAAATTAATAGATTTGATTTTGTATAACATTTTGTTTTGAAAAATTACCAAATCACCTTTTTATAATATATAGATTGATTGTTAATTATATCAACAATAGACTGACAACATAACATTATGGATAACATTTTTATTTGTACGAAATCAAGTTCAGCAATATCCTATCCTATTCATGAATGATCAATATTAATAGACTGGCAATAGGTGCAATTAGTTTTTGTACCATAAAATAAAATTTATTGTGTTTTATATTTTACCTGTAATATCAGTTGTTCTTGCATGTTTGTATATATGGAAAATATCAATTAAATATTTGTTGTACTGAAGCCTTTATTTATATTTGGATAAGTAAAGGATTTTTTGTTTAAATTTAATATTCCACTTAATCATAATTTAAAATTAAATTATTTTATTTTAACAAAAAAAATATAACAAATAATGTGATAAAATATAAATGTAAGTAATATTGAAATTTTTAGTGCATACTAAAAACAGATTCGTATAAATGCACCTTAATTATATTTATTCATCATATTAATTTAGATAAGCTGCGCGTCCCAAAAATAGAAAGTAGAGAACAAAAGAAGGAATTAAAGGATATACTGTGGTTCGACTGACTACATGTTGAGTCACATATGGTCTGTTTATTATTTTTTTATATTTTATAATTTATAATTAATCTATAGTTTTCATTTATTCTGTAGCCTCCATAAATAAAGTGATTTTTTTAAAATTATTTGTTTATAATGTGTTTATTGTTTAAACAAATTTTTTTTATTCAAAATTAATAAATTAAGATAACCGTAATTTTCATCTAAAATTTACACATACTAGAATTATTTGATATAAAATTTTTATAATTGTTGATATAAAAATTCAAAAATGAATTTTATACATAAAATTAAATTAATTGATATAAAACATAAAATAATTGTTATAAAATATAATATTGGTTATATAAAAATTAAAAAAAATTCTATGAGACTAGACCAAACACACAAATATAAATTGTGTGGCTCGATAGTTTGCCTATTATAGTGTGGCTTGACTGACCACATGTCGAGCCACATATAGTCTGTGAGCCTAGCAATTCTCACCAAAATGTTTTTTAAAATTTAATATAAGTAAATATATAAATATATATAATTTATTTAAATATTTATAAATACATATTAACTTTTTCATTTACAAGAGATACATAAAATTAATTTATATACAACATAAAAATAATTGTTATAAAATATAAAATTTGTTTATATAAAAATTCAAAAAAAGAATTTTATACATAAAATAAAATTTAACTAATATAAAACATAAAATAGTTGATATAAAATATAAAATTTGGTTATATAAAAATTAAAAGAAAATTCTATAATACTGGACCAAACACATAAATACAACAGACATAAATATTGTGTGGCTCAATATACAGAGTGTCGAGCCACATTATACGTGTGGCTACACTAAGCAATCTGTGAGCCAGCATGTCTCACCAAAATTATTTTTTAAAATTTAATATAAGTAAATATATAAATATTATATATAATTTATTTAAATATTTATAAATATATATTAACTTTTTTCATTTACAAGAGATAATAAAATTAATTTATATACAACATAAAAATAATTGTTATAAAATATAAAATTTGTTGATGTAAAAATTCAAAAAAAATTGTACATAAAATAAAATTAATTGATATAAAATATAAAATATAAATTATAAAATATAAATTTTGGTTATATAAAAATTTAAAAAAATTCTACAGGACTGGACCGAACACACAAATATAAATTATGTGGCTGGACAGACATGATTGTTGATCTTGTGTGGTACGATAGTCTGTCTGTCAAGCCACACTATATGTGTGGCTCGACACACTGTGTGTTATTATGTATATGTATGGCTTGACTAACTACATGTCAAGCCACATGTGTACTGTGAGTCATCATGTCTTATCAAAATCATTTTTTTATTTAAATATATATATATATATATTCACTTTTTTCATTTACAAGAGATACATAAAATTAATTTATATGCAACATAGAAATAATTGTTATAAAATATAAAATTTGTTGATATAAAAATTTTAAAAAAAATTTAAATAAAATAAAATTAACTGATATAAAACATAAAATAATCGTTATAAAATATAAAGTTTGGCTATATAAAAATTTAAAAAAAAATATGGGACTGGATGGAACACACAAATATAAATTGTGTGGCTAGGTGAATTGGAAAATGAACTTTACATGTTAAACTATGTAAAAAAATAAACATATATATTACAAAATTAGACTATTAAAAAGTTACATGTTCTTAAAATTACAAAATTTGATCTCGATTGATGAGTCAGTTTCTATGGCTGAGCATATTGATGCGATTCTTAAAGGATTACCTAATGAATATGATGGTTTTGTGGTCATTGTATCTACTAAAACAGAGCCATAAGCTTTGCTAATGGCTTTTGAAGATAGAATAGAAAAAAAATAAAAAGACAGTTGAAGGCACAGTAGCTACTACCACAACGAATGTTGCATTGACAGCCTCCAGTGACAATCAAGGTTCAACTAAGGATGAGAGACATCAGAATACTAACAATTCTGGCAGAGGTAACTCTCAGCAAAATAGAGGTGGCTATAATCAGTATGGAAGAGGAAGATCTTGTGGAAGAGGTAATGGCAGAGGCAATTCCTGGTATGGCAAACCTCAGTGCCAAGTTTGCTGGAAGTTCGGTCATGAGGCATGGCAATGCTATCATCGATACAATCAAAGTTATGGAGGTCTTGCACACTATTCCTACAATTCTCCTCAAGCTCAACCTAGAGGAACAGTACCTATGCAAGCCATGTTGGCAACATCAGAGGTCCTGGACGATCCTAACTGGTACCCTGACTCAGGAGCCAACAGCCATGTTATAATGAATCTACACAATCTGTCGACAAAAGTACCCTACAATGGATCTGAACAAATTATTTTGGGTAATGGAGTTGGTATTCCCATTAAGCACACTGGTCACTCTTCTTTTTTATCTCCTTTCAATTCCACACCCTTACATTTAACTTCTATCTTACATGCTCCAAATATTACCAAGAATCTCCTTAGTGTTCGAAAATTTGCACAAGACAATAATGCTTTCTTTGAATTCCATGTTGATAAGTGTCTTGTCAAATCTCAGGAAACACACAAGGTATTGCTTCAGGGAACAACTAGGAATGGCTTATACACTCTGTCAGACATACACATGAATGCACCTCAGCACAATTCAAAATCATACCTCCCACTCATATTGTCAATACAGCTTCTGTTGATACTGTTTCATCTGGTCAACAGCATTCTTGTAAAAATAATGGTCTTAGTCTATGGCATAATAGGCTAGGACATCCTTCAATTAAAATTACCAAAAGTGTGATGAATAAGTGTAACATTGGTCACAATAATAATATTGATCTATTTTGTTCTTCTTGTTGTTTGGGAAAAAGTCACAGACTGCCATTTTCTCCATCTACTACAGTTTATAAATTTCCTCTTGACCTGGTTGTGTCTGATGTGTGGGGTCCTGCCCCTGTTCAAACTAGTAAAGGTTATTCCTACTATAGTCATTTCAAGTCTACTGTTGAGCTTCAAACAGGTTGTAAAATCAAAGCTATTCAAACTGATGGTGGTGGTGAATACCAAGCTCTCACTTCCCTTGTATCGTCTAGTGGTATTCATCATAAAATTTGTTGTCCTTATACCCTGAACAAAATGGTAGGGCTGAACGTAAGCATAGGCAAATTACCGAGGTCGATCTCACCTTACTAGCTCAAGCCAACTTACCTTTACACTTCTGGGGTTATCCATTTCAAGCAGCTACATACCTTATCAATCATCTACCTACACCTATTCTTGACCATAAATCTCCTCTTGAGAGGTTAACCAATGTCCCACATGATTACATGTTTTTAAAAACCTTTGGGTGTGAGTGTTTTCCCTACCTAAGACCATACAATTCCACCAAGTTTAATTTTAAATCCTCCAGGTGTGTGTTCTTAGGTTATAGTGTCCAGTATAAAGGGTACAAGTGTTTTGATCCCATCCATAATAGGATCTACATGACAAGGCATGTGCAATTTAATGAGTCATCTTTTCCGTATGTTGCCATGACAGCCAGCCCTGCTGTAATTTCTACTAAACATTGTACCACGTTTTCAACGGTTGTCCCTTCCATTCCTGTTTTGGTCCCAGGTCACTCCACTAGTCCTCCTTGTTCCTCGTCCTCCACTCCCTCTAGACTTGACTCTATTCCCACATCATCTTCCATTACTCCAGCATTATCTCCACTTGAAACATTATGTTCTAATACAGGTTATGTTCCTACCACTATGTCTCCAATCCGTGACCATGTAGTGTGTAGTCCTTATCCACCAAATCCTACTATTACCCATCCTATGGTTACAAGATCCAAAGTGGGAATTGTCAAGCCTAAAGCATTCACTTCAGAAATTACAACTGCAACTAGAACAGTGAAAGAAGCACTCTCATGACCTTAATGGCTTAAAGCCATGCAAGAAGAGTATGCCCTTATAAGGAATAGAACATGGTCACTAGTAACTCTTCCTAAGGACAAGCAGCCTATAGGGTGTAAGTGGTTGTTCAAGACCAAACTTAATGTTAATAGAAGTCTCAATAAACTTAAAGCAAGATTAGTGGCCAAAGGGTTTCTACAGAAAGAGGGTTTTGACTTCACTGACACCTTTTCTCCAGTAGTTAAGCCAACAACCATAAGGACAATATTGACACTTGCACTAAGCAAAGGGTGGCACCTACATCAATTAGATATTAATAATGCATTCCTAAATGGTGAATTGTAGAAGGAGGTTTACTTGGTACAACCTCAAGGATTTGAAGTAGATGACAAGAGCTTAGTTTGTAAATTGAATAAGGTGTTGTATGGGTTAAAACAAGCCCCGCGAGCGTGATTTCAAAAGTTGACCAATACTCTTCATCACATGGGCTTCAAATCTTCTAGATGTGATACTTCTCTATTCATTAAGCATTCTCCCAGGTCTACAGTACTTATTTTAGTATATGTGGATGACATTATTGTTACAGGGACATTTAAACATGAGATTACAACAGTAATATCACAGTTGGGGTCTACCTTTGCAATTAAAGATCTTGGGGCACTTCATTATTTTCTTGGAGTGGAGGTTCAAAGACTTCCCAATGGCACTCTTTACCTAAGTCAAACTAAATATGCGACTAACATCTTAGACAAAGCCTCTATGCTTCAGGCTAATTCCTTTCTTACACCTATGTTTGATAGCACAAAGATCACAGTCAATGGTACCAAGAAATTTGAAAAGCCAACTCTCTATCATTCAATTGTTGGGGCATTATAGTACTTAACCATTACAAGGCCTAATATTGCTTTCAATGTTAATAAAGCATGTCAATTCATGCAAACACCCATGGAGGAGCGTTGGATGCTAGTCAAACGCATCCTTCGTTATATTACTGGTACTTTATCCTATGGCCTGAGCTTTGCTAAATCTGAGAACTTTGATGTTACTTCTTTTTGTGATGTAGATTGGGGTGCTGATCTTGATGACCGACGTTCTACTACAGGTTTTTGTATTTATCTTGGTGCCAACTTAATTAATTGGGGAGCCAAGAAGCAACCAGTTGTGGCTCGTTCAAGTATTGAGGCAGAGTATCGATGCCTGGGTAATACGGTTACTGAAATAGCCTGGGTCCAGTCATTGTTGTCTGAACTTGCAGTACTTGTTAAACGTGCTCCCACTATCTACTGTGACAATCGTAGCACAGTTATGCTATCAACTAATCCTATCTTACACTCCAGGACCAAACATATTGAGTTAGATCTACATTTTGTGTGTGAGAAGGTTCAACAGGGCACTGTTCAGGTGGTTCATGTTCCTAGACACGAGCAGACAGCTAATATACTTACAAAACCAACTTCCCTTTCTAGTTTTAATCTTAACAGAACCAAACTAAGAGTATGTGCTGCACCTACTCTGAGTTTGAGGGGGATATAAGGTGATATGTATGTTACTGTGTAGTTAGTGTGTAGTTAGTCTGTTGCTGAGTTAAGTAAGTTGTTAAATAAGTAGTTAGAGTACACGTGCTTGTACACATGTCATATGGAGAATGGCTAGATTAGATCTAGAGAAGCTTCATGTCCAGACAAGTGTAACATAAATATTTTATCTGTGATTGAGATTAATAACGAGAAGTATTACTATTCACTCAAGTAAATCTGTTTTTTATAAAAGAGACATGGAAAGATATTTAGGTGGAGATCTTTCTTTGTCTATATTGTTTTCTTTTCTTTCCTTTCTTCTTCTTTCTTTCCTTTTTTTTTAAGCATATGGAACTTGTTTGTATTGGTTTTTCTTCGCACCCACAATGTGTTTTTCTCCTATCAAAATAAATGGTACCATCTATTTTCTAAAAATTTGAGAGAATTCAAATCTATTTTGACATTGTTGCGAGAAAATTCTCATTTGACACATTTGTCACCTACACAAAGTTCTTGGAGACTACAATATTCTTTTTCTGTTTGTTTTGTTTTCCTTTGTGTTGAATTATTGTGTTTACTAGAAAAAAAAAAAAGGCAAGTAGAATAAGTAGAGCTATGTTTGTATTGTGTGTGGAATATAATTAGAATCTTAGTTGAAAAATTGAGGTTATCATTTTTGTTTTCCTGATTGGACTTGAAATTAATTTTTCTATCTCCATACCTGGAGGCAAATAAGTAACTTTTAGAGGAAACCCATTGCATGATCATTTGTATTATTGTGTAGGTTTAGAAATAGAATGGAGGAAGAGAAGATCCTCCACTCTTCCCACTCACGCCATTGGATTGGTGTGAACTCCAATAAAGGATTTGGATTTGAATAGAGGCTTGTGTAAGATCAATATAATAGCTTTTTTGCTACCAAAGTTATCATATAATCCTTGGGAACGAGCATAATCTTTGTTCGTTTGAAGCTTGAATAAAAAACTTAAGCGATGTCCCTAGTCAAACATTCAAAACATACCATAAAGAAAGAAAATTATGCATGGCTTTTAGTGTACCTCTATCCCAATTTTTAGAGTATTAACAATTTATGGGAAAACACTATTATGAAGAAATAAAACTGAAGCCCAAAGGACTAAAGAAACATTGGTAACATAAAGATAAACCAAAAAGACTTGTCAGGAATAAGAGAATTAAGCAAAATCCCTGTAAATACTAGATATAACTGTACAACATATGCGTACACAAATGCATTGGATATATATATATATATATATATATATATATATATATATATATATATATATATATATATATATATATATATATATATATATATATATATATATATATATATATATATATCATTAGCTACCAATTTACCATTTAATATTCATCTGAAAACCATTCAACAATAATAACATTCATGTAAAAAGAAACTACAACCGTCCAAAGGAGTTAATATAGAACAATAAGAAAAAAGTTGGATATCGTGACATATTTTCTGCATCAGTACCAGAGGAAAGCTTACAAAACGGACATTCGGGAATCACTTGCCCAAACCTTCTCATTCAGAAATGAGTTTGCATCTTGGAGAACTTCTTGGGCATGAAGATATCTCTTTGATCATCAAATGCTTTATATGTGGAACCTTACAGCAAATTTTCATTGTCTGCAAAACTCTAGCATTCTCCATAAGAAAAATTGCAAATGGCAGAACACAGATCACGTCTTCATCATTTCCTCTAACACAAAAGCTTTTAAGGTGTGATGAAATGTGTCAAGGAAACTCACCCACATTGTCAAGGAAATACATTCATTTTTTCAACCTCCCAACATGCACCTACCTCTGTTTTTCAACATCCACCTACCTTCCAAATCCAGAAGTCCACATTGTCTGCACCTTCCAAGCTTCAATCTTCAACCTCTGCCAGCTACGTCCATGTGCCATTGTTCCCCTAGAATTAGTATAAATAGGTGAAGGCTTCATTGTAATAGATCAGAATCAAGTAATTAAAGCTTGCTTTTGAAACTTTGAAGTTTCATTTCTTCTTCTGCTCTGCCCCCCCTTTTCCCTGAGCCATATTTGGTATCAGAGCAAGGTTCCAGAGAGAGGGAACGCCTGAAAAGCTCCTGAGATTCACTGTCGAAGTTTTCCGGCGACGTCGAAATCGGCCAACTTCGAAAGTCCCATCTCCGGCGCTCTTTCGGGAAAACTGACGTCGGAATAGTGATCGGAAGGGTCCAAAACCTTGGACTGGAGAAGATCAACGCAGCATGACCTTCGACGCGCCCGCACGCGCCACCGTCGGAAGAACACGCGCCGGCCATCAACTCCACGCGCCACACGCGCCTGCCAGAGGTTGAAGACGACCACGTCATCAGCCACGTCATCATCACGTCATCCGCTCCAACCAATCATATATTGCCACGTGTCAACTAGGCCACGTGTCCAAGCTGATTCGGTTGCCACGTCATTAGCCACGTCATCACCACGTCATCCACTCCAATCAATCAGAGGTTGCCACGTGTCAGAACTGCCACGTGTCACAGCTGATTCGTTTGACACGTCATCATCCACGTCATCAGTTCATCAAATCAACGATTGCCACGTGTCAAGTGTTGCCACGTCACCACAATTTTCCAGATTCCCATATTGACCCCGGAAGTCTTACAAAATCTTATTTTTACCCCTATACTTTCTAAAATTCCACTTTTGCCCCAAAACTTTCTGAAATTACAGATTTACCCCATAACTTTCTAAAATTCGACTTTTGCCCCGAAACGTTCTGAAATTACAGATTTACCCCAGAACTTTCTAAAATTCCATTTTTGCCCCGGAACTTTCTGAAATTACAGATTTACCCCAGAACTTTCTAAAATTCCAAATTTGCCCCGGAACTTTCTGAAATTACAGATTCACCCCAATTCTTTCCAAATCATAGATTGGCCCCAATATTTTCCAAAAAAATTACAGATCAACCTGACATTTTTTTTTTAAAAAAAAAAAGTTCATTTTTAGCCCCTAAATCTTCTAAAAAAAAAGAAATTTCACTCCAATCCCACAATTTTTCTTAATTTTCTTATCCATCCCCAATTTTCTACAACCAAACTTCAAACTTTTCTCCTTCCCTAGCTAACAGAAATGCCTCCAAGAAGCAGGCGTGCACAAGAAATTGAATTGAACGAGATGAGAAATCAACTTCAACAGTTGCAAGAAACAGTGTATGCCCAGCAAACATGGCTTGAGACCCAGAAAGATCGTCGATGCAAAAATTCAAATAACAGCAGTTCATCAATAACTTACAATCGCTACTCCAACAATGTTAGAATGAAAATTCCTGAATTCGATGGGAATAACCAACCTGAAGAATTCAAAGACTGGCTTAAAAAGGTTGAACTGATTTTTGAGTATAAGGAGGTCCCCGAAGATCAAAAGGTGAAAATTGTTGCCACTAAACTCAAGAAGTACGCTTCTTTTTGGTGGGAAAATCTTAAGAGAAAGCGCGAACACGAAGGGAAGCGCAAGATTCGAACTTGGAAGAAAATGCGACATAAGTTAACCCGTAAATTCTTGCCTGAACAAACAGGGTTTATGGGAGTGTCACTTATTTCTATCCCTACTTCGTCACAAATTCCTGAAAAGGAAGAGGAATCTATACCGACAGGATCAGTGCATGATAGTGATGTCATACCAGATGACGATGATTACATATTAACAGAGCCAGTATATGACAGCGATATCATGCCAGAAGAGCCAGTATATGACGATGATATCATGCCAGAGGAGTCAGTGTATGATAGAGAAGTCAAGTTGACAGAATCAGCATATGACAGTGATGTCATGATAGCAGAACAAGCATATAACAGTGATGTCTTGCCAGCAGAGCCAATATATGATAGTGAAGTCACGCTGACAGACCATGATGAGACACTGGTAATTCATCGAAACCTGCATATAACGCCAGCAAAAGACGAGTCTTGGTTAAGTCATAACATCTTCTATCCTATTGAAGATAAAATTTGTGATGTCAACATGGGCAACAAAAGTTATGACAATATTGTGACCGACTACATGGTGGAAAAGTTGGAGGAATTATCCGTTAATCATTCGTATCCTTACAAATTTCATCAAGAAGAAGTTTGCTGTAATGTTGTGCCTACGGAAGATTGTCATCTTCTTTTGAGAAGACATTGGCAATTTGATCGTTGTGTCCAAGACGACGGCCATACAAGCATATACTCTATTAAAAAAATGGAGTAAAAGAGATGTTAGTGCCAATGCCACCTGGTGAATGCAATAAGAACAAACTAGAAAGATACGATTTCACTTTTTTCCCGGTCTTTCTTGTTGTAATTCCAGAAGACAATCCACCAGGAGTGCCACCTAAGAGAAACAACGACATCCAGCAAGACTCGAGGGCGAGTCTCGTCCAACCCAGGGAGAATGTCAAGGAAACTCACCCACATTGTCAAAGAAATACATTCATTTTTTCAACCTCCCCACATGCACCTACCTCTGTTTTTCAACATCCACCTACCTTCCAAATCCAGAAGTCCACATTGTCTGCACCTTCCAAGCTTCAATCTTCAACCTCTGCCAGCTACGTCCATGTGCCATTGTTCCCCTAGAATTAGTATAAATAGGTGAAGGCTTCATTGTAATAGATCAGAATCAAGTAATTAAAGCTTGCTTTTGAAACTTTGAAGTTTCATTTCTTCTTCTGCTCTGCCCCCCCTTTTCCCTGAGCCAAAATGCCTACAGGAACAAGTTCTGGTTTCCTCCAAGTACTCAAATAATTGCCTCTAGGTTTCTGTCACCCATATAAATGACATTAAAAAAAAGTATGTGAAAGAAAAGCAAAAGACAAAACAGGCAAGCCAGTTTCCCTCAGACTCAACAAACCTCATGAATATCCAGACTTTGAAGAACGGATGAGTTTTGGAGAATGTTTGCCACAATCAAGTAGCTAATTTCAGAAAATGTAATCTAATCTCCATGGAGACCAAATTGTGAAAGGTTGGAGTATCAGCAGGTTCATAATAAAAGTACTGTATGGCCAAGACAAAGACAAGATCAATAGTTTTGTTGAGATTTTTAAATATAAATAAATCATAAAAAATGAAAGTAAATTACACTTGGTTCACATATTTTATAAATAATTTAATGATTTGATCCCAACAGAAACAAGTATTAATTTATTTGAGGGCACAAGAAGCATGACATACTGGCCGTAACGGCAGGATTTCCACGTTGCAGAACACTTTCAAGGGAGTGATGAGAAAGAGAACAGAATGAATATTTGCTCTCACCAAATTCAGAAGGCTTTCACACTTGCACCAATTGTAATGTCTATTATATCCAATAGACCATAGGACCAAATACTCGAGAGCTCTACAACTAGGAAGAACCATGAAGAGACGTTCACATGGAAGCTTAACATTTTCCAGATGCAGGGTCTTGAGTGAGGGTAAGGAAACAGCGGAAAAATTGTCCACAGTCAGATTATTCAATTTGAGAACCACAATGGTTGTGCTGAAGAAAACGTTAGACGCCAATGAAATGACATTTCGGTTGCCAATCGTGAAGGGAAGAGAGATCTCGGGCTCCTTAACTGTAAGACGCATTACATTATTAACCCAATCGCTGATATCAGAGGGGTTAGAAGAAAACGCACATTTGAGACGGAATCTTTTGATAGGATGCTCACGTCGAGGGATAAGTAGCGAATCCATGAAACCGACGAAGCGATCATAGTTTCTTTGAAGACCTTCGTAGTTTCTGTAGAATGGGTCGCCTATTCCATCGTCGAAGTCGAGAGAGGGAAGCGAGAGCCAAAGTGATTTCCAACTCTTTGATAAAGCCCTTGTGGTTGCAGCATGTTTGAATGGAAGAATAGATAAAATGTGGAATAGCAAATCGTCTGATAAGCTGCTAATCCGATCAGTCATGGCTTCTGCATCGTTTTGCTGTTCATTGGAGTTCGATTCGGCCATGGATGAACTATGGACTATGGACTCAACTGAGGAAGGGGAAAATGGAGGGACTCAGTCCAAGGGCTCAACCTTCTCTCTCTGTCTCTTCCTTTCTCGTGGGCTCACTTCTGTATCCTGCTCTCTGTTTTTTTGTCTCTCTCTTCTTAAGCTCACTTCTCTCTCTCGAGCTCACTCTACGTTCCCTCTGTGTGTGTCCCAGTGAAAAAAGAAAAGGAAAACAAGGACGAAAACAGAGCCCATGGGAACAGAGCCTCCCTTGTGTAGAGCTCTGGTCCTCCCTCTCTCTAACTCGTTTTCTCCCTCTCTCTTGCGTTCTGCTCCTCATGTGTATAAGTATGAGGGAGATAAAAGAACGTTCATGGCATGAGCTTTATTGAGTGATTGTTAAAGAAGATGAGAGTGTGGATCGTACGTGGAAGATGGATGAAAACAGAACGTGCATGGCATTGATAAATACTTGACATGAACATATGACTGATTCATCGTAATTTCCGTATTTCATAGGTTTACATAAAATTTCCTGAATTGTTCACCTCATGATCAATACAAACTTACACTATAATTAAATCATGAACACAGGTGACTTCCTTTTCTAACGACTAATACCGTATGACAAATCAATCATTCTACATCCCAACAAGATAATGCTCCACATGGCAATACAGACAATCTTTGGCAATTTTCCAATCATATATAGATTTAGCAAGAATCTTGAGTAGAATGTATTGCAGAGCTTGAAGGATTGCCTGACTGTAAACAATGAATGGGAGGCGTTGTTTCAGTCTTCAACTCTCCATATGCTTCCCAACAGAAAGGGCCATTGGAGACAGAACTTGGTTGAAGCTGAATGGTGTTGAAGGTGAGATCAGTACATGGCGTGCTATCACTGCATGCCAAACGAACAGGCTCCTTCGTGTATGTTCCTTTTATGTTGACATACCGTACGCCTGATACAGCCACGGCCGATGACTCATTCTGGCACTTGCTCTGCTCGCAGTAGTATTGGTCTATCATTATTGGGGTTTCCACGTCTGAAACTTGAATGTTGGAGAACATTATGCCTTGAGCTGATCCAGACCCTCCCTGCGAGACACACATACATGCTAAGTTACATCAATGTGTTTAATGCTTAAGCCTATACAATTACACAGGTCGGGTCGGGTTGGGTTCAACGTTTTTGGAAACTGAAACCAAACCAACTCAAACTGACCCTAACAGATTGGTTTGAGTTAGGTTGGATTGGGCAGGATGTTTTTTTTTTTTTCCCTCACTCGCTTCTTGCTCCAAGCTGACAGCCAGAAGTGCGAAGAGTGGAAAAGGACAAAAGGCAATAGCTAAAATAACAGAAGAGTGAAGAAGACCAGGAGGCGACGGTCGAAGAGACAAAAGAGTGGAGAAGGGAAAGCCAAAAAGTGACGGCCGTGTTGACTAGGAGGTGAGGATTTGAGATTGGTGAAGGAGAAGACGTCTAATTTGAGACACAGAGACAATAAATTCATTTATCTTGGAGAAGAAGAAGTCTAATTATTAACTTTCGAAAGAACCCTAAAACCTAATAAAACATAATAATTTAATAAAATTTGAATTGGTTTTATCGAGTTAGAAAATTCTCAACTTACTATTTAAACCGCTAGTAATTAGGTTAAAATTTTTTTAGCCAACCTAACTCAAATGTGTGATTTGGATCATGTTGGACTAGTTGATCGGGTCAACCTAACCCAAAACTAGTGTACCTGCCGTGTCTTGATTCTGACACCAGTAAGTGTGTTCTTTAAGGTAACATCTCGGACAGTGACATTGGAAACGCAGGCTTTGTTGTTTTCCTCTCCTAAACTTCCAACACTAAAACCGTGACCAGGTCCACAGTCCACGTCGTGTATATATATATTGGAACATCCAGTTTGTATGGACACACAGTCATCTCCTGCACAATATAGTAACAAAACCAACAAAATTTACAACGTACTGAAAAATGTTGAACAATAGGAACCGAATGAAGAACTTTTAGAATCACAGGCGTAGAAAGTTAAACTTTGATTTTATCATTTTGGAAATATAATTACCACAGGCAAGAGTACTGCTATAGATGACAACATTCTGGGAGTTCTGTAGATGAATCCCGTCAGTGTTGGGACTATCACCAGGTGATGAAACACTTATAGCAGACACCTCAACGTTAGTACAAGAATCAAACTTCAGATGCACCTTTTGACTGTTCTGAATCGTTATGCCTGTCACCGTTACGCCATCACTTCCATAGAATCTAAGGGCCTGAAACATCAATAAATTATGCATATATATACGCATGAGAATTTTGCATTTTCTTGCATTGAAAACAGATTTTTTGTGACGACTAAAAGATTGCCACTAAAAGTGGGGTTTTCCATGGCATTATTGAATTACCGTTGGTCTGGTGCTGGCCAATCCAGAGTCACCACTCCACCAAGCAGAGCCTTGGCCATCGATCACACCTTTGCCTGTGAAAGTGAACTTTTTAAGGTCTTTGAACTCAAGCCACTGCAACGTTCCTGAGCCCCACGCTGATGAGCTTGTCGGTGCTTTGATTTGGCCATCCAACTGCATTTTATTTTTGTGCTCTATGCCATTAAATTTCCTCAATTTGATATGTTAAATTTTAATAGTACACTTATGTTCATATAATTTTAAATGTATATTTTTTATGTCAACAATATATATAAAAGGTAGATGGTGGAATGAAAAAAATCCCCTCACATTTAATACCATCTATTATAAGTAGTCGGAGGAAACTGGCTTGAATCAATAATGCAAAGTTCATTTTCTATACTCAGTTAATAATGATCGCTCAAATTTTATTTTGTCACATATATAGTCTAATTTTAAAATTTAAACAGATAGCTTAATTACTTGTAGATATATAAGTAAAAGTAATATGAATTATATCTTCAGAATTACATTAGTATGTACATGATTGGTTATTTCAATAAAATTTATTGGTACATCAACAAAAGTTTAATATCAAGGGCCAAATTGAAAAAATTATAAACAATAGAAGTACTTATTTTAAACTTTTAAATTATAGAAATGAAATTATAAATGAAGGAAATTTTGAGAAACAAAAGACTAAGGTAAGTATATTACTAATATTAATTATTTTGATGAGGTGGAATGAATAGAATAGTGCACCTGAAGAACATTATTTGTCTCACAATCACGGCCCTCAAAAGTGATTGGTCCGACCAGAAACACAGAACCGGAAGGAACCTCAAATGTTGATGCCTCTACCTTGCAAGCTTCTGCCCATGTGTCTTCAAACGCCTTTTTTTCCATAGTTCCCAAAAGATTCAACAAATTAAAATTTAGCATACTTAGGGTATCACAAATAACTAACCCCACTTCGTGTGATAAGACTTTGTTATTATTGTTATAGAGTATAACAAGTGGCTAATAATAGAGAACACAGATCAAATTCTTTGCTTGGTTAAACAGGATTGTTTGATCAGTTCCGACAGGTGGGACTCATGTGGACCCCACTTGATAAAAACTTGATTGGATGATTTGGACAATTTATTTAATCAAACAAATAATCGACATACTTAGGGTATCACAAATAGCTAACCACACTTCGTGTGATAAGACTTTGTTATTATTGTTATAGAGTATAACAAGTGGCTAATAATAGAGAACACAGATCAAATTCTTTGATGATTTGAACAATTTATTTAATCAAACAAATAATCGACATTCAATAATAGGAATATAAATATCTATTAAAGTCATGCGACGATTCTTAATGTGCAATATTGTATGTTTTTTATTATTATTATTATTATAATAATAGTAATAATAATTAAGAATTGGATTAGTTACTTTTTAGTAATTTTAAGAATTAATTTGGTGCTTTTAGTAAAATAAATTTATGCAGATGCTGTCTCTAATATTTGAAGCCAAATAATCAATGTAAATAACACACTTTTTTTTTTTGGGTACATGGAAAAGTAAAATTGAAATGTTTAAACCTAGGATAATTTGCTACACCACTCACTTTTCTCGCTTCTAAAAAATAGCTGAATTTATTAATTAACAACTGGGTCAACTACTTAGGATTGGATTAATTAATTAATTATGCTTTTATTTATAATCTAATTAATTATATTACTAAATATTATTCTAGTAGATGTTTTGTCCTTCATTTATTCCTTTTCTCTTGTGAGCTTTTCGCTCTATGCAATATGTGAAATGGGGGGAAAACAAACAAAACAAATAATAGTCAAACATAAAACTCAAATGTAGTCATGACCATAAGGAAAACTAAGGAAGCAATATGAAATAATATAATTAAGAGTCTCCTTGCGTTTTCTTGTTTTATTTTTTCCTTACTTCGTTTATTGAAAATAGAAAATCAGCAAAAACACGTTTGACACTGTTTAACGGAAATTATTTTGATTTGAAAGTAAAGGCAAAGAAATTAATAGTAATATGAATATAGCTAACAAAGCAGTAAAGTGAGAAACAAAATCCCTAATTACTCTTGAAAACTTGCAAACCAAAATAGGTTTGAAAAAGTAAAAGTAAAAAATAAAAATAAAAATGCTTTTAACCTCACCTTTGTGTCATCAGTTTTTCCATCACCTTTAGCACCGTAGTGTAAGACATTGAAAGTGGCAGAATTATCAGAGGCAGCCTTGAGTTTCCTCCCAAATGGCCTGCTATGTCTGCCATTGCAGGTTTCAAAGCTTGAAGACCACACACAAAACACAATGAAAAAGATCCATATGAAGGAGTTTTGGTTGACACACTTCATTTTCATCAACATAGAGAGATAACTAATTAAACACTGATAGATTGAGAAGTAAGAAGTGAGAAGAAGAGGCTTTATTTCTGTGGGTTTATTATGACTGAGAAGAGAGTTGTTGGTGTATTTATAGAGCAAGTGTTTGAACACTGTGCTATCATGAACGCAACAGTAGTATTATACATGGCACAGTTTACAGGTTGAAACTAGAAGTGTATATACGGCACCGAATCTTTTTATTGGTTAGTTAACTCTAGTCTTCTCCTTTTTTTTTTACAAAAATAATATTTTGGCCATTTAAAAGTTTTATATTGATTCTTTGTATTTCAAAATCTTATTATTTTGTTCCTTATTCGTTAGAACCGTTAATTTATATATATAACTGAATTGACACGTTATCTTTAAAATACTGACATGACCTATCTACAAAGTTGTTAATTTAATGTTAGTATCTCACGTGTAATTTTTAAAATTTTCAAAATGTTGACATGGCCTATATGGGAGGAAGCATATATAATGGCATTTTTGGGTATTTTGAGAATTACATGTAGAACATTAATATTTAATCGACTAACATGTAGATAGGTCATATCAGCATTTGAAGAATGATATGTCAACTCCATTATATTGACTAACGGTTCTAGAGGAAAATGACCAAAATAGTAAGATTTTGAAATGTAAATGACCAATATGAAACTTTTGAAACTGAGAACTAAAATAAAATCTAAAATAAACATAGATGACTAAAATACTATTTATTTCCTTTTTTTTTTGTTGGTTCTATTTTAGATTTGACTTCGGAAGCTCTTGCTTGCATGACCTGCCATATATACATACATTCTACCTTAATTAAGACTTTAGAGTATATTGATTATAAGAATTAGAAGGTGAAGTTAGATTATATGTGGGTGTGGCATCCGCAGTTACATTAGAAGAAACAAGAAGGATTATTAATTAAAGAGATACGCACTATATAATTAAATACTTGGTAAATTAGGGTTTATCTCAGTGGTTTAATTTGAAGCCTGTGTCATTCATCTCTTCTGTAATTTGTTCAAAGACTGATCAAAATATTAATGTGAATTTTTTAAGGGATGAGCAGTGTAATTATTAAGTCTCCATCTCACTTCACAGTATCACAAAGTTTTATTTAGAAAAGTCACTATTACACGTCTTGGTCCTCCTCAATCACTTTCTCCTTTTAGAAAAATTTCCAAAAACTGGTAAATGGAGCTGAGACCAAAAAGAAAATTCTATATTTGGAGTAAGTTACGGGGGTAGATTATAGTAGTTGGAAAAGAATTCTAGCAGTTTAGCATACGCTAAAATAAATGCCAACTTCTCAATTTGTTTCTAAATAATAATTTTATATTATTTAAAATATAAATACAGTACCAAATGAAAAGCTAAGTAACTTCTTACTCTCCAAAATCATACGTAATTAGCATATAAAATAAAATGAAGAATAATTACAAGAAAAGAAATTTTGAAATGTATAACATCTTAAAACTTTTACTGTTTCTATAATATTCTAAAAATTTGTGCTGTTTATTTTTATATACTTGAGGATTTTTTTTTTCCTTCTTTTGAAGATTTGAGTTAGAATTTTTAATTGTAGTCAAATTCAGAAGCCACTAAATTTGACATATATATATATATATATATATAGCTAGTCACGAGTGTTGATATATAAATAGTAAAAACATTAAGTTCAAATTAAATTTTCTCTCTGTCTATAGTCTATATCCCAAAAATGTCTCGATTTATTTGGAAAAACGAAACTAAAAGGCCAATAAACCCGGCAACTAATACGCAAGGCAAAGACTTTTACGAAACAAATTAAGCACATACATGAATAAATGCATACAAATATATATATATATATTATATGCAGATGAGCTTATAATATATAAAAATATGAAATAATCGGTGAAAGTGATAGCGCGTGCATGCAAACCGTTAAATCAGTTATATGTCTCTCCCAGGCATTAATTATGCCTTGATTATCTGCTGTTATTTGAGCATTTTAATTTGAGTTTCCTCTTTCTTTGCTTTTTCACTTCATCAAATCCAGTCATGCTCACCTCACTTTTGAGTGTATTTTGTTTTTTAATTCTTTTTCTCACTATTATTCTTCACTGTAGGTAATATTGGTCGAGTTACTGTCAAATAATAAATATATGTAAATACTTCTCTTAACAAAAATTTAAACATGATGATCAACTTCTCATCTTAAAGAAAATTAATTTTTTCAGCTAGACTCAATCCCATCCTCACTATTGAGTTTAACTCCATTTATTAAATTAATTTTTAAGATTGAAAGATCCAAAATTTGGAACTTAATTACCGCACTTTAGCCCCAAAAACAAAAATAAAATAAAATCCCCCCACCTCCCACAGAAAATAAGAAAAAAAAAATGCCATTATTTACCCAAATCCCCTCATATATTATATTTTGTTAACTCTTATTATATTTTGTGGTTGTTTCTTTGTAGGAGGTAAAAAAATTTTGATGTTAGATTTATATTTATATTTTGGTAAAATAGTACTTCATATCCCTAACGTTTATTTTACTTTTCATTTATACCCCTGAAATTTTTTTTATCGACTATGTCCCTTATTTTATTTTTTATGATATATGTCCTAAAGTGACAAAATGCCCTCCATCCCTCCCTCTTCTCTCTCTATCCTCTCTCCCTCTCTTCTCACTAAAACTTTTCTATTTATTCACCAAGGTCCCTAACTAAGCTTTTTCCTTTTGTCTTTTGTATGATTTAAGATCATATTTAACTTCATCTAGGTCTCTTATTCCATAATATATTTTATTTTAAATTTAAATTGATCCCTGTAAACTTTTCAATTTATTTAGTTTAGTCTCTGTCATGCATGTATCACATATATCTCTCAGTTTTGCTTTCCAAACCAATCCACAACTTCATCTTAAATGTTTTAAGGACATTTTTAGTCATTTCCATTCTAGAATAAGGAAAAATATGAGTCAAAATCAAGTTTTGAAAATAATCATCAAATTTACATGAAAACATGGGAATCTTTCCATCCTTGGAGTGTAGTTAAGAGGGAGATTGAGCAGTGAGAGTGCTCAAAAATTTCTAAGCATTTGAGGAGCAAAATTTCTTGGTTGAAAGCTTGGAGTTTCAACAGAACCACAGCTTGAACAAAGAGAGAGAAAAAGAGTCCAAAAACATAGCAAAGCCGAGAAGATAAGTTACTCTACATACCTCAGTCTTTTCGTGGGTAGACCTTAGTCTTTTCATGGGTAGAATTAATTGAGTAGACCTAGCTTAAGCAAATTCAAAGCAGGATTACCTTAAGTAAAAGATACCTGTGGAAAATTCAAAAAACAATTCTTAAAGACAAATGTATTTCTACATTTGGTTGGGTTGAATATTTTAATTCATAATATATATTTAACAAAAAATAGTGGAAAACCAAGGTTCAGTTCAATATATATATATATATATATGTGACTTAGCCATAATTAAGGGCTGATTATCGAAAAAAAATACTTAAGGGCTGATTATCGAAAAAAATACTTAAGGGCTGACCCTAAGCCCTAATTAGTACCTCTAAATTCATTCAAACCTAAAATGTATGATAATACTTTTGAAAGACTAATATTTAACCTAAATATAGCTTAATTACACAACTCTCCTTTTTACTATGATAATTACTGATTTCTTTATGGAAACTAAAGAATAATATAAAGCTATATCTTTTTTTACCAAAACATCCTCAACATTATAATCGATTTTTAATTTTTAAATATAACTTATTCGAAAATTATTTTAAATAATTTTTTTGACATTTTTTTTTATTTTTTAATAAATTCAATCTATTGTAAATTCTTTTACAATCATTATCGTATTTATGTTAATTAAATATATATTCAATATAATTTATCGTTGAAATTAAATATAATTTTTTATTTGTTAATTTTATTTTTGTAAATATATCATCTTAATTTTTATTTATTTTTTATTATATAATTATAAAATTTACTAAACTTCCCAAAGGGATACTTTGATAAGTTGTTAAATTTTGAAATGCAGATATATTTTAATTATTTCAAGGTAACTCAATCAAACTAAATTTAGGATAGTTTATCATTTTATTTTAAAAGAAGATAGAGTATTTTTTTTTAATAAAAAGATGACATGGACATATAATCAAGTTGTCTTTTTTGCATATTTATATATTTGTTTAGTTATTTGTCTGTTGCGTTTTTTTGGTACCAAAAGGAAACAAAAAAACCATGACATTATCTTGATGGATTGATTTGGTTTTTGAATGAGCATTTTTTTTTATCTTGATTATAAGTTTAAATTTTGATATCAACATTAGTTAAAAAGATTTATTTTTTTAAAATATATTAATTATGTGAGTTGCGTAACCCAAATATTTAAAAAAAATTAATCTTGATAGTGGATGTCCTTTTCTAATTTTATTTTTCCAAAGACACTGATCACGCTCATTGATTAACCAATAATGCAGTTTAACAAATTGGAATTTGCTAAAGATTGTACTCATCCTGCTAGCAAAACGACAATGAATAAAGACTTCACATGCCGTACACTAAGGGAAGAATTAAGAACTGAGTTTCTTCTTCGTTCTATTTTCTGCTATTCTTTAATCAAGGTCAACGTCACAAATTAATAGAGATTGTAGAGTACTCTTGCTGCCAAAATCTTGGCAGGTAACTCTATACTGTTACACATGTGAGATTGAAGTTTCCTATTGACATTTTCAGATCTAATTTAGAGTTATCTTGAATATTCTGTGATTAAAAATATGGAGTTTTACATTTTTCTAATTGTTATCATCCTCCTTTCAGATCTAATTGTTATAAGGGGGCTTGAGTTCTTGTTATCATGTTATTTGAGCTACAAGTTTAATAATATGTGGATCACATATTTTAGAGCTGATTAGAGTTTAATTAACTTGACATGATTTCCCTCAAAATTAATTTATCCTTCTACAATTTAAAATGTGTCATATTTATATAATTCAAATCAATTATCTTGTTAATCATCATGATATTTTACATTCAAATTTTAATAAATATATAATTAGGTCAACATTAAAGTAATAAGTAATTTTGTGTTTTTAAAGTAACAAGTAATTTTATTTTTAATATATTTTTTAATTATTTTTAATTATTTTTAATTATTTTTAATCTTTTCAAAATTTTCTGAGAAATTCTTGAGTTTAAGTATATAATTTCAACTTCAAGATGTCAGTTTAATCATAAAACATTATAAGACTATAATTTTCATTTTAGCATAATTATTCAATTTAAATTAAAAACAAAAATATCACAAAAATGTTTAAATTATATTTTAAAAAATTTTACAAGATAGTTGAATGAAATACTTTGAAGACAAGAGGGAAACCTAATTTTAGACCAACCCTAATGAAAATAAATTGTATATACACCTTATATAAAAAAAAGAATTAGTAAATGGTTATTAAAACGGAGAAAAAAAAACTTTGTATAACATCTACAAATGTCTAAATCACAAGAGAACAAACTAATTTTGTATCAACCTACATGAAAATAAATGGAATATATCAAACATGAATAATTTTTAAAGGACTTGAATGAAGTGTGTTCCTTCAACTTATACGACATGATATACAAATGGAAGGCAATATCTGAACTCTAATGCTTCGCATCACGTGATACTTATCTGAAAAGTTTTAAATGTTTCGCTAATAAGGTTTTATAATAATTAATCATAAATATATATTATATATGTCGTCTTGTTGTGTTTATTTTCATCTATGAATTAATTGTCCTCACGGAATCCATAATCTTGCTAATACTCTACGCTTTCAGAAGCAGAGCTTTCACCATACATATATATATATATATATATATATATATATACACACACATTTATATATATATATATATATATATATATATATATATATATATATATATCACCATATCTATGAATTAATCTATTGGAGATCACATAAAACTTTAAGTGTAATGTAAATAATATATATGGTCAAGTTTAATACATTTATTCCTAAGAATCATTGAGTTACTTCGGGTGTTTGATTGAGTTTTAATTTTTTTTATTTTGAAAATAAGTTTTATAAAATTATTTTTAAATTAATTTTGAAAATAAAAAAATCTGTTTAAATAATTTGTCCTGAAAAAAAAATTTAGAACTTTAAAAACAGTAAAAAAAATATTAGAAGATTTATTTTGAAAGTAAAATTTGAAATTTATTTGATACAAAAGTTTTATACATGATTTTTTTCATAAATTTGATACAATAAAATAATTAATAAATATATTTTAATAAAAAATTGATAAAAATAATTAGAAGTTAAATATATTCATTGTTACAACCTGAACTAAATTTTAATGGATTAATTTATCTAATATCTAATTGACCATATAAATTATATTAAGAATGTTGTTAAAAAAATATTTAAAATATATAATTTTAAATAAAATAAATTGAAACAAATCAGTGAAAAATGTTTATAATAACAAAAATAGATACCAAAAGTTATCATTTTACAAAAGTCGAAATCCATGACTCCCTGTGGAAACGAGAAAGGTAGCATTAGTTGATAGACAATTATATTTTAAATTTTGGCAGTATATGCTGAATTATATCTACATAAATGTCATGTGGGTCAGATCCCATTCACATGTGGGTCGGGCTTCATGTAGTGCTTAAAAGTTCAAATCCCATTCACATGATTTGCCCAAAGAACTCGCAGCAAGCTATTCAAACGGGGACGATGATTGTCCAAGAAAAAAGGGAATGATGACTTTGTTAAGATGGATCGGACTAGTCAAGTTGGGTTATTGGTTGGGTTTGGTCCTTACAGATGACATGAAATTGATTTGTTCAAATTAATTGTTGATGTGGACAAAAAGAAATAATGTGACACTCAACAAATTTCAATCAGTATTAACCGTTAATCAACCTAACGGTTAATCGAATGGAATGAATTTTTTTACATAAAATAAAAAGTGTATAGATTTTTTTGTCAAATTTTATAGTTCATAAGAATTTTTTACACATTAAAAAAATTCATGGGAGCAAAATGTAATTTTTTTTCTTTTAAAAAATATATAGCAAACGATCTTTACATTTGTCAAAATCCAGATTGAATGCGAAGCTTTGGAAATCTTTTATTAAGAAAATTTTGTGAAAGGGAGAAAGAAATAAAAATTTTGTCTAATTTTATACATTTATAATATATTTATGTGTGAAAAAGTTCACTCAAACGCTAATGTTTTTCAAGTTAGGTTGATTTATAAAGATGTAAAGCTAATCAATGAGTCCTCTTGGATGATTTTCTCTTGGGTGACGGTTTCTTCCCTGGCTTAGTGGCATGTTGGCTCAAGGTTTTGTAGTTTTTTCCTCCATGCATGATTCATTTGTTTTCTGTTGTTATTGTTGATGATTATGGATACATGGAAGAATTTTGAGTTTAGTGCACAAGAGGATGAAGTGGTGGATACAAGGCTAATCTATAGTAACAACACACTGAATAGGGTAGACCTATGCTTGATTGGCACATTACGGACATATTATTCGTTCAAATTTCGAGCTTTTCACAATACTATGTCACAAGTATAGAAATTGAGAAAGGGAATGGAGATTAAAGAACTAGAATGCAATCTCTTCAAAATTCAGTTTTTTAACTAGAAAGACAAAGAGAACGTTCTTAATGAATCTCTTGATGGTTTGATAAGAAAGTTTTATGCCTTTGTAATATCACTAGTAACAAATCACTTTTATATTAAAGCCAACCCAATTTTTTGGCTCGGTCAAAATTTATGATTTATCGTTCAATCAACATACATTTCATGCGGCAAAGGTGTTTGGGAACAGAATTATGTAGATAAGAAAGGGAGCACCACAATCAAGAAGTTGTTGTTCAAACCTATTACCAGCAAAGCTGAGTTTGAGTCACAGTTTGGAGACAATCACACTTTCTTTTTTTCTTTTTTTTTCAAAACCAATCTTGCAATACTTTATACTGAAAATTGCTATTGATTATATTATCAATTTTGAACAAATTAAATTTTATGTATATATTTTCGTGAATTTTGTGGGGCCTCATCTTAAAAGAATTGTTATCCGCTATGGTATTTATTAATTAATAGCTTAGTTCTTAAAATATATTATTCTCTAAATTTAATTTTTTAAATAATTCAGTCATTAATTTTTTATTAAATCTTATTCTTTGAAGAGCATTATTATTTTAATCCTCAAAAGCTGCTCAATTTTTTTAAAAAAAAAATTTTTGTCAAATAGAAAAAAGAAAAAGAGAAATTTTTCATAAGAGTTAAATTACTGATACAAATATGTTTATTGCCTTTAATCCTTTAAAATGATATAATTTGTATATTAAATAGTCCATATAATTGTTGAGAGGGACAATTGAAATTGGATAAAAATGATTTAAAAATATTAAATTTACATTTACATTTAGATAATTAAACAAAGAAAAGATTTTTTTTTAAAGTCTAAATCATGGAAGACTAAATTAAAAGAAAATAACTTTTAAAGGTTAAACTTAAATCATTAACTTATTCTAAAAGTATGTCTAGTTAAAATTGAAATTCAATTCCTAAAATGGTTTCTCTATTTACAATATCAACCCAAATTGAAATTCAATAAATCGAACCCGAGTTGGTCCTACGACGGGACAAGTTGGTTTCGAATAGTTTTTTCATTTTTTATTTTTATAAAAATTTCTATTAGAAATATGATAAAAACGATAAACTTCTTTCGAATTTTAGCGAATTTGGTTTCCTTCTTTCGTTCGCAGGTTGACAGTCGACCGCTCGTCCTTCGCACCGGCGCCGGTCAGCCGCCTATCTCCCTTTCTCGTCGATTCGCTCAGCCGCGCCCCGATCCACTGTCCACTCATCGTCTTCTTCCTCTTGGTAAGGGAACATAACTTGGGTTCTTGGGGTTGAACTATCATTGATGTTAATTTGATCAACGTAATTGATAGATGGGTGAGGAGTGAGTCTGATCCCCCAGGAAGATTGATCATGCTACTATTAGAGTTTTGTTCCCCCCTTTCCTTCGGTGGTACCGGTCACTGCTGTAGACAAACTCATAAATTGCTTGTCTCTGCAAATTGGTTGCTAAATTCTCATAAAGGATGATCGCAAAATAATATAAAGCTAACTATCCACCTTACGCAAAAAGAAAATAGGGACACTAATTCAATAGCATTGGGATGATAAGAGGGAGAAAAAGAAAAACTGTTTGTTTACATTGAATGGTGAGTTTGTGAGGAATTGGGGAGAAACTCAGAATAACTGAATGTATAGAATCGAAGATGGGGTGAATATTGTGGAATTGAAATGTAGCTCTTGCCCCATGTGACACTGCCACCTGTTGATACTGCTGATCCACTTTTAGAATCGCATCGGTCTGCTGAGAAATTATAATACATAAGGATTCTGCACGCTCACAGAAATATTTATGCTGATTATTGTCACTGTTCTATGTGAAAGAATTTGTAAAATTAAGTAATGCTAAGTGGATTAAGTCACACCTTTCCTGGGATATTCTGCTGACTCCATGGACTACAACCTTGTTGATATAAAGTCAATTAAGATATTTGTATTTTGGGAAGAAATTTAGGAGGTGACACTCCATTGAGGAGAAATTGTATCATTATAGTGCTTATTTTGTATCTCTATTTGAGTCTGACCTTTTTCTTTGATACAAAAGGAAAGATTTATTTAAGAAAAGAGAGTACAATAGGAAGGAGAAGATACATCTAAAAGTAGAGGACAAGAGATCCTCCCAAAACAAAAAAATCAAAAGACTAAACCTGCTTTTAACTAAATCAACAAAACCTTCCAATCTCTTTGAATGTTCGTAAGGAACACCCCCTCAAAACACCCGTAGGCTGAAACCCACAAAGAAGTTTTTTACTGGCTCCACTTCTCTGCTTTCTAAGGATGCAATATATGTCTATATTTTTTCTGCATTGATTCTTAGGAGCAAAGACTAGTGGTACTTAATTTTTTTTTTTTTTTTTAGTTCTGCTTGTATGTGATTGTTTTTAATTTTATTGTTTTAGTTACCCAATTTCTGTTGATTTACTGTTATTATTAGTCGTTTGTGTATAAGATTGACTATGAATTTGGTCATGTATAAGGGACACTGATAGTTTAATTTACACTTAAGGGAATAGATACTTAGAGATTATGATTTAGGTACCAATTGATTAATTATATTAAAACAGACTGGTCCTTAGGTTAGAATAAGCAGGTAAGGGCTGTCATACAGCCTGTTCACTATAGGGGCCAGCCCATTTGATGTTATTAGCCATTTCTATGGCAACTTGGCGCTAAAGGCTGAACTGAGGAAGCAACCCCTTTCTGGAACAGTTTGTGACATGGTCTTGCTCACTTCCAGCATCTACTAATTTGACCTTTTCATCTGCTTCTTTTTCCTTGACATTTGTTGTTTTAAAGGAATTCCTGGATAATTTAGGTTAGGTCTCACCTGGTAACAGCTCAATCCCCATCCAAGCTTTATTTTTGTTTTGAAAATTGTTTTGGGATTTAATGTAATGTTCATGTCATGGTTTCTCTGCTTGGTTGAATTTGTGAAACATAATTAATAGCTTTCGTTGGCTTAGATTAGTGGGGTCAATGATATAAAAAATACATTTTTACAATACACTGATTTATATGTTTATGTTCTGGTTATATTGCTACATAACAAAACACATGCTACTTTTATCACTATTTGGATCTATGCTAAAGTCCTTTAGGTATAGAATAGAGCATGCACTAAAAAGAATGTTTTATGTTCACAATTTATGCCTAAATTTCAGGACATGGACCTCTTGTGTGGCTTGCAAGAGTTTTTCTGTCTTGTTACATTCTGGTTCTTTTCTTTTTGGTTGGAAAACCAGAAAGAGGAAATCAGTCCCGTCTGACAAATCCCAGATATATTCTTTTCTGTTCTTACTCTGCTCTTAATATCTGTATTTTCACTTCACTATTTCTTCTTTTCACCCATGGCCTTTTTTTATTTCTTTTCTTCTCATATTATTGGGTTGCTGGCTGCTGATTATATCTAATTTGTATTGATTTATCTTAAGATAAAGCATAAAAGGAGATATATTCCATTTTTCTGTGTTGGATGTTGATATATTGTTTCCTAGTTTAGACTATGGGACACCTCAGTCCTAAAGAGAATGACTTGTAGCCTGTCTATTGTTTCTTCGGTGTTTGTGTTTAGGCATGGCTGATCTTTTGTCAGAAAAGAAATGCTATAATCGTAAACATTTTTTTTGTGTATCAGTCTATTAGATCTGGTCTGCAGATTTTAACAGAATGATAACTGTTTGCATTGTAAAATTTAATTAGATCCTCTGAAGTAATTTTGTTTTGCACTTAATATGTGTGATTCAATCTGAAACTGCCTGTTGTATTGCAGAATTGCTATAATCTATTAACAGTATAAATAAGCTTCTTGCTTATTAAAAAGAGATATATACTAACCTCTCAGATATTTCTTATAATCAATCCATTACAAGTGCTAGATGCTAATCTTTGTTATATTTTTATACTGACTCTGTACATAGTCTATATCTCTCGGTCCCTATTTGTTTTGGCCATCCTTTAAATATCTGATTTGGTCTCTATTCACTACAAGTTACTAAACTTCTAAACCATTTTATGCAGATTATCAATGGGAAAGAATGAATTTCTCACGCCAAAGGCAATTGCTAATCGAATTAAAGCAAAAGGGCTGCAGAAGCTTAGATGGTACTGCCAGATGTGCCAGAAGCAATGCCGAGATGAGAATGGGTTTAAGTGTCACTGCATGAGTGAGGGTCACCAGCGACAAATGCAAATCTTTGGGCAAAACCAAAATCGCATTATTGAGGGCTACACCGAAGAATTTGAGAAAACATTCCTTGAGCACATGAAGCGCAGCCACAGATTCAGTCGTGTAGCAGCTACAGTGGTGTATAATGAGTACATTAGTGACAGGCACCACATTCATATGAATTCCACTGAGTGGGCTACACTTACTGAGTTTGTCAAGTATTTGGGTCGGACTGGCAAGTGTAAGGTTGAAGAAACACCAAAGGGTTGGTTTATCACATACATAGATAGAGATTCAGAGACTCTCTTCAAAGAGAGGATGAAGAATAAGAGAATAAGGGCAGACATGGCAGAAGAAGAGAAGCAAGAGAAGGAGATAAGAAAACAGATCGAAAAAGCTGAGCAGTTGATGCAGCCATCGACCACTGGGTCTGATCAGACCTTACAGGCCGAGCTTCCAAGGGAATTAAAGGTGGAAGATGGAGTTAAGATTGGCTTTTCTCTTGGTACATCAGCAAAACCTGTAACCAAGGAAAAACACGAGGGACCGAAGGTAGTGTTTGATGACGGTGAGGATGCAAGAAATGAAGAACGGAACCCCAGAGGCTCTTTGAAGAGGAAAGAGAGTGGTAGTGGAAAATCAACATTGGATGAATTGATGAGGGAGGAAGAGAAGAAAAAGGAGAAAATTAATAGGAAGGATTACTGGTTGCATGAGGGAATTGTTGTGAAGGTCATGAGCAAAGCTTTGGCCGATAAAGGGTATTACAAACAGAAAGGTGTTGTTTTAAAGGTGATGGACAAATATGTTGGGGAAATACAAATGCTTGAAAGCAAGCATGTGCTCAGAGTTGATCAGGAAGAACTTGAAACTGTGATTCCCCAAATTGGGGGTCTAGTGAAGATCGTAAACGGAGCGTATCGTGGATCAGTAGCAAGATTGTTAGGAGTTGATACGGATCACTTTTGTGCAAAGTTGCAGATAGAGAAAGGTCCCTATGATGGTAGAGTACTTAAGGCAATAGAATACGAGGATATTTGTAAACTGGCCCAGTGAGATTAAATGGCAGAAGAACTATGCTAGTAACTCAAGCATTGTGTGACTATGCTATTGGAATCGCATAAATCCGAAAAGTAATTGTTTGTGACAATATTATTTTCTCTTTTTTTTTTCTTTGGGACATCTACCATCAACATTTATGTATGCTTCTCCAGCAAAACTTATTACAGTGACAATGTGTTTCCATATCTAGAACTGACAGTAGTTTTCCAAGATATAATTAATAAGAAGAAATGTTCTTTCTTTGACAATATAATTAGCTTTCGGTAACTTGATGTTCTATTTGTAATCTCTATTGCCAGCAATTCACGTAGTTCCTTCGCAAGATTCTTCACTTTTTGGTTACTTGGAATATGAATTTGATTGCATGTAATTGTAATTGAAAAAAAAATCTAAAATATGAAAGAAGTATGTAATTGATCTCACTTAATAATGAATTAAGTTGCTTTGGTTTTTTTCACAAATCGCTTTGAGAGGGAGAAAATGAGAAGTCTAGTTCAGAAGTTGTCAGCCAACTAATGATGTCCCAGAAGAATTAATATTGAAAAAAATGTACTTTATAAATTTTTTTATTCGTATAGATAATTTTCATAAAATATAAAATTTAACACTGCTCCTCTAAACTCTCCATTTTGTGAGGTAAAATCTTTTTATTAAATAATTTGTTAGTTTAACTAAGGATCAATGTTAATTATGACTTTAAAACTGTCACGTCAACACAATATATACATACATCATGACTAAAATAATATCACATTGTTTTAAATGTTATATATATATATATATATATATTGTCCTCTTTAAATTTTTAGTTTCTAAATTATGTATATATGCTCACTAATTCGGTCTATCTAGTTAAAGATACACGAGACATTAAACATTTACACGAGAACGAGATTGATGCTACATCAGCGAAAAAGATGAAGATGAAGATGAAGAACTTTATAAACGAACTATTGACTCAATGATTTACCAAATGAGGTATTTTTAGCATTGAAGCCTCCAAAAATATTACAACTAACTGAATTATTTTTACAACCATTATAATGAGGTATCTTATCATACCATTTACCTTTGCGTGAAGGATATTGTCTTCAGGGATGGCTTTTATACTGTAAATGCATGACATTTTTGGTAAACATTTTTGGTCTTAAATTAACAATCAGAGATAGCATTTTGACACGGACGATCAAACACAAAAAATTTTTGTCCCTGATTATAGATTCTAATCAAGGATGGAATTCAAACACGGACTTTAAGAGATGAAAAAATTATTATTGATTTTCATCCCTAATAATTAATTTCCCAAAAATATTCTTAAATTAACAATCAGGAACAGAATTCAGACACAGACTTTCAAAGATAGAAAAGGTCCATCCTAGATTTTCGTCCCTAGTTATAGATGGTTATAGATTCAAATCAAAGATGGATTTGCAACACTTTTGGGACAAAATCTCTAATTCATGATTTTCTTGTAATGTGAGTATATATACACAATTTAGAAAATAAAAATTTAAAGAGGACCGAAAAAATAAAATTCTTCTCTACAAATTAGACAAGTAAGGGAATGATGCTTTGCTTATAAGAATGCAATGATACTTGGCTTTTATATTGATGATTTACAATTATAATATAAAAATAATTATTGGATAACGCGTAAATTTTAAATTTTAGTAATTATAATATCAAAATAATTATTAGAAAACACGTAAATTTTAAAGTTTATAAGTTATGATATGAAAATAATATTAAATAACGCGTAGAAGCTAAATTTTATCAGTTATAACGTAAAAGTAATTATTAGATAACACATACATTTAAATTTTAAAATTACAATATAAAACTAATTATTACATAATGTATAGATTTTAAACTTTAACAAGTATTACTTAAGTAATTGTCAGATAACGCATACATTTCAAAATTTAAAATTACAACTAAAAATAATTATTAAAAAAAATGTAAATTTTAAACTTTAATAATTATAATATAATACTAAAATTATTAGATAACACGTACATTGTAAACTTTAAAATTACAACATAAAAATTATGTTAAAATGCACAAAACTCCCTAAATTTAGAGGTACATGTCCTTTACCACAACTTTAAAACTCATTAACCTCTCTCTAACTTTTAATTTATTGCAAAACACTCATTATGTTAATCAAACTATTAACTCTATTAACGATCAACTGCCACATTTACAAGACCATGCATAATCAACGAAAAAAAGTTGCCACATGGAATCTTACGTGGCAAGAGCATTTTTGTAAGACACCATTCCTTCCACCTCCAAAACGAACCAATACCACAAGAGATTGCAGGTCTTGCCTTCCCAAAACGAAACATCACCATAGATAAGAAAAAGAAAACACCTAATCTACCGCCATAGACCCTACATTCCCACACAAAAAATAGGCACCACACGTCCCATAACTTACGACCCTAACAATTTGGTATTAGAACCAAACATTATGGGAGACGAACTTCAACAACAATTGGCCCGTGTACCAAATTTGTTCCTTGAAGGATGTTCTGCAAATCTTGCTCAATACGAAGCCCTCAATGCCTAATTAGACTCACTAACTCATGAAGTAGTAGTTGTGAAAGGGCAAACTATTTTAGCAGATTATGGAAGCCACAAGCAACATTCATACCAAAAGGTTTATCAACAACACACCCAAGGCAAGTATAGGAAGATCGAGAGAGAGAAGTTATGCTACGGTAAAACTCTGCCTTTAGCGTTGGTGCCAAGGTTATGGAATAGAGAGCTAGTGCCTAAGCTCCAGCAATGTTGCATCAACACATAAACCTAGTGCCTAGGCGCCCCTTGGGCCGCTATGTCAATGTCACTATTAATTTCAAACTTTATCATGGTTTGTATTATATTTGATTTTAAATGACAATTATTAGGGAGAGTTTATGTCATGGTTAGGGTAATTTTTTACCATATCCTTAATCTCGAATGGGAGTTATGCCTGTCATACTGCATCTCATACTGTATTTAAACTCCTAGGAATTAATGGAAATGATGATTAGAAGATAAAGCAAGTTTGTAAGCTTTGCACTTAGAAGATTGTAGATTCTTTCTGCCCATACGTACCAACACCAAAAGAAATTGCAGGTTCTCTCTTCTCAAAACAAACCAACACCATACATAAGGAGAAAGGAAAACACCTAATCTACCATCATACCCTCCATTCCCACACAAAAAGTTTAACTAGTTCCATAACTAGGGACCTTAACACAATCCCACATTCTAAAGTTTTAAATTGGTTAACATTTATAAAATACCAATTATATCCATTCCATAAAGACTTTCAATTGCCATAACAATTTCCCACACAAATACGGTAAATGCCACAATAACCAATCCCTTCCTTGCTCTATAGGTATTACCAGCCAATGTTCCATTTACCAATCCCTTCCATTTATGATCTTTATGGCTCCCTAGCCTAGACATGTATTTTTTGTTTTTTTCCAAATCAAATTTGCATGTCTACAGTCAAACGATTTGATACCTCTTGATTAATAATCTTCCTAGTAATTAGTACAGTTGTAACTGAGGGAGCAAGAAAAGAAAGAATTTAAAATTGTCAATCCAACTAGCACGGCCGGACAAATATATGAATAATCTGATCACTATTAATCATCCACATGACAACCTTTCCGTAACTGGGGAACTCAAGCCGGTAAATGAAGCTTTTGGTTGTTCTTCCAGCTGCACGGCAAAATTTTTGGATGCTCAAGGGTCAGAATGACAAGAAATATTAGAGCAAATATAATGGGTTTGAGAAGCAGGGCAATATACCTTTGGAAGTAGTAGTAGAAGAAGTCAGCATACAGCAGTGTTTGAACAATGCCAGAAATCCATGCTGCAATAGAAGATCAAAAGAATTCAGAAATGTATTTTTATATTTCAATATAGAACATTATCTGAGGAATTCTAAAAATACACTTCTTTGATATATTTATTTCTTCTGTTAGGGGGCAGGCTGTGTTTCGGACTTCAATTTGATGTTCATCCCATGGTTGCATTAAAGGGTGTCAGGTTTTCTGAGAAATTGATAAGAAACCATTTTCTTTATTTGGCAGTTCCCTCTGTTTTGTCTCTTCCTCAAGGATTCCCTAATCCCTATCCTCGTTCCTTGTAATAATTTTCTATTTCCTAAAAAAGCATCTTGTCATATGACCCAAAAAAAAAAAATTAGGGGAGGGAACCCTTGAGTTTTAATTTCCCTCTCCTCCATTATCAGGCCAACAAAAAAAAAAAAAAGGGATCCTTCTCTATGTTTATGACATGTCCCACATTGGACAACAATCAACAGTTAAGGTGGTAATTATACCTAAAGGCTTTTCTCCCTAACAGGTTAATTGTTGGAATGTATTCTCTTCATGACTGAAATTATAACAAACTGGTGTTTTCGTTAAGACATGACCACATTGGCCAGGGCAGTGACCCAAGAAGGAGTCGCTTGGATAAGGATTCTACCAAGTGGAGGACTTACACATATTTACCATATTGAACAACAATCAAAACTTAGGTGGTACTAAAATCGTGAGCTTTTGGAATGGGGTTTTCTCATAGCTTAAGTCATATCAATTAAATTCCATTTAGAGGAGAGGTATTTCAGCTTGCATTGCCTGAGAGAGGATCAGAATCTCAATTGTTTTATACACAAGCCTGGCCAACAGGGCAAGGCAGGAAGCTAAAGAAGAGCTAGCTCTAGAGCCACCTGCTACATCCAATTTGCATGTTTAAAATGACTAGAAAAGAATTGTTATTCTCTTTTTATTTCCTTCTTTCTTCTCTTTAGAAGTCATTGTTAGACTAGCAATTTAAACCTCTGGGATGAAATGATTAAAGCCTATATAAACAAGTGCTTAGGAGTTCAATCCTTGCTGATCATCATTCTTCAAAATTAGAAAGAATTTCATCACATTGTACATTGGCCCTACACTTTCTCCACATTTGAAGGCTGAAAAACTTTTATACGAGGAGGTATGTTTGAAATATTAATTAAATCATTCATGAGCGTTCACCTTAGAGCTTGAGCTTTTGGATTGAAGTGGTAATTTAAAATTACAAATCAATGAAAGATTACAGCTTTTTTGTCAAAATAAACAACACATTGTATAGATAACCCTCTAATTAACAATATAAAAGAGGTTGAGGAACAGCATTTCAGATACCAAGGAAAGGATGTTCAAAAAATAAGTATTTCTCATTTGAGTGTTTAATAGCTCTAAAAGTCATATGTCTGTAAAGCACACTCATTTATACAGAATCTTTAAATATTACTGTTTCAAGAACAATGTAACTAGTGCACAGAAAGAAATAGTCGAAAATTAAAGACCAATATTTTTTATTGATATCCTATCAAAAAAAGATGTTGACATATCAGAACTCAGAACCAAACAACAGAGTGATAATCAACCTTACAAGCAATAATGGATTGATGATATATATGTGTTTTATTAAGAGAATATATCTTATCCATTACCAGCAAAAATAGTAATGAAATTTTTTAGTAATGAGATGTCTGAGCAATCACTAAACCCACATGCTAGATGCTTGTAATACAAACCCATTTCAAAAATTTTATCATACCATATATAGGGATGGGTCTTATGCTGTAAGTGCATGACATTTTTGGTAAAAATAATGAAGGTCTTGCACAACTGGGCTTATGTTTTGTTTTTAAAAATGACAAAGAACACTGAAAAATGCTATAAATAAATTTCCACATTCACATATAGAATAAAAACAATGTACAATAAAGAGGCGCAGATACCAAACTACAAAATATATATTGACTACTGCAGTAAACACCATAAAACAATAGCAATTATAAAATAAAGGAAGGAAGAGAATCATACGTATCCAATGCACATAGTGGGGCTCAGTAAAGTAGCGGTAGATCCAGTTGACAATGTATAAAGCTCTATATGCCCTGCATTTAGTTAGATAGAAAATGAGCACATTATAGTGTTTTTATCAGCCCTTTAACTTCATAAAAATGTGAGTTGAACAAGCACATAAAGCACAGATACAAATGTATTTGCATAAAATATGCACCAATAATAAAGTAATTAACTACTGGAACAAATAAAAAAAATTTGAGGAACAGGAATTGAAAAGTGAAACTTCAAAATTAACAAATTAATTTGGTGTATAACCTTAATGTTTTCTATTTTGGATAAGTTCTTAATTTGTTTCAAAGATAGAATCGAGCAAAATTATAGGCTTGTAAATATTAGAAAATGACTTCAGTGTACAACCTCAAATGGTAACTATCCTACATAGCCTTCCTGTGCCCATAAAATGTGGAAATCTAAAGAGACAAAAAAACACCATTTCATTGATTTAACATCATCCTGCATTATATTAGAGTTATGATTGTGAACAGTATCTAAAGGAAATCAAGGTTAGGGTTACAGTTGGCAAATGTCTGAGCTTGTGAAAACAGGGTCCTCAGAGTTTGAATGAAAAGAGATCACATCTGTAATCTTATTCTTCCAAATCCAAGCTGCCAGCAAATTTGGGATCAGCTTAGGGGAAAGAAAAAACGGATTGTGAGGAATAAGAAGACTTTTACAACACTTGAGGTTCCTAGGTATTAAGCTAAGGATATTGCAACATATGCTGACAAGGTTCCTCTAAAATATAATTTTAATTTTCATCCTCTAAGCAAAAGCACACATGTCTTAAGCACAGCTACTGGTGTGAACTTAGGATAAAAAATCAGTAAGAACATTGACCCACTCCTTTTTAATAATTTTCCACAGATGATCAGAATAAAATGCCAAATTAGCTAAACAAATCTACAGAAGACAATAAAAACAAAAAGAAAGTACATAGAAAGGCTTCCCCAAGGAGCCTGCTGCTAGACCTATTCAATGTATTGACAAGATACCCCCTACTTTAAAATCCAAAATAAATAAAATAGCAGCTTACTACACCTCAAAAATATAGTAGTTTTGATCTAACTAACCCTGAGGGATATTACACTTTTATAACAAGTCAAAAAGTCAAAACAACCACAGTATTGAATCTCTCAGCTCTTCAAACTCATGCTGTCTTAGTCCATTTGTTGCCTGAACCTGATTCACTCTGACTGGTGGGGTTAGAAGTCAGAAAAACCATTTCGAAGTAGCAGTAGACATAAATGAAATACTATGTCCTTTATGCAAGAAATTAACTTTCAAAGATAGCAGCTGACTTCAATGACCAAAACCAGTAACAAAAGTGCAAATCCCATCTTTGTTTACATGAAACCAACTCTAAGCTCATACTGGACAGGAAATAGTTAGCAATAGATGGTATAATTGAATAGCCATTGGTCAGTGACTTTAACATGTTCAGAACATAAAAGTTTCCAATTCTACATAAACGCAATAGTAAGAACCCACTAAAGCCACAGTTATTAATCAATAAATACATTATAAACAAATTTAAAACATAAAAAGGCAATCATAGCTTACCCAAGAAGAAATACATATTGTCCTGTTAAATTATCAATATTCCTGGTTCTCTGTAACAGTATTAGCTGAGGAAGTATGGCAACAGCTTCCAAATACAGGGAAAATGTCCACATCACCTGATCCACACACAATTAATAAAATTGAAAGCAAATGCAAGTAGTTTGAAATATGACACACTCGATAGAAAATACATGATAGCAGAGAAGCAAACAAACCTCCTTAAATGTGAATTTCTCATTGATAAGTAGGGCCAATACCAAGCAGGGCAATACAAGGAAATAATGACGAAAGGTGTCATGATCTTTGTCATATGACCTACGGACAACCTTGTGATGCCTTATGTACCATACAATAGAAAATGAGCTTCCCAAGAAAATCAACTTCATCATGGTGTTGTATAAAGATATAAAATCAGTAAAGATATCCAAGTAGCGAGTAGCAAAAACCATAGCATAAAGTTCTTGAGTCTTCAAAGAAATACCTGCATAATAATAAATTACATCACAAGTCAGAGGCAGAAGGTTGCATTCCATGTATTTAAAAAAACAAATAAATAAAAAAGATGGACTATTCTTTTTACATTTTTCTATTTCTCTAATTATGAATTATCTTCAATATTTCCCCCCAACGAGAAAGAAATACAACAATAGGGGAGAAAGAGACGCTTTGGTAGAACTTACAGACATCCTTATTCTTTGATAAATACTAACTAAATCTTACATAATGGCCTGACTCTACATCTTCAACCAATATCAACTTTGGACCTTGCTAATTCTTTCTCAAAACTCAACTTTCAGAACCATTTATTGAATTTATGAAATGTCTCATATTGCAATAACCTATATGGTGCACATCAATTTTCTCCCTCAGAAATGATAGCTTTTCTTTTTCTCCTGCAGTGACAGGTTTTATCTGTGTATAAGAACCCTAGTAATACTTTTAGATAGTTATAGTACTTCGTCCCCTTTGTTGATTTGAACACAAAAGGGTCAAGATGATTCCACCCTCAAAAATGAGTTAGATTGCATCAATGGATAAAACCTCCTGGTAATCCAGATAGATCACCATTCACCGGTTTGGGACATATCTTGATTGGAGCTGCATATATAGGGTATAGAAGTAATTTAAGATGGTAAGAAATCAACAAAGGAGAAAGTCCATAAGCCCTTCCAATCCTCATAAGTTTGAAATATTTATAAGACATTAGTTCAATCAAATTCAACCTATCGACTAGAAACAGTCCCTCTCACCCAAACTCTGACCAGGGGGTTCTTAGAGCAAAGCCAAAAGCACCGGAGTTGAGTATGATCCCTATAGTTTCCACACTCCCTTTTGACAAATTACCATTCGTGCGACACAAAATGATAAAGGGAATAGTCCCCAGGCCTACACATTATAAGCTTCACTGACCACCACAACTACACAATGGTCTAGGGCTCATAAAGTCAAGCGGCTAATACGCATCTAACACTGAACTATGCCTAAACTTAAACTGAATACGAGTCCCTTTTACCCCAATCTCACATTTCCATAAATTTCAGACAACAGACCAATAATTCTACGCATAGTCATCACAAATCCACAGCTTCGTGACACCGTCACTCCAAATCTACATTTCTTCAATCCAACATAAGCAGATAAGCCACCAACAAAAGAATACTAGCACATGCACAAATTCTCATACAGAAATGCGCGCATCAACGGTCGAGAAAGATCATACCAGCACAAGATTTGATGGTGTGGATCTTGAGGAGCAGGACGAGGACGCTCGCCAAATGGGTCATGTCCCCAGCTAATCTGAAGATATTCATTTTGGATCGGATCTGGGAAGAAGACAAGACACTGTTATCGCTTCAAAGGACAGAGAGCTTCTGCGACTTTCGCTTTCAGGCAGGGCTGCGTTCTACACTCCGATCTCTCTGTTGCAGCGAGTAGAGACGACTAGGACATGTCTGATTTGTGTTATTCGGAACTCCGTCCGTGGCTTGCTTTTTAGTTTCTTCTTCAGTTTTCCTTTCTCTTTCTTTTTTTCTTTTTTTGTTTTTATTTAACGTTACACTGAAGGTGAAGAAAGCAATAAAATATTCCTGCAGCACATTGATGTTTAAAAACGACAATGGTCAAACTAGTTTTTTAATCGCTATAATTTTATGTAACTTCGAATTAGATTCATAAATTTTAAAAATTTATAATTAATTTTTATAATTTTTAAAAAATTAATTTAATTTTATCCCAGTTACTTGACATTTATTTTTACTCCTTTCATTGATATAAGCCAAGCATATTTTTAGTATATTTTTTTTAATCTTTCACATATAATCTCTACTAAAAACACTTCTACTTGAGGTATGTGAATACTTTTCCTAGTAAAAAATTGAACCATAATTTGACACACTAGCTTCCAACTTCTATTGATATATTTATAGTATTAATATTTATATGGTTGGTTGTGTCAAAAAAAATAATGGAAGACAATAGAAATTGAGTAGTAGATACTAAATTAAAATTTTAGAAAATTATGAAGACTCAATTATAAATTTTTTAAATTATAAAAATAAATTAAAAATTTAATAAAATTATAAAGATTAAGAAAATCATTTAACCAAAAAAAATGTTTATCCTAGTTTTTCTTATCTTTTGGTATACAGTTATTGAATTCCGAAACTCATTCACAGTCATTGAAGTGGTTGAGATGGCCGAGTTGGTCTAAGGCGCCAGATTAAGGTTCTGGTCCGAAAGGGCGTGGGTTCAAATCCCACTCTCAACAGTTTCTCTATATGTTTTTGACTTCTATAAAGATTAAGTGCGGTAAAAAAAAAAAAGGCAGATTCGAGCCCAACTTCTTTAGATTGGGCCTCTAACTATAATACCCTTAGGCTATTCCCCATAAATAACCCTCATGGCTTATAGGTACGAGATACGATTTCGGTTTTCCTATACTATTAAAACTCCAGAAATGAAATAGTGGAGCCATTTTAAAGTAAATGGGCAAATTGCCTAGAATTTTCATAATTTTTACAGCCCTTACAATTTATTTTCATAAATTTTTAAATTTTGAAAAAGATACTTTTTAACTTTTAAATGTTTACAAAAGATCTTTCTATTACGTTGACTGTCAAATTAACCGTTAATCAATAGTTTAGTCAATTTTTTATCCCCAGTCATTTTTTTTTATTTATTAATTTTCTAATTTCTCTAGGTTGAAAGACAAATATATCTATTTTACATCAGTGTCCATGCAACATATTTATACTAGCTGGGCATAAAAAAATTTATTGAATTATTAATTAACGATCGACTTAACAGTGAATTTAATAAAAGGGTCTTTTACAAACATTTAAAAATTGAAGGAAGTTTCTGCTAGGCTTAGAAATTTATGAAGATAAATTGTAAGGAACCCACAATTCATAGGTATTTTATGCAATTTGTCCAAAGTAAATTGTTGGGGTAATCTTTGAAAAATTATAATTATTTTAATTTAATTTTTTAAATATCAGTCGTCTTAATTTAATTTTTAAAAGACTGTTTTTATCCTAATTTTATCTCTGTTATTCAAAGTAACTTTTCTGAAGAAAGTTATAGGATTTAGCTTTTGAAATTTGGTGATGTAATAAAAAAATTAAATTAAGACAAATATATTTTTTATAGATTAAATTGAAACCATTTTGTCTTTCAAAATTCAAATTCAGAGAATCAAATAAATAATTTTAGTCTTAACTGTTTGTACTTTGTAGAACACTGGACTCCCTGTGAATACAATTGTTATAAGGACATGTTTGGTATTGGTAGTAAATAAAGTAAAGGAATGCATTTGCTGACTCAAAATTTGGTTGTTTGGTATTCATTCAAGACACTGCAATCCATTTCCTTCAGCAACCCAAATGCCTTCAGTTGCAGTACTGATGGAGATTACAGTGTTGCGATATCTCTAAAATACCTTCACTTTATTTCAATGTTTTTTACCCAAAGACATTTTTTGTAAAATCAACTATAATTATTCTATTTCTTTCACTTTAAAACTCATACCAAATAAAATAATTCTTCTTCTTCTATATCATATCAAACACAATTTTTTATTTTTATTCTCTTTCTCTCTCCCTGTCCTTTTATATTTTTATTTTCCTTAAAAAATTTTTAAGATGCCAAACGTACTCTAAGAATTAAACCAAACGTACAAAGTTCTAAATATCTCTTCCACCCTCTACCCTGCAATAAAACTATATTCTTTGAATTTATTTTTTTTTTATGCTCGTTTTACACCAAATAATTATCAATGGAAACTACAAAAGCTTCTGTATAAATATTTAGGATACAAGACCCAATTCGGCTCAGTCAACACAGCCATATTGGGTCAGATCAAGTCAAAGTTTTGGCAAAACTAAACATGTACTGAAAGTATGTTTGGTATGAAGAAAGATTAAAATCCAGAAAAAGAGAATATGAATGAAATTTAATGGAAGACTTATAGAAATTTAATGTAGAGATTAAACTAAAACTTAATAAAATTATAAGGACTTAATTGTAAAATTTAAAACAATGAAGACCAGATTAAAATTAAATTAATTTATAGAGATTAAAAAATAATTTAACAAAAAATACATTTAGCGTGGGTTCAAATCCAACTCCCTACAACATTTTTTACTCTTTTCATTTCTTTACTGATTAAATGCAAAAGAAAAAAAGGATAAATAATTAACCTTTTGTAACTTTCATTTTGGTGCAATTAACCTATTTTATTAGTAACGGTGTTAAATCTCATTTCATCTTAGCATTAAATTAGACATCAAATCCATTAGAGCTACAACAAAGATGCAACAACAACGCAATTAGATTGTCTACAGTTCATTTGAGGCACGATATGGTGCAAGGCGCATCTTCACCGTGGGATCAATCAACATCGAATGGAGGACAGCTCACCACGTGCCCATCTCACCCACACACTTTGCTCTTCATACATGTACGCATCGTTTCAATTAATGAAACAGTGAGTTTCATAGGTAGCCAATTTTCTTTTTTCTTTTATTTTTTTTATTAAAGGGAGATCACAACCATCCAACACTTTTACTTTTCTCTGATATAATCTAAGTCGTCCAAGTTCCAACCCTATATAATAATTATCAAACAATATAATCAAACAGTTGAATTTTGTTTCTCAGCATGATTGAAATATTTAAGTTAACATGCTCTAATAGCTTAAGCTTCTAGGATGCATGAAACTCCTTTATCATTTACTATATAACCCCCACTATGTGGTATCTAATTTTTGACAAGAAAATAAATAATTTAAAACTACTAAATCTCAATTTTGCATCCTATCTATTGAGATTGGTTGAAAATTAGAGTTTCACATTGTTTGAAAACCAAGAAGAAATGTGTGAAAGAATTTGTCTTACATTGCTTGGACTAAAAAGTGAGAAGAGGTGTCAAGGCTATATAAGGGAGTCAAGACCTTAGTTTCTAAGTGTACCAATACAAGAATATTAACTTGTATTTAAATCTTTCTATACTCTTGTAATAGGTAGTGAGAGGTATAGTTTAAATACGTGCTTGAGAGTGTAAGTGTATTGAAGTACTGGATATTTCAAAAAAAAATTTATGTGTTGTAAAAATTTTTACATAGTATTTTTTTTTATTATCTTTGATAATGATCGTGGTTTTTTTTTTCGATTTTAAAGTTTTCATGTTATTTTATTGTGTTGTGATTGTGTTTCTATTCAATTTTATTTCTCTGATTTATTGGCGCCAAGATAATTTTTAAGGGAAAAATGGTGTTTTTTCCAGCACTATCCAAACTCAATCAAGATTACAGAGAAGATGAGTACAAATTTAAGTAATCTGGAAGTAGAAGCAATAGATAAAATTTGAGAAAGACAAGTAAGAAACAGAAGAGAGATAATTGAACAAACATAGAATGATAGCCTGCAACTGTTTGCCTCTTCAAATTTCAAGAACATGAGAGCATATTAGGGGAAGGAAACGAATGGGTTTTCCTATGCTCTTAAACTCTAACACAAGTAATGGACAAATTTTAGAATAAATTACTGATTTAGTCTCTAAAATATTATGTTGTTTAAATTTCTTTTATTTGTCAAAATAATTTTTGTTAACAAAAGATTCAGGATTGAGACAAATATAAATGCAATTTCTCATGAATGAAATTAAGATATTTTATCTTTTAAAAATTAAATTGAGATAATTAAAATTTTTCATGAATTGAATAAATACTTACTCTTAAATGCTTACAAGGCTTGGGACTTCTACGATTGGTATAAGCAATTGCACCAAAAAATTGAACGTAGATACTAATCAAAGTACTATTCACTATATATATTATTCAAATCTTTTGCCATTAAGTGACATCCATGTACATTAAAATGTTTTGGCAAAAACGCAGTGTTTGAATCATATTTTGCAAAATCAATATAGTATGACGAGTTCAACCTATTGGATCAAAATTCGAGCTCTAATCTAATTTGGTCAAGAGTTGAAATTGATAAACATTTAAATCGATCAATCTTTGTTCAAAACCAAACATTAATTAGTACTTCGCGGTGATGTGAATTCACAAAAATGCTGCTAGTAGAATTCAAAATCCAAACCTAGTGAATGTAGAGCGGACAATCAACCATCCTTCTCATTATTCTCCTTGTTATATACTATACACAATATATTATATACAATACAAGAGACGTTATTCTTTTATGTACCTTGTTTTAGATTGTATAAAAACTCAAAAACATTAATAACAAATCTTATCTTATTTTAAACTATGTAAAACTAGAACTTTACCTGTGGAATGCATGGGTGCAACATAAGTATTTAAAAAATGCAAAAAATTGCATATGAAATAATTTCAGAGAATTATTGTTTTTAGAAAAGTTATAAATTGTTGAATACTTTTTCGTACATTTTGTTAACAAAAATATTTTGAACATTTCCCTTCTTTATAAAGAGATTAAATTTTCAAATCGTTTTTACTGCATGCCCTTAAGATTGCAATATATGACAATTTCCATAATAAGATACTCTAGATACTCAATAAGCTAGATAAATAAATAACAAAAAATATTTAATAATAGACATTATAAATTTAAGTTTCAAAAATATTGAAATATGTTATTATGAGTTTCTAATGTTGTGTTAACTTTTTTTTCCTATAGCATATTACTTGAATATTGCATTGATTTTATTTTTACCTAAAGTTTACAACATGGCTAATATACTTATAATTATTAATTTTATAAAAAAAAAAAAAGGAGCCGTCAAATGAGAGGAGAGACAAATGAGAGCTGATATGCACAAACCACAACATGGTAATTTGTTTTAAATTAAATTTTTCAAAAATTGATTATCCAAATAATAGTTGATTGGTTTAGGTGAGTGACATTGATTTCTTGTAAATTTGAATTTTTAAAATAATTATCTAGATGATTGCTGATTGGATTAAATTAGTGGCAACATTAAATTATTTATTTTATATTCAGATTTTTCAATATTAATAATTTGGATGATGGTTATCCAAAAATATATATATATAGATGATAATTGATTCGCTAAAATTAGTTATAGTATTTTTTTTTTTGAAAAGTTAACGAATGCATTAGAGAGTGAGTGAGTTTAATTCATGTCACATCAGATTCATTTCATTGAATTGGAAAAAAAAAAATTAATGGTCTAGTGTTACATCAATAAGAAATACATGACAGTTGACTGAGATATATTTAATTCTTATGTTGCATTAAATACTTTAGAGTGCAAGTAAAATTATCTATTATATAGATTTAAAAAGATTAATAACAAATCTTATAATATCATATAATATTAAAAATTTAATTATTAAAAAATATATTATATATATATATTAATAATATTTTTTATAATATTTTAATTCAATAGATTCAACTATGGCTCGATCACTAAACTATGAACCACCCACTTTGTCAATTTCAATTTTTAAAACATTAGTTTGATTTAAGAGTCTTAAGCGAGTGGCTTAGTATTAAGTCATTTGAGACTAAGATTATTATTATAGAAATTCTAAGGGCATCAATAAAATTGCTTATACGATAATGTGGCTAACACTAAGTTAAGTATTAAATTATAAAGACCACGGAAAATAACATTTTATTCCTAACCTACAAGCAAATTTACAATTGTTACTTGAACTTTACAATATAGTGAAACTTTTCCCTAAACTTTACACGAAAATGAAAATGCTAACTAACTAATTTTTGGAACTGGAAAGAAATTATTTCCAAGCCCAAATGCTATAATTGACCAAGCGTTATTAGTATAGTCAAAAACTCAAAATCATGGAGCCTCTTACCATTAATTTTAATTGAATTTAAAATTTTCATTCTAGTACCAGTTTTATAATTAGATCCTAATTGAGATGACAAAATTTCGGTTCACGAAAAAGATTATTACGCAAAGAAATTAGCTCAATTATTACAAAAAGAAAATTTAGTCCTCATTTGTTTATACTTAATAAATATTTGAATATGATTTATTCAAACTTCAGACTATTAAATGCGTTTATTTTTTTTAGTACTTAATAAGTATAAATACATTTTAATGAATCATATATTATGACAAGTTTTAATAATTGTATTATTTATTCATTTTAAGTAAAAATGCACTTTACATTTATAAACTTTGATTTATACTCATTTTATCTCTTTAAACTTTAAAAATTAATAAATAACCCGTCAAACTTTACAATATGTGCAAAACAACTATTTTGTTAAATATTTCGTTAATTAGACTATTAATCAATGCTTATTTGTTAAGTTTTAAATTTTTTCATTCAATATATAATTTTATTTGTTAATTTTTATTTGATCATTTTTTCATAATATATGTTCAATTACTAATTTATTTGAATATTATTTTTACTAATAAACAATTTTTGTGTATTCATATGTTAAAAAGACAGTCTTAATCAGTACTCAAAAATAATATATTAATATTCATTTATGTATTTAGATCCGATATCAACTACAAAGCTTTTTTTTTTTTAATATCGAAGTTAAGTTAAGGAGGACTGGAGGACTTTCAAGTAGAAATCAATATACATAAGAGTGCATTTGGTAGCATTTTCCTTCCTCAATGGAAGATGGAATTTTTTCACCTGCAATATTTTCATGTTACCTATAATGTTTTCATGTGCTTGGTAGCCAATAATGGAGGTCAATGGAAGTTACGCGATAAAAAATCATTTTTTTCATTTTTCATCATAATTGTATGGTCCTTTACCATCGTCGAGCAGAAGGAAAAGCAAGAAGGAGGAGCAGGTTTCAAACAATGATGACAAGTTTGCCCCTCGGTTGAAGCTTTCTCTGTTGTGACATGACTTTATTATGAGGTTGGAGGCATTTCAAGGACTAAGGATGCATCTCTATTCTATTGTGACTCTCTCTATCCTTATCGATCTCTGTATGATTTCTCCTTTATCGTCTTTGCATCTCATCTCTTGATATGTGCTCTATTTTGAATTTCTTCCTCGTTGCCTCTGTTCTTCGTCAAACTAATGTGCATTTAGAGAACTGAGGTTGCGTCTTTGTTTTGCCGCGTTCTCTTCCCTCGTCAATCTCTCTTTGATTTCTCTTTTGTTGTCTCTGTGTCTTGCCTCTCAATCCATGCTCTATTTTGAGCTTCTCCTCATCGCCTCATTTCTCTGTAGAAGAGTGGAGTTAAGTATCATATGACTTTTTTTTTTGAAAAAACAATTTTAATACAAGGATAATTTAGTTAAATTACCTCACATCTTTTCTTTTCCTTTATCGCTTTCTGTGTCATATCAAACAAAATTTTTTTCCTTTTTACTTTTCTCTTTTTCTTCTTTCTTCCATTTCTCTTTTCCTTGCCTTTAAATATCTTTCATGCCTACCAAACATACCTATAAAGTATTATAGTTTCCATTTTTAGATATGAGAAGAAGATAATACATTGTTGTCACTTCAAAGGACAAGGAGCTTCAATGAGTTTATGTTCCACACTTTCATCCTAGTTACAAGAGAACAAAGATAACATGTCTTATATGTGTTTAGTTTTCTCTTCTATTTTGTTTCCCTTTTATAATTTTGATTTTTGTTTTTTAGTTCACCTCTAGCTCCCTAATGTTACATTAACAATTCCTTTATGAAGAAAACAATAAAACATTCCCACAACACATAGAAAATATGATTAAAAACTAATGGTTAAATTATTTTCTTAGCCGCTATAATTTTATTCAATTTTCAATTAGGTTTTTATAGTTTAAAAGTTTATAATCAAATTTTTTTAATTTAAAATAATTTTAATTTAGCCATGCCCTTATGCTTTAGTTAATATTTTGTTAAATTTTGCTAATATAGCTAATCATGTATTATTTTGACATTCTAAATACATTTAATTTAAAATAACTCATCTCAGTTAATTGCATACATTGATTGCATCACATGTTATATATATTTAAGTTAATTTAACTTCATTTTTTATTTTTACTCCTTCCATTGATATAAGTTATGCATATTCATAGTATTAATTTTTATACGGTTAGCTAGTCCAAAAAAAAATTGAAGACTACTAGCAATTTAGTGCAGGGATTATCAATAAATTTTATAGATTTATAAAGACTCAATTATAAAATTTTAAACTATAAAGACCAAATTAAAATTTAAACTATAAAGATTAAGAAAATAATTTAACCAAAAATAAATTTATCCTACTTTTTCTTTCCTTTCTTCCCACGCCTATTAGATTTGGAAGATTTTAGTTTAATTATTAAGTTGGTTGAAATGTCCGAGTTGATCTAACCACTAGAGTAAGGTGGTATGAAAGAGTGTTGGTTCAAATATCACTTTCAACAATTTTTTTTCTTCTTTTTTCTGCCCCTTTTTAAGCATTAAATGTAAAAAAAAAAAGTAAAATACACACAACTCCCTTCAAATTTGGTTCATTTGCAATAAACCTCCCTCAATTTCAAAATGTTGTAATTAACCCATCTAACTAATTTTTTTAAATAAAAAAAAATAACCCCTTTTGTTGGTAACAATTTTAATCTCCCACCATGTTAGCACTAATTGACACATCAAACAATGTCAAACGAGTTGATCTATCATGGACTGTTTATAAATGGGTTCGGCCCCGACCTATTTATTAAACGGGTCACCTTTTAATGCCTCAAGCCCGTCGGTCATGGCTTCTTTTTTTTTAAATAATATTTAAGTAATGTAGTATTAAATTTTTTTAAGTAAAATTTTTTTTATTAAAATACAATTTATACTAGAAAGCATTACTTATTTAATGTTTTTAAATAACTAATAAATTTAATTTTTCATATTTCTTTTTAAATTAACTATATTATATTTAAATTTAAAAATTTTATATTTATTTTCAAAAAATTACAAAAATTTTCATATCCATATTTACCGTATTGATTGAATATAATATTATAAAATATAAAAATATGATATAATTGAGTTATTTATAATAAATAATATAATTTTATTAAAAAAATATAGGTCGGCCCGTTTAGTCCATTTTTAAATGGGTCTAATTTCTTGAATTCAAAGTCACCTATTTACAAACAGGTGGGCCATTTTAACGCTAAATCTATCTTGCACTAATACATTAGTGCTATGTAAATGTTACACGTCATTTGTCCCTCCCCAAATTAGCTATGAAGGACTTGTATTATTTCCCCCCAAATCTATCTTTTTTAGATTTCATCTCAATCTTCACATGGGTAAAATGAGGGGTCGATAATAGCAACATTTTGAGGAAAACTTCTAAGTATGTATCTGGGAGCTCAGTGAGTTAAACGTGATTAAAGAAAATTAAATTTAATTAAACGTGGTTGAAAAAAACTAGATTTGTATGAACGTGATTTATGTTTGGGAATCATTTGGACAAACGTAATTTAGTACAAAACATGATGTTTTGATATTGATTTGTAAACGTAGTTTGAGATATGTAATTACCACAAAGGACACATAAATTATGAAAAAAATATATGAGATCTTAGTCATGACCAATATGTAAATCATACAAAAAAGAAATTTCATATTAAATATAGACATAATCAAATCCTAATTAAAATTCCATAGGTCCTTGATAATAATTTTTATTCACTTAGGTCCTTGGTAATAATTCTTCCTTTATCTTTTTCTTGTTCTAAGACCACATTTAGTTTCATCTAGGTTCATAGGTCACAAACATATTTTGTTCTAAAATTATAACTTCTCCTACAAACTTTTGATGTATTCACTTAGGTCCTTGGTAATAATTTTTCCTTTATCTTTTTCTTGTTCTAAGACCACATTTAGCTTCATCTAGATCCATAGGTCACAAATATATTTTGTTCTAAAATTATAACTTCTCCTACAAACTTTTGATTTTATTCACTTAGGTCCTTGGTAATAATTTTTCCTTTATCTTTTTCTTGTTCTAAGACCACATTTAGTTCATATAGGTCCATGAGTGACAAATATATTTTTTTCTAAAATTATAGCTACTCCTACAAACTTTTGATTTTATTCACTTTGGTCCCTGCCATGTATGCACAAATCCAATTCATTTTTTTTTCCTTCAAAACCAGCCCAGAATTTTATATTTTATGTTTTTAGGACATTTAAGGTCATCCCCAACCTAATGGATAGAGAACGAGAGGAAGAAGAAGAATGGTACCCAAAAACGAAGAATCTCAGGAGTTGTGGAAGCGAGTTGTACTTGTACAGGCTGGGAACAACATGAGCATGAGCAATTAAAGCCAGATATTTTGAACACCTTCAAACACTTCATATGCAAAGAGAAAGTGGGATGAGAAAGTGAGAGGCTACCGCACCTCTGTTTCTAAATCACCTTCAAACACTTCGTTTAGCTGACGCCTCTATTTCTGGATCCAAGAACAGAGCACCACAAACCTCCAGAACAGAGCTCCAGATGGATGAGGGGCAGGGGCACCATAGGAAAAGGAGGAAATGAGATATGCCCACCATCACCAACGCACCGGAAAAGTTACAAATTGGCACTTTGAGGCTACCATGATTTGCAGGTTTGAATAAACTGTACACCACAGTTTGTTTCACTGGTGTCCCAAACATCCCATTTTTTCTTTAAACCATGTTTGGGCAATGGAAACCTGGTTGACACCACCACCAACGCTATCCCAAACACATCCTAAGGATCCTTATGAGTAGAGTATTATAGTCTTTATTTCGGACCCAAAAAAACACTTGGTTGAAAATTGTGTTACTTAAATTTATCAAAACTCAATTAACCAATTAAGCAAGCTTTGATCTATTAACTCAATTATTTTAACAACGCTAAAATGAGGCAAATTGCAAAACTAGTGCAGAACAATATATGATGCCAATAAAGTAAAAGAGAGAGGGCAAAGAAGAGAACACTATCAATTATATAATTTTATCCAAGTTCGGGCAATAATACCTACATTTAGTCTCAGAAAACAAGAGATTTTCTTCTCTCAACTAAGGCTAGTTTTGCAATTACTCAAAAGTCACACGATATTTTTTCCTCACTCACTAACAACGAAATGTTTTTCCTTGCTCACCAACAATTATAGGTTTTCCTTTGCTCATTTAAAATGGATTTTCAAAATGTCTTAACTCACTCACCTACAACCCTTCCCACCGTGCAAGGCTAAGACAGAGAGATACAAGGAAATTTACAAGATTGATCACCCTTTTTTCCACCAAGGGACACAATTGGTAGTCTGGATCTCCTCTGGTGCATAGGAGCTACAGGGTGCCAAGGCTTTTGTACACCATTGATCTTTTTATTTAAAAAAAAAATTGACGGTAAAAAGGGACACAAGTTAGCTCCAGTACTAGAGTCAACCTGTACTCCACAATTAGAGAGCTCATTTTAGTAGTGTTAAAACATGCCAAAAGTTTATACCCCAGTCCATTTAGCTTGCCATTTGGGTAGAGTTGGACATTAAAAAAAAATGGCCCATTAAAAAATGAACTTAAAAAGTTTAACCAGTTTTGGCCTGTGAATTATATAAAACCTTAATTTATTATATTTTATATTTCATAACATTCTATTCAATAAATGTAGAAAATTTAGGATTAAATGTTTTAAAATTTTTGAATGAATATAAAAATTTCAAATTTATATATAATATGATTGATTTTAAAAGATATTATTAAAAATTAAGGTTGTGGATAATTCAAAAAAGCTATTATGAACAATTACAGTTAATAATAATTTTAAAAATACTAAAGAAGTAATATTTTACAAGTATAAATTGTCTTTTTTATAAAAACTGTTAAAATTTTTATTAAAAAATTGCAATATTTAATTATTTAAATTAAAAATTTTAAAAACATATATAGTAGCTAGTAGGCCACAATGGGGCTGGTTTAGATATTGTAAATGAGGCCCATTTGACCTGTGTTGACAATATTAACTTGCTCCTCACCTACCAATTATGTACCCAAGGGTTAAGTTTAGATTGTAACAAATATATAACAAAGTAATACTTAAAGGATGCTCAAAATACTGTATTTTTGTTTCTGCTTCAATCCCAACCCACATAGAGTCATATACACGCAACATTTATTTCTGACGTGTTTCATATTTGAGCCCCGAGGTTTCTTTCACCTTCTTCATTCATATTTTTCAACTTCTCTCTTCTCCAACCTCTTCGTCTACAACCTTCTGTCTTCTCTTCTCTTCCTCTTCCTCTCTGCATCCTTCGTCATTCAAAGAGTCTGAGCCCTAGCCAAAATATCTTAGGCGAGAAGACGGTTGAGGAAGGTAAAGGGCACGACGGCTTTGATGGAAGGGATCGAATAGCTTCTTCATCGTCGCCATCTCTGACAAACAACATTGCCGCTGCCATCTCTAGAAACCCTCCCATTGAGTTATGTTGTCTCTTCTTCTACTTTGCTGCCATCGACAACACCCGCCTCCTCTTTTTTCTTTTTCTTTTTTTAACAGATGGAACTTGTTGATTTTTAGCGGTTTGGCCAGTTTGATGCCAGTTCGCCCAATTCTGCTCTGGTTTGATGACTCTCCAATTTTCTGGGCTAACTCGAACCAGATAACTAGTCGATTCACCGATTTTTCAATATAATATGGCTTACAAAATACTAGTAATTATCCTTTGATTGTAACTCTTTAAATTCAAATGCTTTCCTTTATTTTTGTGTAGATTTATTTCCATAAATGCACCTTCAATCTTTGACTCGTCTTTAAATCCTCTGAATTGTCAAAAAAAAAATCCGCAGAATTACTCTTTCCTTTTCTGCCCTGATCCCATTTTAATTGCTTTAATTTGCACAAATAAGAAAAGACTTCCTTTTAATAATGACAGAATCAAACATCAAATAAGACTTTTTTTGAATTTATTGCAAGTTCAAATGGACCAAATATACCTAGATTAGTTGATTTAAGTCGTTTACTATTTGTCTATCTTAAATAGAGTCTCAAGTCTGATAAATGGAAAAAAACCAACATAAAATTTTTTTACATCTTTGTAATAAGACTCGACACAAACTAAATTATTCGGAAGCTAATAAATTAATTAATATTAGTGGTTTCAGTAAAAAAAAGGATAAAAAAAATTCTATTTTAAATAATTTTAAAATAATTTCTTCCTAATAGCAACATTTTTTTTCATCAAAACTTTTTTTTTTGTTTTCCAGCATGTATGTATGTTTATCAGATTCTCTTAATTTAGCTTGCAAATAAGGTCAGATAATCCTTCATTAAATTATAACACTAGCCGTTGGTTGTCTCCCTCCTTTAAGTATCTTTGATTTGTGAGATGGCCAGCTTTGGTACCTAGTAGGTCGTATATATCAACAAAAATTAGTAAAGCACTGATAAAAGTTTATCAATGTAGACTAAATTAAAAAAGTTAAAATTATAAGGATTTAATTGAAGATTTTTAAATTATAAGGACTCAAATAAAAATTGAGTATTGAAATAATAGTTTAGCCTTTAGCAAATTTAATTTCGATTTCCGACCCCTTGATTCTTCGGCCTTCGCTGCATATAATGCTTGAGATCTCTTTAATTCATTGAACATTGCTCAAGATTTTCTCCTTTCTTTGAATGCTTCTATATATATTAAAGGAGTTAACTTCTTAGATTGGCTATATTAATAGTATTTAAACCAAATCAGAAATTTACTAAAATAGTTTACTCAAATTTGAATATTAAAGTAATGCAGTCAGTCTTATGTTTATAATGCTTTAATTAATAATTAAAGCATTATATACATTCAATCATTTATAACCTTCCCTTTTTGCATTTCCATATAAAATTCAAATTTAAAAGAGATCAAAATTACCTAACATTGGTTCAACGTAATGATATCAACTATTTAAACCCTAAAAAAGCACCAACAATTCAATTCTTAGAGATGTCAATTTAAAAAAGATTTTATCCTTTGCTCTCAGCAAGTTCAAAGGGACTAGTATTCTCTCCAATTATATTGGACGATATCCTTAGTAAAACAAATAAAATATCAGAATTTTAAGTGGGGAAAAGAAATCACTTTGTATCCTCAATTTTTTTTTCCTATTTTAGCATCAACAATGATAAAATAACATGGAATAAAATATCTCCTAACAAACGCCTTACAAGCTTGATAAATCTCTAGATGAAGGTCCTATCAAATATGTAAATTGCAAAATCTAGTGACTCCAAGCTCTAACAAATGATATGCATACTAGTTGACAAGGTTATATATTTAAAACCGAATCAAATCGATCAAGTCAACCGAAATCAAACTAAATCAACCAAAAATTGGCCAAATTTGAAATAAAGATGTCAATATTGGTTTTTAAAACAAAACAACTGAATAGTTTTATTCGGTTGTTGGTTTTGGTTTTATTTGAACCGAATTGAAACATATGTTTACATTTATATTAAAAAAATCATATACACTAATATACTAATTTTATTTGTAATCCCCCATCATTGCATTATACTAAGATTCTCAAGGAATGTTTAATTATCAAATATGATTTAGGAAGTTGAAGTGTTAAATTTTCATGTTCTCTGATAAATTGGTGTACTGGTCGACCGACTGAGCTCTACTAGTTAATCTAGTAGTCTTAGTTTGGGAATCTCCTTTGAGCCAAGAGAAACTCGTCAACCGATAGTACCTAACCAATTGACCATCGTGCTGTCATAGAGTGTGAAGGATTATTTTAAGGAGCAAAAGTTACAAATTTATCTCTCGTTTTAAAATTATCTAAGCTTTATAACTTTTAAATAGAAGGGCAAAATCATCTTTGGGCATGGAGAAACTCTTCAAAACCTTAGAGCTCTCCTCTTCTCTCACTTTCACACCTCATTTACTCTCCTACTTTGAAATTATCTCTTTTCCTCTAGTTTCTTTGAAGTGGCCGAAGGAGGAGGAGGTGGTAGGTGGCTTTATGGCTAGAGATTTGATCTTCAGCCGTCGTGCATCTTGGATAAGAGAGTTCTCCCTTGTATTTCCCCATTATTTTTGAATTTTTCCTTCTCCTTCCATGGTTTTTACCTCAAACCCTAAGGAATGTTATTTTTAAAGGTTGTATGTGAAGTTTGGAGTTGTAGCAGGACTACCCGCACTCTTTTTCTTTGATCTTTTCTCTTTAAGGTAAAAACTAAGCTCCATATATGATTTTGAATGATGAAGTGCCATGAAAGCCTAGATTTAGGGTTCGAGTTTTATATGGTATTATGATTGGCTAGATGTGGAATCCTAAGATGTATGAGTTGCAAAGTTAGAAATATATATATGTTGGTGAGAATTTCTAACACAAGGTCAAGTGTTGAATATGTAGATGCCATTGGAGGGTAGTCCCTAGCTATAATAAGGGATTGGGGTGGTGGCAATTGTAGCTCTGGTAGTCGTCCGATACCAAGTAAGTAGATGACATTGCTATAACATTAATGTTTTATTTCTTTAGCACTTATCTAGTTACATGAGAAATTGGACAATGTCTATACATGTCATGTAATGTATGATGTTGTTAAATGTGATTATTAATGATGATCCATGATCTATGTAGAACCATGTGTGAACAAATTCACAAGTACAAACACTACCTTGGAGACAACTTTTGAAATGCCATTGTGTGACCATGAACGATTATAAGACTAAGGCTACGTTTCATTATATAAGATGAGAGTTCAATAAATAGATTTCCATTGATTATGATCTCTTTCATGCGTGCTTTGGTCATTTGCATGTTTAATGTCAAGGTTATGCATAAGCACAGTTTCCTTTTTTATTTTCAAGATAATTTAGGCGTTGCATGTGGTTTATTATTAAAGATTATATGAACCTTCTTTTTCTTATTTCCATTAAATTTCGTAAGCAACATATTGATTACTTCTATCACTTCCATCTTATTTATATGTTAAGGTAAGGTGATCAGTCATTGAGTTTTAGAAATACATAAAATAAAGTAGATATTATAATATCAGGAAGAAAAGTTATATTGTAAGAGAGTGAAAACTAATTTAACTTCTCCTATTTCTTTTATTATTTTCAAAATATAAAATTATAATTTAATTTTATATTTATAAATTTATTTGAAAGAGAAAAGTTAAAATGTAACTAGGAGAGTAGGAATTTATTCAACTTCCTCTATTTTGATTATTTTTAAAATATAAAAATTACCTTAATTTAGTTATATATTAAAAAATAATTTAAATATTTTCCCAAACGTGGTTTTAGCAGATCTGAACAAGTAATGGTTGACTTAGTCAACATTAATGGTGGATACATTTAACTTATACTAAACATTTGATTCCATCAATTTATAGTTCATAAGAAATTAAAATTTATACAAGGCATGGGCAATGAACAAGGCCAAAAATAAATAATATTCCACTGCGATTAACAATGCTGCTTTTTCAAAATATAATAATAAGAAAGTCAATTATATTGACATCTTCTAAATTTTAGTTAAATTATATTTAATATTTTCTTATTTTAAAAATTACATTCAATTCTTTTTTACCACTCTCAGATCTATATATATATTGTATAAATCTTCATTTTAATTTACTTTCTATAAAAATTAACTTTTTATCTGTATTATTATATCTAACTTTGGGGCCTTCTACTCTTCAAAACTATTTAATATGGTTTTGAACACTATATGCAAATATATTAATAAAAAATAATATAAAAATAGAATTTAATATATATATATATATATATACAGGAGACTGAAGTTAATTAATTTCTCACTACTTTTTTTTAAAAAACAAATAATAAAAATTGCTAGAATTTATTTTTTATAAAAGAATTATTTTTAAAACAAGTTAAAGAGGATATTGGCATTTTTTATACATAAAAATATAATTGAGTTGAGATTAAATTCTAAAATGATATTGTGATATTTATTTCGGTATAATGATAAAAATATATCTACGTACACTGTTTTATATGACTTTTTTGGACTTTTTGATTAATGATATCCAAAATCAAATGTTAGCATATATAGAATACAAATATAAAAAATTTAAAAAATTAAAATACATGTAAAAGTGAAAGAATGAGAAATGAATTAAATTTTTTATTTTTTAAAAAATAAGAATATTTGTTAAATTAATATATATATATATATATATATATATATATATATATATGAGAATGGAATAATGGGAAGTTAAAGATAATAATGGGAACCTTCCACAACTTCTTTTTATTATTTTTAGATATAATAAAAACCTTATAATTTATAAAAGAAGAATTATCATATGATTTAATGAAAATTTTGTTTTTAGAAAAAATTGAACAAAATTCAGGCAAATAAAACACGAGTAACGGAACGGACCGGAGTGGGTCCCAGGGAGTAAAAGCGTGGCCTGTCATGTGGTCGTGGCCATGGACCTCATTGTCTCTCTCCACCTTCCTCGCTTGGATTTTTGTTTCCTTTTGATAAAAAGAACGAAACTTGAAAATATAAAACCGGGAAAAAAAGCGAAAGCGCATAAATACAAGAGAGAGACACAAACGGCGCTTTCTTCTTGGGTTCTTTCCTCATATGCAGCACACATCTCAAGCTGCAGACTCTGTAATGGAAGCTGCTATATAAAGTCAGCGTCATCGATCTCTCGGTAACGGCTATTTTTGACAGTGGCAGGGCAAGAACAGAAGAGAAAGGGGTTAGAGTTTGCGAGAGAGAGAGAGAGAAAGATTGTGATCAGCGCAAGAGCTTGCTCCTGATATGGATTACAACAATGACAAGTAAATCTCTCTCTTTCTCTATCTGGGTCTCTCTGGGTGTGATCGGTTTGACATAAGGGTTAGTCTGGCTTAGGAAGACAAAGCTGGGGAAACCCATTTGGGCGTTTAGACTCTGAAGATGTTGTTGACTCTGATTGTGGTTTCTTTTTGTTGTTTGAGAAGTCAATTGTTCAATTGCTTATTCCCGTTTCTATGTACTTTCTTATTGGCCTTTGTCATATATCTGGTATTCTTGCTGTCTCTTTTGCTCTCGCTCTGTGCATTGTTCTTCTAACTAATGGCATTCTGTGCTGGAGAGTGTATCTGCATCGTTATACTATTTTTCCCTATTTGTTTTGATGGCTCTTGATGTTGTTCAGGCTAAATAAAAAAGGATAAAAATCCATCTCATGTGAAATATTGACAATAAGGAAAAGATGGGGATGTGGGGTTTGATTTAATTGGTGGGTCATCAGTTTTATCCCTTTTATCTGTTATTGTTTTTAATCCTTCCTCCCCTTTACCTCTTACAGTGATGCTTCGGCTAATATTTCTGTCAAAACTAAAACTGATTAAACACATAGTATGGTTGCCTTTTTTATTGTAAGATCTCATTGTTTAGTCACTTTTCATTTGTTTGGTTATTCGGTTGTAGATACTGCTGCAGCTGACAATGTGTTTTTTTTCTACCGGTTTGCTTGTCTATGGTTCTAATTATGATGTTTATAACAATTTTCTGGCGCTGAACCCATCTTATACCTAGTGATTTCTTCTACATTGGTTCTGGAACAGGCTTTTCGTTTATTTTCTCTGTCATCTTCTCTCTGGGGCTTTATCTCTGTCAATGTTGAACTGCAACCATGGCATTCACTTCTCTTTTATTTGTTGTTGTTGCTAGGGAGCCATGGGATTGGCATACTGAGGACCATTGTCTCCAAAAGACTTCCAATATTGGTAAGTTCTGCAGTGATTTAAAGCTAATTCTTTCATATAATTGATGCTTGACAAAATTTTATTGTCTTGAACAGATATGTCTCAGAAGCTGTGGAATGAAGTACATCAAAATGAAGAAGATATTTCCTACATGTTTGATGATGAAGCAACCCCAGTTAAAGCTTGTGGGGATTTGGCTTACCATGTCAACAATAGTGGTAAGGCGGTTCTCTGGCAGGCAGCTTTAAGATAATGTCTTATTGATATGTGCAACTCGTAAATTTGTTCTTCTTCCTATCCATTATTGTTGCCCTACCTTCAATTTAAACAAAGCTGAATTTCAGATGATATGCAAAAGGAGCCAGAGGAATGTAGAGAGACTTATTCGCAAGTTAAGAGACGTCGGATGCTACAGTTCAACAGCCAAGACAGGGATCTTTCCTTCTCCCATGAAGACATGTCCTCAGCATACTTAAAATTAAATGTCAGTTCTAGTAGCTTTTTCCTGAAGTGACTCTTACCCAAATCATGTTAGATGGTTCTAACAATGTGCAAAAGTTATTTGGGTTTAAATGCTAAATACCTCACAATATCGATGAATGGTGCAAATATCTAAATTTTGTCTTTTATGTTCAGTGTTGATATTACCATTATCTTCTTGATTAGGAAAAGAATGAATCATATCATGACTTAGTGTAACTTGTCCTTAGGTTTCTTTTGTCTGATATTAGAACTATGTCTTGCATAGTTCTTAAAAAGAATGAGTGACATTTTGTTTTGAGTCATTACCTTTCACAGGTTTAGTTTTGAAGTGGAGCTTATTACATATTTTCTGCTGTTATTGCTAGGATATAATGGCTTGGCGTTATATCGGCTTAATCATTTGATGACTTTTAATTATATGTAGCACCAGAATTTGCATTTCCATTCCGCACCATAATAGTCCTCCGTTTGATTGGAAGTTTCCTTGTCTTTGGCACTGATCTACTTTCTTAAGTCTATTATGACTATATTAACAATTTAATCCCTAAAAGATTTATAAGTCAATTGTTTAGTCCCTAAATGTTATGAACTCGTTAAATATAATTATTAAGTCCCTCAAAGACAAGTAAATATACAATTTAGTCCCACAAAATGACTAATTTGTGAGTCTGTAATTTATAAGAACTAACTCATTCAACACTTAAATTTTAGGGACTAAACGATAATAATTATTTCTTTGGACCAATTTGTATGTTTACTCTTTTATTATTATTATGCTTTAAAGAGTTCATAACTTTTGCTGAGGTAGATCTTAGAAATGATGTTTCGTTATCTATATAGGGGAATGAGAACTCAATCGAAGAAGTTTTTCCAGAAGTTTCGCAATGGGTTTCTGGGTCATCAGGTTTGCCTCTTGCAACATTATGCTTTGATTTAGTTGGATGTTTATTTCAGATCTTTCTCCAGTCTTATAATGCAATATGTGTTAGGAAATGCATCTGCCTCCAGTTATGAGGACCTTGAGCAGTCAGCAGAAGGGTGGCTCGCACAATGCTTTAATGATGATGAAATGCATTTCAGTCCTGATGATATGTATGCCTCTCTGGACATCTATCTTTTGGCATAGTCAAATGTATATATAATCTGACCTTTATATTTTTTGACTCAGGAACTTTTCGGGGATGGACAATGTTCAGATTAATGTTGCAGGTACACAACATTGCTTGCCATCCGCTATTGTCTTCAGATTTTTGTTTTTCTCCTTCCTTCCTTCCTTCTTTTCTGTATGCATTTATGTCATTTATATTATTGGTTCCATCCTGCAGAGCTCTGTGACACCGCACCAGCTTATGAACAAAATGTGGTTCAGCAGCAAGTCCCTCGATTACCCAAAAATATAATCTTCAAAGGTTTAACTTCATTCTTTGCATTTTCTTTCTTTCTAGTTTGATTGTACTTGATATCCACCTAAATTTTCATGGAAGTATCCTCCCCTGACATGGAACTTTAAACTGAATTCCTTTGCAAGCTATATGATATCCTTAAGCAAGGAATTGTAGTAGATAATACCATGAAATATTTTGACATGATAATCGAACAGTTTCATACGGGTTTTATGTGTGTAGGTAGGAAATCTTTCATACGAACGCCGACAAAGTTGGTTTCTTCTGTGGCCTATCCATTTGCCTTTATTAAACCGAGCGGTGCTCATGGAGATGTAACTCTGAAGGAAATAAACCAGCGGATTCAGACTCCACCTCCTTCAAAGTCCAAGAAAAACAATGAAGATCCATCTGCTTACCCCAAATCAGCCTTTTCAGGGAAGCCTGTTGTTGGCAAAACAAAAATTCGCACCGAAGGGGGAAAAGGCAGCATCACAATCATGAGAACTAAAGGCTAAGTGTGAGTTGTTAAGTTCTAACTTTTTGTCTCACCCCTTAATGTGTCTCGGGTTGAGTAAATTCCTGTAATATATATACCTGGCAGATTATAGAAGTTGATGCTGCAACTTTTCTGTTATTGACATCCATGAAATTACCTTAGTGCTTCTTCTGGTTGGAGTCTGGATGTCTTATTAATAGTGGATTGCTTGAGCTAAGTCTGTAATGAGAATGTTGGTGTTTCTTAGCTGCCAACAACTCCATGGCTTTAGAATGACTATTTTACTAAGCTTGGGCTTAGTTTTTGTAATTGAATCACACATATTTTAGTTTTAATCTCATTTCTAAAGTTTTGCATCTCACCTACCTTCTGTTTCATTTTCCTTTTTGCTTATGCATCTTCTAGTTCATGTTTTACAAATTGGAACTAAAATTTTTGTTCTAGGGCCAATCAATTATTTGGTGTATTTTTGGCTCTAATTTGACGTAGACTCCTTAGGAACACTTTGGTAAGTGAGGGAAAAGGAGAGAGAATGTGAAAATGTTCAAATTACCCTTTTCAAAGCACTAAACTATCTCTCTTTTTTTTTTTTTTCTAAAGTTGGGTATTTTTGTAAAATAACTCATTCTCATTCTCTTTTTTTTTTTCCATACCAAACGTACTGTAATTGAGATCAAAATGTAGAGATTTAACTCCACTTTGAAAGTTATCTAATCTATTAAGAGTTTAACCATTTTCTTTTCTTCTCAGTTCAATTTTACTTCATCTTTCTAAGACTATCGGTATATTTTTGCTAGTTGCATGAAGTTTGCCTCGCTAAATTTACACATGCTTAATATATTAAAGCTAAAGTATTTGAGGAAGTTTCTTAGTTAAACAGTCAAGTGAAACAGAAAATGAGGTGATATGTGAATAAAAAATGAGGAAGTTTCTTAGTTAAACAGAAAAGCTAAAGCATTTGAGGAAGTTTCTTAGTTAAACGGTAAAGTGAAACAGAAAATAGGTGATATGTGAATAAAAAAATGAAGTTGTAAAAATATTTTATTAATTGTAATATCATTTAGAGATGACAACCGAGCTAGGGGGGAAAGTTTACACTTGTTTAATTATATAATTTAATATATTTTGTGTACTATTGATTAAAATACGAGTCAACCACTAACAGACTATTAATTATTGAACCTGATATTTTCATTAGTTTAATAACTAGTTTAATTTTCAAAACCTTACATTTAACCCATCAAGAAAAAAATGACAACAACTAGCAAATCAATGAGGAAAAAGGGAGAAGAAGAAAGGAGCTAAGTGTTAATGCAACACAACTAAAAAATAACAAACCAAAATCAATGAGGAAAAAGGGAGAAGAAGAAAGGAGCTAAGTGTTAATGCAACACAACTATAAAATAACAAACCAAATGCATAGTTATCATGATCATCCACATGAAATGAGTTTGAAAAATCGAAATTTGTATTTACATTAGGATATGAAACAGATGCAAACAACCAGGAGTTCTCAACTTCTCATGGAAGAGTAGGTGAGTCATAGTTTGAACTTTCACGGTGAGATAGAAGTACCTTTGAAACTTATAGCTGTCCATATATTGATAAGGGATGTATGAATTTTCGAGAAGAGATGAGTTGTGATGGTCCCTCTCGAACTGCCCGGATCCCACGAGTGAATAGGAAGTTGGATCTATATTGGATCTCACCTGAATCGTCTCATCTATCCTCCTAAGGTGTTAAAGTATCTCAAGATTTTACAACTTAATAGTTTAATAGATTTTGGTAATCAAGATCAAAGTTTTTTTTTTTTTTTTCGTTTTCAAAAAGGGTGAGTTAAGGAAATCAAATAATTTCAACCTTAAAATTAGATAAAGAGAAAAATGCAAATATCCGTTTTTAATTATGACTCAATTGAAAACACCCCCCAAGTATAAAAAATAGAAAATAATTCCCTTTAACTTTGAGTCATTTATAAATACCCTCATAAATACTCTGTACACCTATTATAAAAAAAATAAAAAAGTGGGCACATGATTTTAGATATAAGCATGAGATAATGCATGAGGTTTAGTGCAATTCTATTGACTTAAAAATAATACATAGAATAAAGATCCAAAGGCGAAATTCAAATTAAAAAAGTTATTTAAAAAAATTAATTATCAAGGTGTTGTTTCCAAATCAACATAGATTATACAAGGTCATAAGTAGAGTTTGACGTGAAAACTTTGTTAATTTGAAAGTGATTGATTTCAATAAAACCATAAGGAAGAACTAAAATATTATTTGTTCCCTAAACTTTGACATGTCTAATTAGATGAATTGGTACTAACATGTACAATAAAGATAATCAAATAAATATTTGTTGTTAACAATTTAGATTAGATTCAAGGATAAAATCAAAATTATAGATAAAATTGAGTTAAAAAAGTTTTGAAATAAAATTAAAGCGTGGGTGAAAATAGTGCTTTTACTACCATACAAGGAAGTACTATTTTTATAGTTTCGTGATTGGATAATTTGTAAATGAAATATTTTTGAAAGAAATTATTTGTCAGAATTTTGCAATCTGAAAAATATATTTAGAAATAAGTCACAGTTAAAGGAGACTGTTTACCAATTTTTATAATTCAAGGTGTCTGAAAATGAGTTATAGTATAATTGAAGAGAATAATTATTTGCATTTTTTTTTCCTCCAATGGGACTTTTGAGAGTTGTATATTACTTTAATCCGAGGTAGAACAATGAAATGGGTTGAATGTGGTTGATGTCTTTTCTTTAATCTCAACTTTGCCCTTTGTTGCTGTGAATATTTGACTGTGACAGAGACCCTGAAAAAGAAAAGTGAAAAAGCCGAAGCCTCTGCATTTAAAGCCTCCAAAATCAAATACAGTCTGTCACATGGCATCCATTTTCAATTTTCACGTATTGTGTGGCGGCAACAAAGAGTGATCAAGGTATGAATGAGGATCCTTCTAGATCTTGGAGAGGCGGTCGTTAAATCTAATAATTTAATAAGTAAAAAAAAATTAATTAAATTTTTTTTTTCTCTTATGTGAAAGGTTTGATGTGTTAGAGAGAACAATTCTCTTAAGTTATGGACTTAACAGTTTAGCATTTAATGCTATGCAATTATGCACTGTTATGCCTCTAATACATTCATTTTTGGGAATTGCTCTTTTAAACCAACACATACCCCAAAAAAAAAAAAGGGCCAATGTCTGTGGGTTATTTTTTTAATTTTACATTTAATTATGTAAATATTAATCTTTTATAGAAATTTTTTAATTATTTTTATTAAAACTTAAGTATGGACTCATTATTTGAAAAGAATATAAGTTACAATGTTATCATATAATTTATTTTTTTAGAATTTAATTTTATTAAGTTAACCACTTTTAACATTGTTATAACATTTTAACTGTCTTAACAATATTATTATAATATTATTTGATGTAAATTTAAAATTTTTATATTTATTTAAAAATTACAAAATTTTCTACCTAACATTGTTATATTTATTAAATATAATGTTATGAAATATATAATAGAATAAAATAAATACAATTTATATATAAAAATAAATTAGATTTTAAAAAAATGTTGACCGGCCTATACGACTTGAAGATTCTGTCTCATTTAGCCTGCAAGCAAACGTGCTTGATTTTTAAAGCCCAGGCTCACCCTGAATGTGAGTTGGGAAAGGCAACCTTGTGTGTCTAGGTTTGCTTTGCTAGTATTACCAACACATGTTTTGCAAGACTTTTTTTTTATAATTATATGTATCTTTTATTAAAAGTAATTATGTTTAAGACATTGTTAAAAATTAAATGTGAAAATTTATACTAAAGGATATTGAACTTGAGTTTATCATTTTGTAGGAGATTAACTTCTTTTATTGGACCCAACTCTTATTGATTATGTAGGCTATGTTTAATTATTGTTATAAACCTAAACCCTAAATTATATATATATATATATATATATATGTGGTTAAAATCTATTTTGATTCTTATAATTTTATCCAATTTTAAATTTAGTTTTTATAGTTTCAAAGCTATGAATTTGATTTTTGTAATTTTTAATATATGAAAAATGGTCCTTAGTATTTGTCAATCATTATTTAATCACAAGTAACATCTAACTAACAAATAACTAGCAGTAGAGATCATTTTCTATATGTTTAGAAATTATAGGGATCAAATTTATAGCTTTAAAACTATGAATTTTAGGCATTGAATCTTCGTTTGATTTATGATATTAATAATATATTGTTTCTATAATATTTTGTGTTTATGACATCAGTGTAATAAATGTAAGGAAACATATTACCGAAATGGAATTTAGTGCTTGTTTTTAAGGATGAGTTTGGATTTGGTGCTTATACTTAAGGACAAGCACCATACTTGTCTTAAGGAAAGGTATCATGTTTATCTTAATATATGTCATTAGATTTCAGATCTAACAGTCTAGATTTTAATTTTTTTAAAAATAAAAATAAAAAATTATCAAAACTGCTACTTAGTATCTAGACTGTTAGATCTGAAATCTGACTGCTTAGATTAAGACAAATGACAAACACCAAATTCAAACTCAATGTGATCAATAGCAATGAAAATGGTTATATATGGGACAATGATATTAACTTCTACAATTATAATAATAATCATAGTCCTCAAAATGAGGTTAGTGAGATTGATTAGATTAGAAATCGACTAATAGTTTAATTCAAAATAATTTTAAGATCAGTAAGTGATTAAAGTAATTTAAAATCAGTCAAGAACTGATCAAACCAGATAAGAACCGATGATGAATCTAACTGAAAAACTTTTAATTTTTTGTTTTTTATTTTTTAATTTTGTTTATTTTATAATAATGAATAAATTAATATTACAAACCAATCAAATTTAATGTAGATGTCAATATATTAACATTTTAATAAAATGAATATTATATTGATTAATACTATTTCTTTATTATTTTGTCAATTTTTGTTGTACACTTTTAATTGTGGGTCTTATTTAATGTAATTTGATATCAAATATTATTTATTATTAAATTTGTAGATTTATATTTATAATTTTTAAATATGTATATTCTTTTAATATTTTAAAATACTGATTTTAATTTTTAAAACTTTAATAATAATAATGATGACCGATTGACCGATGATGATATTTAAGAGCAGTTATAGTGGGCAAGCAAATTGGATAACAATAATGACTGTAATATATTGCATGGCAATTTCTCCTGATTTTAGAGATTTTCATGTAAATTGTGTTTCATAGGAATATATCCAATGGCTTCTTTCTCACTGTTATTTTTTTTTTTTTTAGGCTTTCCATAGAACAGGTATTTTCTTCCGATTAAGAATATAGATAGGAGGACAAGAACCATGGTCCTCGCTCTATGATATATCTAAATTATCAAAACACCTTCATTTTATTCAATTTAGCGCAAATGATATTATTCGCTGGACAAAATTTCAGGAAATTATATTCTACCAATTTTCTTTTTTTTTTTGCATTACATTTATGTAATCTATCTTGATTTGAATTATATTTGTCAAAATCTAAGCTAGTATTCTAGTCACTGATCCAACCGCTAGATTATTGGATCAATTGTTTAACAAGAGTGTATATATATGCTCATAAATAAATATCAAAATAAAAAAAATAAATAATTTATATATAAATTTGACAATCAAAACATCCTAAAAAAATATATCTTAAAGTAATTTTAGCACACAAATATCATATTTAATAAATAAATAATATAATCTTTTATACTTATATTAATAAATTGTAAAAATAAAATTAAAAGTAATTTATTTTTGAATATATGATGATTATTTAGTTGTTTTTAACTTTATATGATTTATAAAACTTGTTATTAATATTGTTCAACTTTTATGATTTAAAATTAATTTAGATAATATAATGATTTAATACACATAAAATAATAACATTTTATGCCTCAAAATACTATTATTATTCCTATATATATTTTTTGGTGCACTTATATAATAATTATAATTTGTTTCTTTGATGGTTAAAATGTTATTTTTCTTCTATGAGGTATTGAGTTTAATATTGGTTAGATTTGTTTTTCTTATATATGCTTTTGTTGAAATTTTGAAAAAAAACTTTAGACCTGAGTCAAACTAGGTCACTGGACTGGTCAAAATTAGTTTAGTTCAACTAAGTTTTAATTGAGCCAACTGCATCCCAGCCTAATAAGAAGACTTAACCTATAATAGACTCTGTGTCACTAGTTCTCAAGTCGATCCAACTAGTTCGGACCAAGTCAAAAAACATTGCTTTAGACATTTGTGGTTGTACTTAAAAAAAAGTAGCCCTTGGACACTAGAATTGCCATTATTTATAGCATTACCTTTCATGTACTAGATGTATGTCTCTAGTATTTACAACATAATGCCTAAAGGTATAATGCAAGTGTTAACACTAAACCAACAGAGTACGAATTACACCCAACTTACATGGACAAAATCTGATGGGCAGCTAAGCATTAAAACCTCTGCCATCTCACGTTTTTGTATATTTGTGATGGGAGTTTGAATTTCTTTTTATTGTATTTTTATATTTGTTACATTGCTTTTACATTTATGATAATTAACGGTAAAATTATTAAAGTTAAATTCTTTATGAAATAATCTCCCATTTAAAGACTCACTATGCAATAACGTCTGTTAATTTAAAACTACATGCAACCTGGCACTACAGTATAGATTTGTCAAAATGGGTTTAGCTCGTTTAACCCACTTTTAAAGCGGACTGGGCTAGCTCAAAAGACCGAGGCGAATTGGCCCAACTCAAAATAACTTGTTGGTTATCCTTTTTTTTTTTAGTAAACATATATTATACTCAAGGCAGCCATGAGATGTGACCAAAGAGAAGATCAAAACTCAAAAGAGAGAACAGAGGTTACAGAGCGACGGAGGGTGTCACGACCTGTTTTTTGGGCACATGACCGGCACAATGATGAATATTCCATCACTGTAAGCCTTTCGATAAATTCTACCCACGAGTTAAATTATTAGTCATTATCTCTATATTATCAAAATAACAATTCCTTAATAAATATGAAGAAAATATATCAAATTTTCTTATTTGAAAATCATAGAGATGATTTGCATATAATAATAGATCATCAATATAAAATACATTATTATACTGACATACAAATCAGATGCCAAACCCCTGACCTAGATATCCTAGACGATTACAGAGCGACATAATCTACAACAAAAGAGGTGTAATACCCCAATAATTTTTACAAATATTAAAAATCTATTTTGAAGTTTATTGAAAAAATTAATTACGTGGAAAATATTCTTTTGAATTAGTGAAGGAAATTTGGGAATAGAAATTTTAAATTTTTAATTTAGGAAATTTTTACAAATTCTCAAGGATCTAAGCGAACAAATCTTATAAAGTGGCAATGAGTAAATTTATCCAAGAAAATTAGTAAGGCCGGTTACTATTCCAGTATACGATACTATTTACCTGTATAATACTATTTACATATACGGTACTGTTCACATATACTATCGAAATGTCAAATATCAAATGTGGTTTGATCATAAGAGAAAACTAGAAAGAAATTGGGAGAAAAATGACATTTTATATGAGAGAATTCCCTAAGGGACTAAATTGAAAGGGAACTAAATTAGCAAATTGATTATACTAGTAGATGAGATTTGTAAGTGAAATTGGTAGGTGAGACTAGTAAGTAAAATTAGTAGATGAGACGGGGTAGGTGAAACTGGTAGGTGAGACGGGGTAGATGGAATAGTACTCTTAAATTTTCTTATAAATAGGCCCTTATATTTCACTTTCAAAATCACATCTTCAACTTCTCTTCTTCTCTCTTTAAGATTTCTTGGTCCAATACTAGACCTCTGAGATTTTGGACCTTTCCTTTTCAGCTTAGGTAAGGATACTATACCATTTCTATGTCTTACAAATTTTAGAAGTTATTTTCTTAAGTATGATCTGTGGTTGTAGCTTTGGCTGATCTTCCACATCAGAAAAACAGTCCTTAGCTGCCTATATATTATTTTGAATCCCTGATTACCGAAATAGAATATAAACTGTGAAGAATACATGTCTAGGAAAGTTCTGGCTAAGGAAAGACCTGGTTTTTAAGTGTGTCCATTGCGACCCTCCACTCTTTCCAGGGAACTTACCTGGTGTACTTTTTTACAAATTGTATTCTCTATTTCTGGTATGAATAGTATCCATACGTATGAATAGTGACCGTACGTATGAATAGTGACCGTACATATAAATAGTAACCATACGTGTGAACAATGTCTGTATGAAAACAATCCTAACTTGTTTTCTCTAATCTTTCATGAAAATCTTCGTAGCGGAATATTGAAATTCACCTGAGTACTATTGTCCGTAACAACTTAAAGAAGTGATACTCATGCGGAATCCAAGTGAGTGAAACGACCACATTTTAATAGAGTTTTAGTATTACTGGTGATAAAAAGTATGTCGTAGGACACTCCTAAGATTCATAGGGGTAAATTGGATTCACAATGACGAATCTAAGGAAATAATTAATCCAGAAGTATGGATAAGACAAAACAAGCATTCCATAATGATGTGAAGTTTGAATCTTTTCAAAAACAGTTTGATTGTTATATTGATTTGTGATTTATAAACCTATAATTAGTTATATACTATACTTGTTATATGAATGAATATTATATTATACTTCTGATTATGATATGAAATACTGTGCTATTGATTGTGATTGAGCGGGACAGTACCCCCTCTCATGGCAAGGCGAAAAACTCGGTTTAAAGGGTGTCTTGACTAATGAGTGTGGAGACAACGATTCCCTCAGTAGGGATATAGCCCGGATCGGTAACAGATCCGTGAGGCACCCTAGCTAAGAGGATGAGGTTGTGTGTCATGGTGGAAATATACAAAATTGGTGAGATGGCATATGTGCGCTCTCCGGGATATATTGTCATTGATTAGTACTAGTAACGTTTGTTGAATTAGATGAATTTTTATCTTCTTGTATGTAATTTCTAACTATGTCTATTGGTTGAGTATGAGCCTTCAGATATACTTGCATGACTGGTGATGTATTTGAATTTTATTAACGCGAGGCCGATTTGCTCACTGAATTTTAAAGCTCACACTCTCTATGAAACCTTTTTTTTACAGATCAGGTTACCGGTGAATAATATCTGCTAGAAGAGTAGATCACTTTGGACATTCCCGCTGTCGGGTAAGCCCCTCTTTTGTTGTAGATTATGTCGTTCTGTAATCGTTTAGGATATCTAGGTCAAGGGTTTGGCATTTGATTTGTATGTCAGTATAATAATATATTTTATATTGATAATTTATTATTATATGCAAATCATCTCTATGATTTTCAAATAAGAAAATTTGATATATTTTTTTTATATTTATTAAAGAATTGTTATTTTGATAATATAGAGATAATGACTAATAATTTAACTCGTGGGTAGAATTTATCGAAAGACTTACAGTGATGGAATATTCATCATTGTGCCGGTCATGTGCCCAGAAAACGGGTCGTGACAAAGTTGGTATCAGAAGAAAGGTTGTTAGGTCTCCTAGTGATTACAGAGCAAGGTAACCTTAGTGGGACCTCCTCTATTGTTATGAACCCGGGCACAACTATAGAGAGACGGCTCTACTGAAGGTCCTGTAGGATGTTTCCATTTCCTTTCCCTCCGAGACTTATCTCTTCTTAGGAATTATGTTCTCAGTTTTAGTTTTAGACAGATGTGGCTACACTTTTGAACTTAGTAAACGAAAGGTTATTACTTGTTTTGATTCCATTGCTGTCGGATCAAATTTTTATATGGTGGATTTTATAAGCTGAATTCATGATTGATTTTGTATAGCTATATTATTTTAGGGTACCAGCCAATAAAAGAAACCACTTGCATTAAAAAAAACTGAAGGATTACATTGCAAAAAAAAAAAGAAGTTTACTCATACATGAGTAATCTAAAGGCGATGTGGTCTCGGATTAGGAAGATTGTATTGTATCATCACCCCTCAACCATTCCTTGGAGCGAGAGACAGTGCAATGTCACGGAGGGTAGTATAAATTCCATTCATACAATCAACACTTCTTTGTTGTTGATTGCAGAAGCACTGGGTGGACCAATAGAAGAATCTATCTATTCTCGAAGTCATTACCGCGTTATTGCGTTTGGTTAACTTCTCCAGATCCTCTATCATCTTCTTGAGATTCTTCACCTCCTGCTCTAAACAAGCGATTTTGTCCTCCGAGCTATGGCCCGTGCTAATCTCCTCAGCTTCCTCATTCTTCTTCATCTTCTTCTCCTTTTGATTCTCTTGAGATTCCTCGAGAGGTCTTTTGCCCTTGTCCTTGCCTAAACTTAAGTTTAAGTCAAGTTTTTCTTCCTTGGCTTCCACTGTGAGATCAATGTACTTCTTTGTGGCCATGATTTGGAAAATTTAGAAATTTTTTGTAAGAGTATGAGGCGAGAGGAATGCTGAGAGATTGTAGGCTCAGAGATTATTACTCTTTGTGGTGTGGTAATGAGAACACTGAGACATTTTTTATAGAGAAAAATTAGGACTTAGAGACAAAGAAGATATCTCTTCGCCGCACCCATACACGCTCAACCTATAGATTTCTGCAAGCTGGAAGCCAGAAGTCTAGGGTAGGCATGCACACCAATAGCACGTCGCATTAATGCCAAAACCATGAAAGTCAATATTCGGTGGATTCATGGCCGATTTATACTTGGTTTTCCCATTTTTCCTGTTGGCATTTTCTGAAATTCAAAGAAGTTGACAATATAGCCATTAAAGATTGCCTTGGATGCTTTTATGATGAACTGAAATGCATTTCTCTGCTTTATTGTGTTGTTCTTAAGAGCCTTCAGTTGAGTATAATATACATAATTGATTGAATCATGTTGTAATTACATGTATACATATGATATGTATGCTATTCATACATAATGAATGAAGACTACGACTAAGGAGAATATGTGATGATCCTATATGTAATCATAAAGAATGAGAAGTCAAAAATTTAAAATGACTTGGATAGAATGAAATGTGTAGAGGATGATACATCTTCATGGTTACACATACTTACATATAATGCTCTCGTGGGTAAATGAAAGGCAATGATTTCCTTGCATCATGATAATGCTTAATGCATGCGACCGTAAGCAGTTAACTTTGTTTTAATATATATATATATATATTATGTGTAAATCCAGAATAAAGACACCGATTAGAATATAAGATAAGGCTAATATGAGACTATCTGATCATAGAGTAATATCGTGATCTGGGATTACACTATAAGACAAGTATAGAGTGAGGAAATCATAAATTGAAACGACGATTAGTCGAAAATTTTGAGAAAGAGTCAAAAGTTAACCGAAATTTTTGAGGAAACCTTTGACTTATGTTAATTGCATTAAATTATATTTACTATTTACCTGCATGTCCGACATTAATTGCTGGCATTGCGATGTATGCGATCTGTAAACCTCTTAACGAGCGGCGTATAGGTTATGGTGGCTTTAGCTCGAGAGGATTCAGGTTGCCTATAAATTTTGTACGCCCGTTACCCCACTCATCACACCAAGCAAACCTACTTCTTTCATTACATACATTCCTCAATCTTCATTCCTTTCTCATTCGAAGTTATTTCTGAGGTCCCTAAAGCAATGGCCAACAATAAATTTTTCAATTTAAATTTTGAGACTGGCAACGTAGAGCTTTATTTAAATCTAAGTCTCGGAAATAACAAAGGGAAGAGACCTGTAGATATGTCACTAGAAATTAAGAAGAGAAAGAGGGATGTAATAGAGTTGGAGGAGGACAACACTGCAACATCCTCAGAAAATAAGCTTGCGTTCCTAGAGCGTAAGATAGAAAACCTGGAGCATAAGATAGAGAGTCTGGAATACAAGTCAGAGGACCAAAAGCGACTAATAAATCGTCTCTTTGAAGACCAAGAGAAAATGATAAACCGTCGTTTTGGAAAACTAGCTAATCGAGTTGATAGACATTCAATGTTTGCAACTTAAAATTTTCGTGACCAACAAGCAAGGTGTATTGACTGTATGAACGGAGTGACTTCTGCTATTCGCCAAATTTCCCAGGCGCTTCCTCCAGAAACCCTTTCTAGACTGCAACGATTAGCTTCCTCCTTAAGGTCTGAAGCACCTTCCTCTTTTAGACCTGGAACACCTTCTACATTTCAAAAGCCTCATCGTCCTTTATTTATTCTTTCTTTTGTTTGTACCTAAAGCTATATTTGGTCTAAGTTTCATGTATTAAAATTATCTATGTACTAGAAATAAAATTTAAGTTAGTATTTAAATCTTCTTTGTTGAAGTGATTCCTTTTACTGAAAGAACTTGAGGAATGAGAAGATGTTGGACTTGTTATATTTCATACTTGATTATGGAAACTCTAAAGCAGAGTATGGTAATATCATTTTCACTGAGCAAAGTTACTAAAATGATATTTCATTGCATTTCTGAGCTATGGAGGAATGCTAAATAAGTATTTTATGAACCTATATATAGAGAACTATGGATTTGCCCCAATCATTGAATGGGTACGACTCTATATAAGTCATTGAGGTGAGAGGAATTTCTATATATATTTATTTTATACTTATGCGTGAGGAGTATGTTATTTACTTATCATATTTTCTATTATTCCTAGAGATTTATGCAATGATTTCATGTGATTTTGCCTTTTATATAACGCCTTCAAGTCAGAGTATCGCCTTAAGGCAGGAGGATCGCCTTCCGGCAAGAGTATTGCCTATGGCCAAAAGGACACCTTCGGGTGAGGTGCTTGTATTCATAAATGTTATGAGTTATGTGTGTGTTAACATGTGTTCTGATATTCAGTGTGAACTGGAGAGACCACGTACCACTTTTAAAGACGACACCTATTTAAGGTTTTACATGGATATCTGATTAAATGGTTTGAGTTTGGTAAATGTTATGGGGATGAGACACTTTATGGTACAAGAAGTCGTAAAGAAGATCAAAGTGATAAGGAAGAGATTGCTTCCTCCTTAGAAAAGACAAAAGTCTTACCATTGATAATGCGGTCTAGAGGAAGGTGCTTCAGACCTTAAGGAGGAAGCTAATCGTTGCAGTCTAGAAAGGGTTTCTAGAGGAAGCGCCTGTGAAATTTGATGAATAGCAGAAGTCACTCCGTTCATACAGTAAATACACATTTCTTGTTGGTCACGAAAATTTTGAGTTGCAAACATTGAATGTCTATCAACTTGATTAGCTAGTTCTCCGAAACGACGGTTTATCAGTTTCTCTTGGTCTTCAAAGAGACGATTTATTAGTCGCTTTTAGTTCTCTGTCTTGTATTCCAGACACTCTATCTTACGCTCCAGGTTTTCTATCTTACACTCTAGGAACGCAAGCTTATTTTCTGAGGATGTTGCAGTGCTGTCCTCCTCCAACTCTATTACATCTCTCTTTCTCTTCTTAATTTCTGGTGACATATCTACAGGTCTCTTCCCTTTGTTGTTTTCGAGACTTATATTTAAATCAACCTCTACGTTGCCAGTCTCAAAATTCAAGTTGAAAAATTTATTGTCGGCCATTGCTCTAGGGACCTCAGAAATAACTTCGAATGAGAAAGGAATGAAGATTGAGGAATGTATGTAATGAAAGAAGTAGGTTTGCTTGGTGTGATGAGTGGGGTAACGGGCATACAAAATTTATAGGCAACCCGAATCCTCTCGAGCTTAAGCCATCATAACCTATACGCCGCTCGTTAAGAGGTTTACAGATCGCATACATCGCAATGCCAGCAATTAATGTCGAACATGCAGGTAAATAGTAAATATAATTTAATGCAATTAACATAAGTCAAAGGTTTTCTCAAAAATTTTGGCTAATCTTTGATTCTTTCTCAAAATTTTCGACTAATCGTCGTTTCAATCTATGATTTCCTCACTCTATACTTGTCTTATAGTGTAATCCCAGATCACGACATTACTCTATGATCGGATAGTCTCATATTAGCCTTATCTTATATTCTAATCGGTGTCTTTATTCTGGATTTACACATAATATATATATATATATATATATATTTTTAAAACAAAGTTAACTGCTTACGGTCGCATGCATTAAGCATTATCATGATGCAAGGAAATCATTGCCTTTCATTTACCCACGAGAGCATTATATGTAAGTATGTGTAACCATGAAGATGTATCATCCTCTACACATTTCATTCTATCCAAGTCATTTTAAATTTTTGACTTCTCATTTCATTATGTATGAATAGCATACATATCATAACATGTAGGATACATATCATATATATACATGTAATTACAACATGATTCAATCAATTATGTATATTATACTCAACTGAAGGCTCTTAAGAACAACACAATAAAGCAGAGAAATGAATTTCAGTTCATCATAAAAGCATCCAAGGCAATCTTTAATGGCTATATTGTCAACTTCTTTGAATTTCGAAAAATGCCAACAGGAAAAATGGGAAAACCAAGTATAAATCGACCGTGAATCTACCGAATATTGACTTTCATGGTTCTAGCATTAATGCGACGTGCTATTGGTGTGCATGCCTACCCTAGACTTCTGGCTTCCAGCTTGCAGAAATCTATAGGTTGAGCGTGTATGGGTGCGGCGAAGAGATATCTTCTTTGTCTCTAAGTCCTAATTTTTCTCTATAAAAACTATCCCAGTGTTCTCATTACCACACTACAAAGAGTAATAATCTCTGAGCTTACAATCTCTCAGCATTCCTCTCGCCTTATACTCTTACAAAAATTTTTAAATTTTCCAAATCATGGCCACAAAGAAGTACATTGATCTCACAGTGGAGGCCAAGGAAGAAGAACTTGACTTAAACTTAAGTTTAGGCAAGGACAAGGGCAAAAGACCTCTCGAGGAATCTCAAGAGAATCAAAAGGAGAAGAAGATGAAGAAGAATGAGGAAGCTGAGGAGATTAGCACGGGTCATAGCTTAGAGGACAAAATCGCTTGTTTAGAGCAGGAGGTGAAGGATCTTAAGAAGATGATAGAGGATCTGGAGAAGTTAACCAAACGCAATAACGCGCCAATGACTTCGAGAATAGATAGATTCTTCTATTGGTCTACCCAGTGCTTCTGCAATCAACAACAAAGAAGTGTTGATTGTATGAATGGAATTTATACTACCCTCCGTGACATTGCACTGTCTCTCGCTCCAAGAAATGGTCGAGGGGTGATGATGCAATACAATCCTCCTAATCTGAGACCACCTCACCTTTAGATTACTCATGCATGAGTAAACTTTTTTTTTTGCAATGTAATCCTTCAGTTTTTTTTAATGCAAGTGGTTTCTTTAATTGGCTGGTACCCTAAAATAATAAAGTTATACAAAATCAATCATGAATTCAGCTTATAAAATTCACCATATAAAAATTTGATCCGACAGAAATGGAATCAAAACAAGTAATAACATTTCCTTTACTAAGTTCAAAAGTGTAGCCACATCTGTCTAAAACTAAAACTGAGAACATAATTCCTAAGAAAAGATAAGTCTCGGAGGGAAAGGAAATGGAAACATCCTACAGGACCTTCAGTAGAGCCGTCTCTCTATAGTTGTGCCAGGGTTCATAACGATAGAGGAGGTCCTACTAAGGTTACATTGTTCTGTAATCACTAGGAGACCTAACAACCTTTCTTCTGATACCAACTTTGTCACGACCCGTTTTTTGGACACATGACCGGCACAATGATGAATATTCCATCACTGTAAGCCTTTCGATAAATTCTACCCACGAGTTAAATTATTAGTCATTATCTCTATATTATCAAAATAACAATTCCTTAATAAATATAAAGAAAATATATCAAATTTTCTTATTTGAAAATCATAGAGATGATTTGCATATAATAATAGATCATCAATATAAAATATATTATTATACTGACATACAAATCAAATGCCAAACCCTTGACCTAGATATCCTAGACGATTACAGAACGACATAATCTACAACAAAAGAGGGGCTTACCCGACAGCGGAAAGGTCTAAAGTGATCTACTCTTCTAGCGGATATTCTTCACCGGTAACCTGATCTGTAAAAAAAAAGGTTTCATAGAGAGTGTGAGCTTTAAAACTCAGTGAATGAATCGGCCTCGCGTTAATAAAATTCAAATACATCACTAGTTATGCAAGTATATCTGAAGGCTCATACTCAACCAATAGACATAGTTAGAAATTACATACAAGAAGATAAAAATTCATCCAATTTAACAAACATTACTAGTACTCATCAATGGCAATATATCCCGGAGAGCGCACATAGGCTAGCTCACCAATTTTGTATATTCCCACCATGATGCACAACCTCATCCTCTTAGCTAGGGCGCCTCACGGATCTGTTACCGATTCGGGCTATATCCCTACTGAAGGAATCGTTGTCTCCACACTCATTAGTCAAGACACCCTTTAAACCGAGTTTTCTACCTTGCCATGAGAGGGGGTATTGTCCCGCTCAATCACAATCAATAACACAGTATTTCATATCATAATCAGAAGTATAATATAATATTCATTCATATAACAAGTATAGTATATAACTAATTATAGGTTTATAAATCACAAATCAATATAACTGTAATACCCGTTAATTTCAGAATATAATTCGCTTAAGAGTATTTTAGAATTCTACAACGTTACTTTAGTTATTTATTTTGGTCATTTTTAATTTTCATATTTAATTGTTCTCTTTGAATATTATTTATGAAAATTGAGTTAAATGACTGGACTAAATATTTGCACAATGAGGGATATATTCTAAGAATGGTGAAATTCTTGGAAAAGTGGTTTCAGAATGGTCAATTAATCCATTTATTGTAAATTGACTGGATGGGTTTGGATGTTGGGTTATGGATACCCATGGGTTATTGAATAACCCATTAGAAATATTTAATATAAAACTTCAATAGTAACTTCTCATAATTCGATTCTGAAGCGAAGCAAAAGGAACAGTAACTTCATTTTCTCTCTCAGTTCTTCATTTTCTTCTCAAATCCTTTCCTTGATCTTCAGAAGTTCGATTATTTGTTCGGTTCAAAAGCTTTGTAAGGATCAAAGGTAAGCTTTAATCTTGTTATTTTCCTTAAATCTAAGTTTATATGGAAGATTAGAGCAAGTTTTGTTCTTGAAGATTTTGATGATAATTCGTGAATCTCAGTTGTTTTAGAAGTTATATTTGAGTTATAATCGATTAAAAGAGTTGAAATTCTGGTTTTGAAACAAGAAAGGAAAGGATGAATTTGTGAGAAATTTCTGCAAAAACTTCTGCAAAACCGAGTTACTGTAGCGACCAGAAATTTCGAAACAAAATCTGGAAAATTTTCTTCGGGTTACTGTAGCAGTACTGTAGTGTCGGCAGTCAACAGTACTGTAGCAGTCAACGTTACTGTAGCGAACCGGCAATGTAGCGAACCGGCACTGTAGCAAACCGTTACTGTAGCAAACCGTACTGTAGCAAACCGTACTGTAGCAGTCAGAAAATTTTACGTATTTTTGTGATTTTGTTTCCTTTCTTATGATTCCTTGTAATATATTTTACTAGGAAATTTTCCTACACAAATTCTAGTGTGGAACAAGGTAAACTTGGACAAACATCAAGGTGAGTGAATAACCTTGCTCAGCTAATTTGATATTACTAGTCAAAGTACAATATAAGTCTCATTTACAATATTATTTGGATAATAAGCAATTAATTTTTTATATGGGAGTATATGATGATCAATAGAAATAAGAGTATGTAGAAATTATTTATTTCATGACAATTGTACTATGTAATGAATTCTCACTATCTTATTAATGAGTAAAGATCTACGGGATCTAATACACGAGTGTGAAAGGGTTAAAGTCCCATACTACTCGGTGTATATTTAAGAAATCTTATACACGAGTTTGAAAGGGTTAGAGTCCCATACTACTCAGTGCATATCTATGAAATCTATACACGAGTTGAAAGGGTTAAAGTCCCATACTATTCGGTATATACCTATGAGATCTTATTCACGAGTTTGAAATGGTTAGAGTCCCATACTACTCGGTGTATATCTATGAAATCTTATTCATGAGTTTGAAAGGGTTAGAGTCTCATACTACTCGATGTATAAGACAATTAATTATATGAGTAAATGTGGTATTTGTACTTTTGATATTTTATATAGTACAGTTATTTACTTACTGAGTTTTTAAATAAACTCACACTCCCTATGATTATTTTTTTTCAGATACAGAAAATAAAGAACAAGAGTATCCGTTTGAAGATTAGAAGCCCCTTGGGATTATTCTCTATTTCTGTCTGGTGGGATACCAGTACTTATTAATGTGGATACTAGGAACGCTCTGTACTTACTATAGGTTTCCTAGGCTTGCGATGAGATAAAAATATCAAACTATGTATGTCTATATTTGCTTATCAGATGAATATAATTCTGTAGTGTGGAATGAATGATTAAGGTTGAATGTAAAACCTTACAGAATACATGTAAATAACGTATGTTTGAGAATTTTATCAAATGAGTAGTATCTTTTCACATGCTCAATTTTTGGGATGTGACAAATTTGGTATCAGAGGAAAGGTTTTATAGGTCCCCTATAGAGTACAGAGCAAAGTGATCTTTGTGGGCCCTTCCCTATTGTCATGAGCCGCGGCATGACCATAGGATTAGGTTCCATAAAAGACCTTGTAGAGTATAACGTCATTTTATAGATAACTTCTCAATGGGGCTAGAAAGTGATATTTTGTTTATGTCTGAAAATTGTTTGTTATGTGTGTAGATCTGTGACAGATCAATGTCAGAAGGATCTTCTAATAATAATGAGCATATGGGTCCAAGGAGGGCCATAAATCCACCAGTACATGTGCAAGATGATCCTAACCGTGGTGATAGTTTACATGCTCAAAGTACTGAAGGCGCAACTAGTGAGCAAGCAAGAAGAGTCGAACCTGATGCTCACGTCGGTAATGAAACTATTGCACATGTGATTCATTTGATGAATGAACGATTTGACCGATTTGAGGTTGAAATGAGAGGTCGAGCTGCACAAGCTAACCTGCCAGTGGATCCTCCTATTGTTGAAGCTGAAAATGTACCACCAGCTCCGTTAGCGGGAGGAGTTAATGTAAGAGAGGTAAGAATGTCTGAATTTCAGAAAATGAGGCCTCCTACTTTTTCAGGGGAAGATCCCAAAGAGGACCCACAATGTTTTCTTGAAGATTGTGAAGCAATCTGTGATGCTATAGGGTGTTCTCCTACTCAAAAGGTAGAATTCACTTCTTTTCAGTTAAAGGGTAGGGCTGGTAAATGGTGGAAGAACTGGAAGAAAGCTAGAATTCAAGGCACACCGCCAGTTATGTGGAAGGAGTTTTACAGATTGGTTATGGAAAGGAGGTCAAAGAATAAAGAAAAATATCGACAAAAGAAGAAAGCTAGATATAGGAGATCTTTTGATCAAAGGGAAGACTTAGGGACTTTGAAACCCTTTACTGCATCACAACATGCTCCAGCCACTCCTACTAAGTCATTGTATTCTACAGCCAGTGTGGCTAAGCCTCGTTCAAAGAGCAGGGGTGATTTTAGTTCTTCTAGTAGAGGAGGTACTCAAGCTAGAAGGAAGAAACCTCAGTGTCCTGAATGTGGAAAGTTTCACTTCGGAGAATGCAGGTTAAACACTGTTGGTACAGGTTGTTTTAACTGTGGACAAAAAGGACATTTTGTAAGGGAGTGCCCTCAGCTCATGACAGGACCAGGTCAAGGGTCTACTTTGCCACCTCGACCACAATCTATTTCTGTTTCTATTACTCAAACACCAACCCCTTCAACAGGGGGTAGTATGGGAAGAGGTTCTGGAAGAGGCCAAGGTGACCGTGGAAAAAAAGCTGCTGGCAGAGGAAATGCAAGAGTATATGCTCTAACCCGACAGGATGCTCAAACATCCAATGCTGTAGTTACAGGTATATTATCTGTTAATACTTTTGCTGCACGTATTTTGTTTGATCCTGGTTCTACTCACTCATATGGTCACCCCTATTTGCCAAGAGATTTGCATTTGATTCGATTACTCTTAAGGAACCATTCTTGGTTTCCACACCGATGAGAGAGACTTTGATGGTTAAAACATGTTATCGTTTTTGTAAAATAATCGTTGGAGGCACGAAAACTGAGATAGATCTTATGGTTCTCAATATGTTAGATTTTGATGTTATTTTAGGGATGGACTAGTTATCTTCTTGTCATGCTACTATAAATTGTCGTGACAAAGTTATTTCCTTTAATATGCCGGGGAGGAGTAATTTTGTGTTTCAAGGGGATCAAAGTGATGTACCTTGCAATATGATATCTATGTTAAGTGCCCGGCATATGTTGCGAAAGGGATGTCAGGGATTTCTAGCTTTTATCAAAGATTTAGAAAAGAAAGAACAGAAGTTAGAAGACATACATGTGGTTAATGAATTCTCAGATGTGTTCCCAGAAGATTTACCTGGATTACCGCCAGAAAGAGATATTGAGTTCAGTATTGATTTGGTCCCAGACACAAGACCAATTTCTATTCCACCTTATCGTATGGCTCCTGTTGAGCTAAAAGAACTCAAAGAACAATTGGAAGATTTGTTAAACAAAGGGTTCATTCGCCCAAGTTTTTCACCTTGGGGTGCTCCTGTTCTTTTTGTGAAAAAGAAAGATGGTTCTATGAGATGATGTATAGATTATCGTCAGCTGAATAAAGTCACAGTGAAGAATAAGTATCCTTTACCAAGGATAGATGATTTGTTTGTTCAGCTTCAAGGAGCAAAATACTTCTCAAAGATTGATCTAAGGTCTGGATATCATCAGTTACGAATTAAGAACGATGATATACCTAAGACAGCTTTTCGTACACGGTATGGACATTATGAGTTTCTTGTGATGTCTTTTGGGTTGACAAATACACCAGCAGCATTTATGAATTTAATGAACAGAGTGTTCAAATCATTCCTTGATAAGTTTGTAATTGTATTTATTGATGATATTTGGTATATTCAAAGAGTCATGAAGAATATACTGAACATTTGAGAATAGTGCTTCAGACCTTGAGAGAGCATCAGTTGTACGCAAAGCTCTCGAAATGTGAATTCTGGATGAGTCATGTAACATTTTTGGGACATGTTATTTTCCAAGAAGGTATTCATGTAGATCCAAGTAAAATTGAAGCAGTAAAACAATGGCCTAGACCAACAACTGTGTCTGAAGTACGTAGTTTTCTTGGCTTAGCAGGGTATTACCGTCGCTTTGTCAAAAATTTCTCTAAGACGGCTCTCCCATTAAATAAGTTAACCCGAAAGAATGTTAAATACATTTGGGATGATTCATGTGAACAAAGTTTCACCCAATTGAAAGAGTGTTTAACTTCTGCACCAGTTTTAATCCTACCATCAGAACCAGGGGGTTACTCTGTATTTTGTGATGCCTCAAAGATAGGCTTAGGGTGTGTGTTGATGCAACATGGTAAAGTCATAGCTTATGGCTCACGTCAGCTTAAAAAGCATGAATTGAATTACCCCACTCATGATTTGGAAATGGCAGCTGTAGTGTTTGCCCTAAAGATATGGAGACATTACTTGTATGGGGAAACTTGTAAAATTTTTACAGATCACAAAAGCCTTAAGTACATTTTTGAGCAGAGAGATCTCAATCTAAGGCAACGAAGGTGGATGGAACTTCTGAAAGATTATGATTGTACCATCCTTTACCATCCAGGTAAAGCAAATGTAGTGGCTGATGCTCTAAGTCGAAAGTCTATGGGAAGTTTAGCTCACATTGCCACTATAAGGAGGTCTCTAATACATGAACTACAAGAATTGGAAGCTGATGGAGTATTCTTCGAGATCACTGAGTCAGGTACATTTCTGGCTCATTTAACAGTTAGATCATCCCTTGTAGAAAAAGTAAAAGAAACTTTAGAAAATGACATTGATATGGTCAAAATCAGAGATAAGGCAAGGCAAGGTCTAGCACCAAGTTTCTTGGTAGATGAAGAGGGAGTCTTATGGTTTAATGGGAGACTCTGTGTCCCCAACATTGAATCTTTGAAACATGAAATCTTAATGGAAGCTCATGGTTCACCCTACGTTGTACATCCTGGTGCTGTGAAAATGTATCAGGACTTGAAACAAGTTTACTGGTGGGAGGGCATGAAGCGAGACGTGACTGACTTTGTAGCTCGATGTTTGACTTGTCAGCAAGTTAAAGCTGAACATCGACGATGTAATATCCCAAGAATTTTTATGAATATTTAAAGTCTGATTTGAAGTTTAGTGAAAAATTTAATTATGTGGAAAATTTTCTTTTTGAATTAGTGAAGAAAATGTGGAAATAGAAATTTTTATTTTTAATTTAGGAAATTTTTACAAATTCTCAAGGACATGTGGGGAAGAGAAAGGCATGGCGCCCAGGCGCCACGTGGGGCGCCTAGGCGCCGGGCATGGGTGGCGCCCAGGCGCCAGGTGTGTCGGAAAACCTTAGCTCATTTTCAATCGGCCATAACTTCTTCATCCGGACTCCGTTTTGGGCAAACTTTATATCGTTGGAAAGTTCTTTGAGTCTAGTTTCCAATGGTATAAGTTTCATTTAGATATTCATTATCAGTTAGGAGTTATGATTCGAGAAGTAAGTGAGGGTCGAGAGTAGTGGTAGGAAATTTCTCTATTTCGTAACTCTGATGGTTTTTGTCTGGTTACAATAGAAATGGTCAAAGTGCAAAGTGGGAGTGCCGAGAGCGTGAAATCCAGGTGAGTGGGTTAATACTTGCTATGATTAAATATCTGTTATTGACTTTTTGCATCATAGTGGAAATATGTTGTATATCCAAGTTTGAAGAGGATGATGTGGAACGATGAGGCATAAACAATTGTGGAACGTGTCTGGTAATGTATATAATTATATTTTCTTATTTTCCCATGAATGGAGGTTATATAATGGATTGTGAATGGCATGTGAACTGAGTTGAATAATTGTTCTATATTATGGGTTATGTTGTATACATGCTATGTTGCTGGAACCACATTTATTATGTTGTGGCTTGAATTGTAAATGACTGAGTTGTGTATGTGGCTCAAGATTATGATTGAGGATGTTTTTATATATGATTGTGATTGTGTTTGACTGGAAAGGAAAGGCATGGTGGTGCACCCCATGGAGAAATTTATGTGAAGTTATAAGGGTGGAGATTATAAATGGAGCGATAAGGGTGGATGCGGCAGGGGCCGCGGGCAACGATCCAGAGGTATTCTGGACGACCCGGTTGGTACGGGAAATTTGTGTGAAATTGATTTCACCGATTGTTGTTGTGAACTTTTGAATTATGTTGAAATGTATTTGATTTATTTGGATATTGTCGTGAAGTACTACGAATAATATCATATCATATGATGATTGATTTACGTATGATTGCTGCATGTTATCATTATGATGTATGATATTTTTTTGTCATAATGTTGTGTTATCTACTCACTGGGCACGTGGTTTGCTCATACCCCTCTTATTGATATTTTTTTTTAGAGTTGACAGCTGAAGGTAAATATCGGAACAAGGAATTATGGATCCTTAGTCCATGATTACCTTTTCATTTGTTCAGGATAAAGGTATAATAGTTAAGTTTTATTCTAAGTTGTATAAATCTAGAAATCTCTGTAATCGGGTAGGTTCATTCACTGATGTAATGTGAGTAATTGTAGTATGTATAAAGAACTCGTTTTGGTTGCATGAAAAAGAATTGTATGATTTTTAAGAGAAAGATAGGCTTACGGAGGTGAAATGAAATTCACTTTCCGTGCCGGTCACGTGCTCAAATTTTGGGACGTGACAAGTTGGTATCAGAGCTTTGGGATTAGGTCTCCTACCGATTACAGAGTAAGGTAACCTTAGTGGGATCTCCTCTATCGTGGTGAACCCGGGCACGACTATAGAGAGATGGCTCCACTGAAGGTCCTGTAGGATGTTTTCATTTCCTTTTCCTCCAAGACTTGTCTTTTCTTATGAATTATGTTTTTAGTTTTAGTTTTAGAGAGTTATGGCTATACTTTTGAACTCGGTAAGGGAAAGGTTATTATTTGTTTTGATTCCGTTGCTGTCGGATCAAATTGTATGTATGGGGCTTTATATGTTAAATTCATGATTGATTTTGTGTGACTGATTTATTTTATCTTTCTTAATTTTATTATTACTATTTTTGGAGTACCATCCCATAAAAGAAACCACTGGCATTAAAAGCAGAAGGATTACATTGCAAAAAAAAAAAAAAACAATTACTCATGCATGAGTAATCTAAAAGCGAGGTGGTCTCGGATTAGGAGGGTTGTACTGTATCATCACCCCTCGACCATTCCTTGGAGCGAGAGACAGAGCAATATCGCGGAGGGTAGTGTAAATCCCATTCATACAATCAACACTTCTTTGTTGTTGATTGCAGAAGCACTGGGTAGACCAATAGAAGAACCTGTCTATTCTTGAAGTCATTTCTGCATGATTGCGTTTAGTTAACTTCTCTAGGTTTTCTATCGTCTTTTTCAGATTTTTGACCTCCTGCTCTAGACAGGCGATTTTGTCCTCCGAGGTATGGCCCGTGCTAGTCTCCTCAGCTTCCTCGATCTTCTTCATTTTCTTCTCCTTCTGCTTCTCTGGAGACCCCTCAAAAGGTCTTTTGCCCTTGTCTTTGCCCAGACTTAAGTTTAAGTCGAGCTCTTCTCTCCTGGCATCCACTGTGAGATCAATGTACTTCCTTGTGGCCATGATTTGGAAAATTTAGAAATTTATGTCGAAGTATGAGAAGAGAGGAATGCTGAGAAGTTGTAGGCTTAGAGATGATTACTCTTTGTGGTGTGGTAACTGAGAACGTTGGGATAGTTCTTATAGAGGAAAAATTTGAACTCAGAGACAAAGAAGATATCTCTTCGCCGCACCCTATACGCTTAACCTATGGATTTCTGCAAGCTGGAAGCTAGGAGTCTAGGGTAGGCATGCACACCAACAACGCGTCGCATTAATGGCAAAACCACGAAAGTCAATATTCGGTGGATTTGCGGCCGATTTACACTTGGTTTTTCCATTTCTCTCGTTGGCATTTTCTGAAATTGAAGGAAGTCGACAATGTAGCCATTACAGAGTGTCTTGGATGTTTTCACGATGAACTAAAATGTATTTCTATGCTTTCTTGTATTGTTCTTGAAAGCCTTCAGTTAAGTATAATATACATGATTGATTGAATTATACTGTGATTATATGTATCTAAATACATATGATATGTATGTATGTTATTCATGCATAGAGAGTGAAGGTTATTTGTTATGGCCAGGAATAATATGTAATGATTCTACATACATTCAGAGAATGAGAAGTCTGAAATTTAAAAGAACTTGAATAGATGAAAATATATATAGATAATGATGTATCTCTATGTTTATACATATATACATATATGCTCGTAGAGGCAAGTGAAAGGTAAAAATTTTTCTCTCACTTTATGGAACGCTTGATGTGTAGATGTGAGAAGTTTTTATTTTAATATGTATGTTTGAAAATGTGTAAGCTTAGGGCAAAGCCACGGATTAGAAACCTAGATAAGGCTAGTATGAAGCTACCCGTTCATGGAGTAATATCTCGATTTAGAATTATTGGATAAGACAAATACAGAGTTAAGAAGCCATAAATTGAAGCGGCGATTAGTTTAATAATTTGAGCAAGAGTCAAAAGTTAGCCGAAATTTTTGAGGAAATCTTTTGTATTAGATTATATTTTGTTATTTTCTGGCATGCTTATCTGAGACCGTTGGCATTGCGTCGGATAAGGTCTGTAGGTCATCTTTAGAGTATGATGTAAAGGTTTTGTAGCCCTAAATTTCGTCTATATATAATGGATGCCCCATTACGCTGCTCACTACACTAAAAGTTTATATCTATAAGCTTTCTAGCATCAAACTTCTCCTTCTGTACAACCTTTATAGCTCAGAAAAATATGGCCGGCAATAAATCTTTCAATTTAAATTTTGAGGCTGGCAAGGTAGAGCTGGATCTAAATCTTAGCCTGGAGAATTATAAGAATAAGAGATCCATGGAAGAGTCACCAGAGGCTAAGAAAAGAAAAAGGGATGTAGTAGAGTTAGAGGATGTTAGCACAGCAACATCTTCTAATAATGAGCTTGCGCTTATGAGACAAAAGATGGAGGACTTGGAAAGACTGATAAACCGCCACTTTGAGGACCAGGGGAGATTGATAAATCGTCTCTTTACAGAACAAGAGAAGCTTTTGAACCGTCATTTTAGGGAATTGGCGAATAGAGTTGATAGACATTCGATGTTTGCAACTCAAAATTTTCGTGACCAACAAGCGAGATGTATTGACTGTATGAATGGAGTGACTTCTGCACTTCGCCAAATTTCCCAGACGTTTCCTCCAGAAACTCTTTCTAGGCTGCAACGATTAACTTCCTCCTTAAGGTCTGAAGCACCTTCTTCTTCTAGACCTGGAGCATCTTCTGCATTTCAAAAGCCTCCTCGTTCTTAATTTATCTTTTCTTTTGTTTGTACCTAAAGCTGATGTTTGATCTAATGTTTAAGTATTAAAATTATCTGTTTTGTAAATCAAGTTCAGCTTGTTGCCTGTAACTTATGTATTAGAAATAAAAATATGTTGAACTTGTTATATTTTGTACTTGATTGTGAAAATTCTAAGAGAGAGAATGAGATATAAACAAAATATTGGCATTTGCTTCAATCTTGAGGTAAGTTTTGAATTCGGAGGACCGAATTCTTTTAAGGGGGGAAGAATGTAATATCCCAAGAATTTTTATGAATATTTAAAGTCTGATTTGAAGTTTAGTGAAAAATTTAATTATGTGGAAAATTTTCTTTTTGAATTAGTGAAGAAAATGTGGAAATAGAAATTTTTATTTTTAATTTAGGAAATTTTTACAAATTCTCAAGGACATGTGGGGAAGAGAAAGGCATGGCGCCCAGGCGCCACGTGGGGCGCCTAGGCGCCGGGCATGGGTGGCGCCCAGGCGCCAGGTGTGTCGGAAAACCTTAGCTCATTTTCAATCGGCCATAACTTCTTCATCCGGACTCCGTTTTGGGCAAACTTTATATCGTTGGAAAGTTCTTTGAGTCTAGTTTCCAATGGTATAAGTTTCATTTAGATATTCATTATCAGTTAGGAGTTATGATTCGAGAAGTAAGTGAGGGTCGAGAGTAGTGGTAGGAAATTTCTCTATTTCGTAACTCTGATGGTTTTTGTCTGGTTACAATAGAAATGGTCAAAGTGCAAAGTGGGAGTGCCGAGAGCGTGAAATCCAGGTGAGTGGGTTAATACTTGCTATGATTAAATATCTGTTATTGACTTTTTGCATCATAGTGGAAATATGTTGTATATCCAAGTTTGAAGAGGATGATGTAGAACGATGAGGCATAAACAATTGTGGAACGTGTCTGGTAATGTATATAATTATATTTTCTTATTTTCCCATGAATGGAGGTTATATAATGGATTGTGAATGGCATGTGAACTGAGTTGAATAATTGTTCTATATTATGGGTTATGTTGTATACATGCTATGTTGCTGGAACCACATTTATTATGTTGTGGCTTGAATTGTAAATGACTGAGTTGTGTATGTGGCTCAAGATTATGATTGAGGATGTTTTTATATATGATTGTGATTGTGTTTGACTGGAAAGGAAAGGCATGGTGGTGCACCCCATGGAGAAATTTATGTGAAGTTATAAGGGTGGAGATTATAAATGGAGCGATAAGGGTGGATGCGGCAGGGGCCGCGGGCAACGATCCAGAGGTATTCTGGACGACCCGGTTGGTACGGGAAATTTGTGTGAAATTGATTTCACCGATTGTTGTTGTGAACTTTTGAATTATGTTGAAATGTATTTGATTTATTTGGATATTGTCGTGAAGTACTACGAATAATATCATATCATATGATGATTGATTTACGTATGATTGCTGCATGTTATCATTATGATGTATGATATTTTTTTGTCATAATGTTGTGTTATCTACTCACTGGGCACGTGGTTTGCTCATACCCCTCTTATTGATATTTTTTTTCAGAGTTGACAGCTGAAGGTAAATATCGGAACAAGGAATTATGGATCCTTAGTCCATGATTACCTTTTCATTTGTTCAGGATAAAGGTATAATAGTTAAGTTTTATTCTAAGTTGTATAAATCTAGAAATCTCTGTAATCGGGTAGGTTCATTCACTGATGTAATGTGAGTAATTGTAGTATGTATAAAGAACTCGTTTTGGTTGCATGAAAAAGAATTGTATGATTTTTAAGAGAAAGATAGGCTTACGGAGGTGAAATGAAATTCACTTTCCGTGCCGGTCACGTGCTCAAATTTTGGGACGTGACAGACGACCACCTGGTTTAATGCAAAAACTAGATATTCCCGAGTGGAAGTGGAAAAGAATCACTATGGATTTTGTAGTAGGTTTACCTCGGTCAACAAAAGGAAATGACTCAATATGGGTCATAGTGGATCGACTTACTAAGTCAGTACATTTTCTTCCTGTTCATACCACTTTCAGTGTAGCAAAACTTGCTCGAATTTATGTTAAAGAAACAGTGAAACTTCATGGTGTACCAATATCCATTATATCAGATCGAGGACCTCAGTTTACTTCTCGGTTCTGGAAAGTCTTTCAAGAGGCTTTGGGTACCAAAGTGAATCTTAGCACAGCATTTCATCCTCAGACTGATGGACAGTCCGAAAGGACAATTCAGACTTTTGAGGATATGCTAAAAGCTTGTGTGATGGATTTCAGTGGAAGTTGGGAAGATCATTTGTCTCTTATTGAATTTGCTTATAATAACAGTTACCAAGCCAGTATCCAGATGGCACCTTTTGAGGCTTTATATGGGAGACGGTGTCGATCTCCTATAGGTTGGTTTGAACTTGGTGAAACCAAAATATTTGGACCTGAGATGATACAGGAAGATATAAATAAAGTTAAACTGATCAGAGAGAAGTTGTTAACTGCTCAGAGTAGACAGAAGCCTTATGCGGACAACCGACGACGTGACCTTGAATTTGCAATAGGTGATATGGTTTTCTTACGAATCTCACCTATGAAGGGAGTAATGAGATTCGGGAAGAAAGGCAAGCTTAGTCCGAGGTATGTTGGCCCATATGAGGTTGTAGACATAGTGGATAATGTGGCATATCGCCTACACCTACCTTCCGACCTAGAGGGAGTTCATCCAATATTTCATGTGTCCATGCTGCGAAAATATCTTCCTGATCCTTCTCATGTCATTCAACCCCAAGAAGTTTATTTTGATGAAACTCTCACATACGAAGAGGTACCAGTAGCTATTCTTGATAGAAAAGTCAAGAAATTGCGTACCAAAGAAATTCCTACTGTCAAGGTTCTTTGGAGAAATCATTCTCGCGAGGAAGCTACGTGGGAGGCAGAAGATGAGATGTGGAAAAACTATCCACATTTATTTGAAACTTGAGGTAAGATTTTAATTCGGAGGACCGAATTCTTTTAAGGGGGGTAGAATGTAATACCCGTTAATTTCAGAATATAATTCGCTTAAGAGTATTTTAGAATTCTACAACGTTACTTTAGTTATTTATTTTGGTCATTTTTAATTTTCATATTTAATTGTTCTCTTTGAATATTATTTATGAAAATTGAGTTAAATGACTGGACTAAATATTTGCACAATGAGGGATATATTCTAAGAATGGTGAAATTCTTGGAAAAGTGGTTTCAGAATGGTCAATTAATCCATTTATTGTAAATTGACTGGATGGGTTTGGATGTTGGGTTATGGATACCCATGGGTTATTGAATAACCCATTAGAAATATTTAATATAAAACTTCAATAGTAACTTCTCATAATTCGATTCTGAAGCGAAGCAAAAGGAACAGTAACTTCATTTTCTCTCTCAGTTCTTCATTTTCTTCTCAAATCCTTTCCTTGATCTTCAGAAGTTCGATTATTTGTTCGGTTCAAAAGCTTTGTAAGGATCAAAGGTAAGCTTTAATCTTGTTATTTTCCTTAAATCTAAGTTTATATGGAAGATTAGAGCAAGTTTTGTTCTTGAAGATTTTGATGATAATTCGTGAATCTCAGTTGTTTTAGAAGTTATATTTGAGTTATAATCGGTTAAAAGAGTTGAAATTCTGGTTTTGAAACAAGAAAGGAAAGGATGAATTTGTGAGAAATTTCTGCAAAAACTTCTGCAAAACCGAGTTACTGTAGCGACCAGAAATTTCGAAACAAAATCTGGAAAATTTTCTTCGGGTTACTGTAGCAGTACTGTAGTGTCGGCAGTCAACAGTACTGTAGCAGTCAACGTTACTGTAGCGAACCGGCAATGTAGCGAACCGGCACTGTAGCAAACCGTTACTGTAGCAAACCGTACTGTAGCAGTCAGAAAATTTTACGTATTTTCGTGATTTTGTTTCCTTTCTTATGATTCCTTGTAATATATTTTACTAGGAAATTTTCCTACACAAATTCTAGTGTGGAACAAGGTAAACTTGGACAAACATCAAGGTGAGTGAATAACCTTGCTCAGCTAATTTGATATTACTAGTCAAAGTACAATATAAGTCTCATTTACAATATTATTTGGATAATAAGCAATTAATTTTTTATATGGGAGTATATGATGATCAATAGAAATAAGAGTATGTAGAAATTATTTATTTCATGACAATTGTACTATGTGATGAATTCTCACTATCTTATTAATGAGTAAAGATCTACGGGATCTAATACACGAGTGTGAAAGGGTTAAAGTCCCATACTACTCAGTGTATATTTAAGAAATCTTATACACGAGTTTGAAAGGGTTAGAGTCTCATACTACTACTCAGTGCATATCTATGAAATCTATACACGAGTTGAAAGGGTTAAAGTCTCATACTATTCGGTATATACCTATGAGATCTTATTCACGAGTTTGAAATGGTTAGAGTCCCATACTACTCGGTGTATATCTATGAAATCTTATTCATGAGTTTGAAAGGGTTAGAGTCCCATACTACTCGATGTATAAGACAATTAATTATATGAGTAAATGTGGTATTTGTACTTTTGATATTTTATATAGTACAGTTATTTACTTACTGAGTTTTTAAATAAACTCACACTCCCTATGATTATTTTTTTTCAGATACAGAAAATAAAGAACAAGAGTATCCGTTTGAAGATTAGAAGCCCCTTGGGATTATTCTCTATTTCTGTCTGGTGGGATACCAGTACTTATTAATGTGGATACTAGGAACGCTCTGTACTTACTATAGGTTTCCTAGGCTTGCGATGAGATAAAAATATCAGACTATGTATGTCTATATTTGCTTATCAGATGAATATAATTCTGTAGTGTGGAATGAATGATTAAGGTTGAATGTAAAACCTTACAGAATACATGTAAATAACGTATGTTTGAGAATTTTATCAAATGAGTAGTATCTTTTCACATGCTCAATTTTTGGGATGTGACAATAACAATCAAACTGTTTTTGAAAAGATTCAAACTTCACATCATTATGGAATGCTTGTTTTGTCTTATCCATACTTCTGAATTAATTATTTCCTTAGATTCGTCATTGTGAATCCAATTTACCCCTATGAATCTTAGGAGTGTCCTACGACATACTTTTTATCACCAGTAATACTAAAACTCTATTAAAATGTGGTCGTTTCACTCACTTGGATTCCGCATGAGTATCACTTCTTTAAGTTGTTACGGACAATAGTACTCAGGTGAATTTCAATATTCCGCTACGAAGATTTTCATGAAAGATTAGAGAAAACAAGTTAGGATTGTTTTCATACAGACATTGTTCACACGTATGGTTACTATTTATATGTACGGTCACTATTCATACGTACGGTCACTATTCATACGTATGGATACTATTCATACCAGAAATAGAGAATACAATTTGTAAAAAAGTACACCAGGTAAGTTCCCAGGAAAGAGTGGAGGGTCGCAATGGACACACTTAAAAACCAGGTCTTTCCTTAGCCAGAACTTTCCTAGACATGTATTCTTCACAGTTTATATTCTATTTCGGTAATCAGGGATTCAAAATAATATATAGGCAGCTAAGGACTGTTTTTCTGATGTGGAAGATCAGCCAAAGCTACAACCACAGATCATACTTAAGAAAATAACTTCTAAAATTTGTAAGACATAGAAATGGTATAGTATCCTTACCTAAGCTGAAAAGGAAAGGTCCAAAATCTCAGAGGTCTAGTATTGGACCAAGAAATCTTAAAGAGAGAAGAAGAGAAGTTGAAGGTGTGGTTTTGAAAGTGAAATGGAAGGGCCTATTTATAAGAAAATTTAAGGGTACTATTCCATCTATCCCGTCTCACCTACCAGTTTCACCTACCCCGTCTCACCTACTAATTTTACTTACCAGTCTCAGCTATCAATTTCACTTACAAATCTCATCTACTAGTATAATTAATTTGCTAATTTAATTCCCTTTCAATTTAGTCCCTTAGGGAATTCTCTCATATAAAATGTATTTTTCTCCCAGTTTCTTTCTAGTTTTCTCTTATGATCAAACCACATTTGGTATTTGACATTTCGATAGTATATGTGAACAGTACCATATATGTAAATAGTATTATACAGGTAAATAGTACTGTATACTGGAATAGTAACTAGCCTTACTAATTTTCTTGGATAAATTTACTCATTGCCACTCCAACTTATAAGATTTGTTCGCTTAGATCCTTGAGAATTTGTAAAAATTTCCTAAATTTAAAATTTAAAATTTCTATTCCTAAATTTCCTTCACTAATTCAAAAGAATATTTTTCACGTAATTAAATTTTTCAATAAACTTCAAAATAGATTTTGAATATTTGTAAAAATTATTGGGGTATTACAGAGGGGGAGGGCCATAGTCAAAGATTCAGAGAAAGATTGAAAGAGAGAACAAAGCCACAAAGCCGCGTAGTAGAGATTAAAGATCGAGATCACAGATAAGAGATTTCACCTTTGAGTTTGTGTCGTCCGTTCATGTCTTTTCTTCTCTTCCACTCTTTGAGTTCTTCATCATCCCCCGCATCCCTTCATCTATCTCTGCATCGGCGGCAACCATCTCTCCATCTCCGCCTCTACATCCATCTCTCCTCTCGTCAGCATCGTCCATCTTTGACCTCTCTCTAAACCCCTGAATTTGTGTTGGATATTTGCCATTCAAAATGAAAGCTTCCATAACAAGCATAAGGAATTTGTGTTGGTGTTGGCCTATTGGGCTAGCATCTGTGTTGGACTTAGACATAAAACTTGGGTTGGGCTGTGTGTTGGGAGTGAGCTAGTAGAAGAACCAAAAATAAAATACAAAAAATATATATATTGTAAGCCCACCAGCCCACACAAGCACGGGGTGGGTTAGTTATTTTTTAGCCCGTTTTTAAAGAAGCAAGCTCAGCCCAGCCTATTTTTTGTGAAACCCGAGCCAGATCAATCTATCTACTCCAACATTTATATGTGAAAAATGTATAGGTTCTGCAATAGTAGACCTTGCAGAAGCATGGTCCTTATTGTTGGGACTTGAAATTGCAATCTTTTTTAAGATTAGAAAATTTGAAATAGAAACTGATAGTTAGAAAATTTTTAACTTTGTCGAATATATCACATGATTTTCACTCTCTAGCTATGTTGATATCAAATTACAGACATTTTCTTTACTTTTTTTAGGATCACAAACTACTCAAAATCTCAAGAAACAAGAACGATGTGCAAACCTTTTAGCTAGAAATGCAAGAAAATACAAAGCTCCTTATAAAAGTTCATAGAAACTCCTCCCTATGTCTACTCAACTTATATGCAAGAACTACAAACTTTATTTTGTCTGTTTGGAAGCAAATTTCACTTTTATTGCTAGCACTTTCATTCACTTTCAGCTTAAGAAACTATTTTCTTTGTATTATTTTGATGTTATGAAACAATCTGGTTGTAATTTTTCTTCTCTTTTAATGTTATGCGAGAACGAATTAGTTGCCTGGCGTATGGCGACCATGGGTCACACGATGAGTGTGAGTCTCACAACCAGCCCACGGTCGCCATGCATGCTACTCGGGTGTGGGATTCACACTTATCGTAAGGCCCACGGTTGCCATGCACGCTGACGTCAGGTAGCCAATCCGTTCTCATGTAATGTTCCTCTTCATATATATATACACTTTATTGTATTAAGAAGTTTATTATATTATTAGTATTATTATTATACTTTAATAATAATTAATTCTTGTATAAAATTTAAAATTCAAATTATTTGAAGCTTAAAATTAAATTATGAGACCTATTTCAAAAAATGTATTATATGACGAAAAAAATAACAATAATATTAATTTTCTAATATTACAGGAAAATTTAAAAATAAAAAGGTTTATCTGTAATAATTGTTGTCCATATGTGGCCCAACACAATGCTAAGCCATTTTGTACCGTTCGATCGACGTGTGTGCCACGTAAATAATATATACATATAAAATATTATTTATTTAATATTTTTAAATAATTAATAATTTTATATTTCATTTTTCTTTTTAAATTAACTATATAATATTTAAATTTAAAAATTCTATATTTATTTTTAAAAAAGTACAAAAGTTTTCATGTTTAGTATTACTATATTTATCATTGTTTTGGGACCCGGATCGGCCCGGCGGGTCGACCTGAGACCCGGTGACCTAGGGCTAGGACCTGTCCGGGTCATGTGTTTTGGCCCGGTCGCAGTCGACTCGGTCGACTCGACCGGGTCGCCAAGTAACCCAGGTTGACCCGGGTCTTCCTTTAAAAATTAAATTAAAATTATTTTTAGAAAAATAAAACTAGACCAAGTCGACAAATATACAAGTTTTTTCTAACATAATTTTCACAACAAAAATTTCATGATTTTGAAAGAAATGGTTGGATCCCAAGAGAGGGGTGAATTGGGTTTTATAAAAATTTTCACAAAACTTAATTGGAAGTTAAAATTGATTTTCCGAAATTGGACAATGCTAAAGATAATAATTTAATTCAGAAAATCAAAGTGTTATAAAGATGAATAATCTTATAGTGCAAGGAATTAAGGAGCAAATATAAATCTACACAAATTAATTAATACTTGAGGTAAAAATCAAATATAAACGCAAAACATTAATTAATTAACTTCAAATGTAAATAGAGTAGGGATAGATAAAGCAAACTCGGAGATTTATACTGGTTCGGCTAATCTCAAGCCTACATCCAGTCCTCAAGAGACCACTTGAGTATTTTCACTATAATTGCAAATTTAATCCAGGTACTTGCAAACTACTACAACATAGATTTTTCCCCCTCAAGGGTGTCTCTCCCCCTTACAATGTGTTTTCTCTCAAACACTAACTCAATGGACCAATCCTTGAGCAACTAAATTTGAAGGCTTAAAGAAAATAATGGTGGATACTCCCAAAGTGTAGATAACGTAGAAATTAAGCTCAGAATTTTTCTCTAGCAATTTAGAGAGAATGAAACTCAAGATAATATAACAAACGAACAATTGAAGCTTGATACAAATGGTGTTGTGAAGTCCCCTTTATATAGTGAAATCTTGCTGCTACAGTGACAGCTTTAGTCAGAATTGCTACAGTAAGCTTTATCATCATTTTTTAACTTTTCTACAACAACCAAAAAACTTTATCAACTTTTTTCAACAATCAATATTCTTTTTCAAATTTGCTACAGTAAAAAGCATTCTTTTTCAAATTTTATTACAATACCCAATAAACTTTATCATACTTTTTCAACAACCAATAAACTTTATCATACTTTTTCAACAATCAAATTTATTTTTCAAAATCGCTACAGTAAAAAGTATTCTTTTTCAAGGTATATTACAACAACCAATAAATTTTATCATATTTTCTCAACAACCAATAAACTTTATCATACTTTTTTCCACAATCAAATTTCTTTTCCAAAAGTGCTACAGTAAAAAGTATTCTTTTTCAAATTATATTACAACAACCAATAAACTTTATTATACTTTTTCAACAATCAAATTTCTTTTTCAAAAGTGCTATAGTAAAAAGCATTCTTTTTCAAATTATATTAAAACAATCAATAAATTTTATTATACTTTTTCAACAATCAAATTTCTTTTTCAAAAGTGCTACAGTAAAAAGTATTCTTTTTCAAATTATATTAAAACAACCAATAAATTTTATCAAAAATAATTTATATTACTATATATAAATATATAAAGCATTAAATATATTTGGGCCAAGAAAAATTGAATCATGCATTTGGGCCAAGAAGATTAAATCATTCATTTGGGTCAAGAAGATTAAATCATACTATTTGGGCTAAGAAAGATTAAATCATACATTGGGTCAAGAAGATTAAATCATTCATTTGGGCCAAGAAGATTAAATCATACTATAATTCTCACATATTTGTCATCATCAAAACTTATAGCATAATACATTAGGGCTAACAAATTTAAGTCATTGAATATGACTGAGAAATTCAAATATACATTTTTGAGAAAAACTGATATTCTGAATATTAGTCATATTATTATGTTTGGATGATATTATTTATGACTTTATGAATAATTATGATTTTATGTTTGAATTATTATGCATGTTTATGACTTTAATGTTTGAAATTTACATATAAATTATTTATTTTATATATATATATATATATATATTAATTTATTTATCTGATTCAACAATTGACCCGGTGATCAAGCGGTTGAACCAGTGACCCGATGACTCGGAGGTCAGCCCGGGTCAATGACCGGGCCGATTCCAAAAACATTGATATTTATTGAATATAAGATTATAAAATATAAAGTTGTAATAATGTAGGGTTATTTATACTAAATAATATAATTTTTGTATAAAAAATAAAAATTAAAAAATTAAACGGGTCAGGGCCCTACAGGCTTTGACTGTGAGGTTATTTATACTAAATAATATAATTTTTATATAAAAATAAAAATTAAAAAAATTAAACAGGCTAGGACGTCATAGTCTTTGAACATTTAGCTCGTGGATTAAACGGGTCAACATATTTAAACATGTTTTTAAATAGACTAAAATAGCATATTCTAAACCATCGTGTGAGCTAAAAAGGCCAACATATTTAGACCTATTTTTAAATAGACTAAAATGACATGCCCAAAACCACCATGACCACCCCCACAAGCTTTAGCCCATTTTAACCATATTAGTCGACAATCAGACAATTCACAACTGACCAGCATCGTACTGGTCAGCAGAGGATTCACACAAATATGTTAAGCATCTATCTATTTTCCGCTCTTATTTTAAGCTATTGGCAGTCTTTTTCACCCCTTGTATCTTAGAGTTTCTGTATTTCTTTTATGTTTATAAGGTTCCTTATCTACATGATGTTCTATTGTTTAAACTGCAAACAACTCAGTCCAATTCAAGTAGTAGTGTTGCTTATTCTCTAAACTTGTAAGATTTTAATTTTATATAACACAATCATTTTATTTTGTTAACTTTTACTTTCAAAACTCTATATTACTTTTTCACGGTGGTTGGCAGTAATTAAATGAACAAAAAATACGTTCGGCTTATCACTTCTTCTTCTTTTTTTTTTGGTCATAAAAATATCGAAAAAATTAAAATATTATTTATCACTTGAAATGATATATCAAATTTTCTTTTTGGTTTAATTTCTTTCAATTCACATGGACAATTAGAAAGTTCTTTAAAAAAAAAAATTGTCTTACATTTGGGAGCATGCTACCCAATATTCCCATAACTAGTGGGATTGTGGAGGCCCGAATTCAAAAAACCCATACCCATACCCGTATTACATACATATGCCCTAGATGTGTTCATTAGTTTGGAATAATTGGTTTGACGATCTAATTAAATGAAAAGATGAGAAGAAATTTTACCTAATAGACCTAATCATTTTCAAATCAATTTAATCTAGTCATAATCAGTTTCCATTAGGTGCAATAGTTATTTTTTTCCCTTAAAAGAGTGTTTAAAATATTTTTAAATTAAACAATTTTATTTTCAAATTTCAACAATAAAATAAAATTTTCTAGCAATAAAATAATAAATTGACAACATTAAATTAATATGAGTTCATCTTTTAATAACCTAGCAACATTATCACTTATCATTTCGAAAAGCTAGCCAACAAAAAAAAAATGCATATAATAAGAGGAGATAGAGAGAACAATGGAACCTTTTTCCAACGTGGATTCTAAAATCTCAATTAGGATGTGCGCGTGTTTGAATATGCTAAGAAGATTTTAGGAATGGATCCAACTAAAAAGAATCAGATCTTTTTTTTTTTTTTGAAGAGATAAGTATTCTACTTGTTTTTTCTTAACTGTTGGATCACAGTTTCAATGACCACCAATGTTTTTTTTTTTTTAAATACCTATTTAACAGAAAAAATTTTAAAAAAGGCCTCAATTCTCTGCTTAGCAGTACTTTTATTAGTTAGGTTTGTAGGGCGTTTAACCCTCAAAGCATAGTCTAATCAAGATAATTGACCACTATCATAATGTGTTTTTTCCACCTCTTGAAATTGATATCATTCAACATAAGAATATTGTTCATATTTGCAGAGATACTCACAATAATAGATACTAAACAAAAGAACAAAATGCTTCGAACAGCACACATGTATATTTAATAACACACATACTCATTTGTACATTAAAGGATTTCATCCGGATATAAGGATGCCTAGTACAATATCTATAAGTCTTTGGACAAAACAAATGTCTTATTAGTGGCACTCTTTATACATATATAGTTTGCAAATATAAATAAAACAAACAAATTTAGCATATGTCTTCCTTTGGGCCGACATATCTTAAACAAGTTTTTCAAATATGTCTCATATTTACAACTATTCTTAGCCTAACCAATTAAACTTCTTTGAGATATTTAATACACATAGACATTTAATATGTTTTCCTTGTTAAAATTAAATTAATTTCATCTAACTTAGTCACTTTAAGAACCAAATAGTTTAATCAACTTAATTCTAAAAAAAACAATTTAGAAGGATTAGGATTCATGAAATATCCATCTAGTGTAATTTAAATTCTCAACAACAAAAACATTGTGTCCAAAAAATCTAAATCGCACCCAAAACTTAATTTTCATGAACCTTAAATCTTAAAAACAAAAACATATGGGATTGGTATGGGTAAAAATCACAAACATGATCATGTAATACATATGACTACAATTAACACAAATATATGATCACAATCACGTGATATATATGATATAAGGGCAATACATATGATACATAATATTTAAAATAAACAACGATTACGTCAATCCAATCGAATCAATTTTAAAATTGACGTATAAATTATACATATCCAATAAATTGATTTGATTCAAATAACAACATATATACCCTATTATGGGTTGAATTCATGTGATAAGATAAGAGAAAATCATGGTTGAATCAAACTATATCAACTATTCGGATTCAATCATGGCATAATTCCTTGTATATATTCACGTCCCTTATATATTCAATTGAAACAATTGTATTGAATTAGTTATAAATTATAATCAATCAGTTGTAATCAATTGAATATACGTACATCACTCTCACTCAAATGACGTTGAATTCAATGAACTCAATCAATTAAACATATTCTCATGTGTACACTCAATCAATTGAATATATCTATATGTATAATTGAATTTAAGGTGATTATAGTAACAAAATCTAATAAAATGAATATTTATTCATCGCATGGATTTTCCTTATTGTAGTCAAAATTTATTTTGGGAATGAATAAATTGAAGTTATTGAAAATAATAGATATGATTTTTCAATTACAAATTTCAAAAGATTAGTATTCTTGATAAAAATTATTTTAATTTGTAAAAAATTTAAATTTTTTATCAATACACTCATGATCAAAATTAGTTAGATATATATATAAAATTGAGATAAATATAATATATAAATTTAATACCAAATATATATATATATATATATATGATTGATTATAATCATATTTCAAATCAGAGTAATTATGTCATTTCAAACTTGATTGCATCATATGGAAAAATAAAAGACGTGATTCAATCATGACATTAATCATATATATTTGGAATGATTGATTCAACCTTGATAATCAATTAAAAGATTCAATCTCATGACTAACGTCGGTATACATATCAAAACCACAAATTATGACTACGATTGGTATCTAACAATCAATCATATATATTTTCAATCACCAAATTCAATGACATAACCACCAAATCTCTATAATATCAATCTTTATATATTTGATTATGTGATGAATCACCAAATATGTATATTCTCAATCATATCACATCCACGTCATAAGATAATTCAAATTGGAATTCAATTGGTTATATATGATTGAACCCACGTAATCGTTCAACTTTGAATTTGAAGATCACTTCAAATTTAATTATGTATCCCACTTCGATGTTCGATTAAACTCAATGTGATTCAATTTGGGTATCAAGATTAAATATTTAGGGTTCTATAGAAATTTTTTTTTAATGAATTCTAACACAAATTAATCTCAATTATTTTTAATTTCTTTATCAGAATTAGGTTTTGATACATATTGTAAGTATATTATAACATAATTATAACCACAAAATAATTAATACTTATGATCTCACACAAATGTGAAATTTAGTTAAAAACACAAATTATTTCTTATGATCATAAATTGATTGTTTATAGAATCTTGATAGAAAAACTGATAACAATCATTGAGAATAGCATACCTTGATCTATAACAGTTTTTTTTTTCAAAAATGTTAGACTCTTTCAGGTTAGTAAGGATATATTTTTCTTTCAGAAGTTAGATTTTGGTTGATGGATATTAGATCACACACTTACATATTTATATTTATAGATTTTCTCAAAACTTAAAAACAAAATTCTTATAGCTCTAAAAATCATAACCAACTTATCAAACTCAATGAATTGGTCCAATAGGTTTACCACATCTATTAATAACGCATCATTACCGTTATTAATTTGGGTCAGTTATCTACATATATTATATATTAATTTACAAACGCTCCAAACTAATTTTAATATATCAAATAGGTCCAGCTCAAAATATACTTTATAAAGATCATAAATTTAGACTTTAATTATAGATAGAAATATATATGTTCCAATATATACACACATATTTAATAATTAATATGTCAGTTCATCTAAATAATTGTTAAACACTTAATATATATTTATAAAAATAAATATATATTAAATAAATATATTTATACATACATTTATACATACATAAAAATAAATATATTTATACATACATAAAAATTAACACTAACAGAACCAACTCAACCCATTGCCAAATGGGTTGGTTTGGTTTAGGTTAGCAAGTTGATTTTTTTTTTAAGAATAGTAGACTTGATTTAAAATGCTAGAATTAAGAATGAAAAAAAATATAAAATTAGGCCTTACATAGTTTTATATTTTTTAAAAGAAAATCTCATTTATAATTTGATAGATAATAATTTTTTTTCTTTTGGTATTTATTAAAACAGATGAAATAACAAACTTTTAAATAAGTAGGTTAGTGGTTTAATAAATAATTAAGATATTAGATGTTATATGTTATTATTGTCAGACAAAAATGTTGTAAATGAAACTAAATAGTATGATAACTAAATCATAAATACTTTACACATAATATAAGTATATAGCATAAGAGTACTATAATTAAAAAAAATTAGATAGGTTTGTGAGTTGGTTCAAATTTGACGAGTTAAAAATTTATAAATTTATTTTTTGAAACCAATAATTGACGAGTTGAAAAAGAAAAAAAAATCACCAACTCAACCCAACCTTACAGATTGACTTAAATTGAATGAGTTGACGAATTGATCCGATCCAATTCACACTTCAAAGCCAATTATGAAAAAGGAAGAGACCCCACGTTATCTTCTATTTACTTCTTTGTCTGCGTAATGTTCTAAGTCATTTGCAACCATAACATATTATGCAAATATGCACTTACTTCTGTGTACCAATTTTAAATAATGTATTAGTTCGACAATTCATAGACATCACCCTCTGTATTCGAGTTATGCTCCAATAGCCAAAGACAATGGCTTTGACATTTAAGATTTGTTGCCCAAATTGGCATTGTTGTTTTCGGCCCCACTCTTAACATTTCTGCATAAGCATGTCTTCGGTTTGCAATTCTCACTATTCTAAAATTTATTAGAGAAATTACATTAATGGCTTATTTAATATCACTAGCTCACTTCTATTTATGACTCTGAATCACCAATGATTGAGTTTGACATTAATTTTTGAGTAAAGATGAAATAAAGAATAACATAAAAATATCCTAATAAATGAAATCATTAGATAACAAATTTAAGAGTTTTTTTGTTAAAATAAATTATTAATTTGATTCTCAAAATGTTACAGTTATTTTAATTTAGTTACTAAAAAATTAATGACTTTTTTAATATCACTAGCTCACTTCTATTTATGACTCTGAATCACCAATTATTGAGTTTGACAATAATTTTTGAGTAAAGATGAAATAAAGAATAACATAAAAATATTCTAATAAATGAAATCATTAGATAACAAACTTAAGAGTTTATTTGCTAAAATAAATTATTAATTTGATTCTCAAAATATTACAGTTATTTTAATTTAGTTACTAAAAAATTATATTTATTTATTTATTAAAATAACTTTTAATTAAAAAAATTAAAATTTAACAATAATAAATTTTACAAATTAATAAAAAAATAAGACATAATTTTTTTAAAAATTAAATTAAAACATATAATATTTTAATAACTAAATTGAAACACTATAAATTTAAATTGGACACTAAATCAATAATTTACTCTATATATGTTATGGACCAAAAAAAAAAATTAGAGACAACTATGGGAGAGGGGGAACTGATTTCCTTTCGCTCACCAGTTTAACGCAAATCCCGTAACAACCATCAGATGCCATAAACAAACATTGTGTGAGAGTTTGGAAAATAGTAGCAGTGAGATTTAAGTTTAGATAAATCATAACTTGTAAAATTAATTTTAAATAAATTTAAATTTAGATAAATTATAAATTAAAACTTTTAAGCTATAGTTTGAAATGTAAAATTAATTTTGAACACTCTAAATTTAAGTTTAAATAAATTATAATTAATTTTTTTATTAAAATTATAGTTTAAGAATAAAATATATAAATATAAAGATTCTCAAACATTCTATTTAGCGGAAAAATCAGGATAATAGAATCTAAATCATAAGCTATCTATAAACCTGAAAAATCTGTACCTGTGAGAGCGATGAACATGAACACAACTTTCCATACCTCAAACTCTACTTCACAATGCAGAAATATAATATTTCAGAAAAAGATTAAATAAAATTGAAAAACTTCATCAAAATCAAACTCAGAGAGGGGGAGAGAGAGAGAGGGAGAGAGAAATGGAGATGAAATTGAAAAGAATCAGAACAAGTCAAGAATTTCTACAATAGAATTGTTGCAGAGAGGACAATGGCCTCGGCTCACCCAAAGCTCCCTCGAACATTGCCTGCAAAATGTGTGACCACACGGTATGAACGCTGCTCCTTTATGCCTCACCATACACACACAACAATTCTCCTCTATTCTGTAATTTTCTTCCACCACTTCTTCTCCTTCTTCATCTTTCTGAATCTGATTCCCATACTCTCCATCGTCACCCACTCTGTATCTCGTTCCTTCAAACCCCATATGCATATCTGTCTCCTCCAGCAAGTCCATCAGCGACATCCTCGCCGGCTCCACCGCCGCCGCAGCAGAAACCGCAGCCGCCTCTGCTTCTCTGGCCGACAACGCTCTTTCCTCAGATATGATGGTAGACAGGCGGCGCGTGCCCCCACGCGCCGCATCCCAGTCATCGTAGTCGGATCCGTCGTCGTCGCTGTCCAAGTAGTCCCGGAACGTGACCCCGCCGTCTCGCCGGAAGGACGCCGAGCGCGACATTTGAAGTCTGGACTCCCCGGCCGGAGACGGGGATCCCCGGCGCGGGGAGATCTCACCGGGTCGGGAACTTGTAGACGGCGCGTCGGGGTTCAGGCGAGAGTTGCTGGTATTCTGGTTAGGGATAGCAATATCCGAGTCTGCGATATGGATTGCGGTTGCGGAGAACCAAGCAGATCCGGCGGCCATGAGCCGGAGCTTGTCTCTGAAGAGTTTCCAAGATCTCCGGTCCTTCTTGTTGGAATCGTCCTCTCGCATGATGTCCATGAGGGTTCGGCCGCTGCTGAGCTGGCGGCTGCTCGGCTCGGCGGCTCTCTTCCTGCTCGCCATTACGGCGTCGAGCGTCGAGCCACCAAGCGAGTCCCGGTGGATATCCACGGCTGACGCCATTTGATCGTAAAGCGTTACCCTCCGGCGACCTTCCATTTCCAGATTCCGAGAAAAAATTGATCAGAATCCGCACTTTCCGAGAAAATTACAGCAAGGAGTTCCTCGGAACTAAACAAATCCCGGAGAGAAATCTTTCTAATTCGGCGTTCACATGGGGAATTCCTCGGGAAAGTTGCAAATTCGCCAGAAGAGCAGGTGAGAAATGGAAGGTTCGAATGCGTTGTTAAGAATAGCTCTAAGTCACAGATAATAATCAAAGGGTCAACATTTTTCCATTTTCTATCGGAAAATTGTCTTTTTCCGATCAGAAACGAGAAAAGAAAGAAAACAGAAGAAGACAGGGGACCAGGGAAATTTAACCACAGCTCATTACAAATTGAGAAAGCAAACTGCAAACGATTGTGAAAGGTAAAATGAGAATAATAAAATATTATTATTAATAATTAAATACAAATTTTTCCAACAGAGATTCATTCAGAGCAGAGAGAGAAGCATCGGATACCTTATGGGTCCACAGTCTGTGATAAATCACAGCTTTGTATAATTTGATAATTTTGTGATATTATGATTATGAAAAAAAGGAAAATAAGCAATTATGAATGAGAAAGAAGGAGGAGTCGTAATCATAGAAAGAGGGGGCTCACAGAAAGATGATGAGTGAGTGTGAGAGATTGAATGATGTGTCTTCTGGATTTGTCACTTTGTGACGTTTCTTTAATCAATTCAATTTCCCCTCTTCTGCGTGAAGAGGGGATAGAGAGAGAGAGAGAGAGAGAAGAAGGAGAAGAATGACTTTGGGTTTTTTAATGAATAAAGAAAGGAATTCTATAGGGAACACAAAATTCTCTCTCCCCCGTGTTTGTCTCCCGGGAAAATTGTGTTTAAAGTAAAGAAGAAAAAAAATTACTATTTTGCTTGTGGAATGTCAAAATGGAAACAGATTTAAGCTTTGTGTTTAGATCTAGGTTCTTGATCATTGTGTTCGATGATTTAGGATTTTTTTTAAAAAAATTGAAACTAAAAAAATTAGAGCTATCACAATTTTAATAACTAGTATTGTGATACGTGCAATGTATAGATAATTCATAATTCTAAAACTTTCGTAACTTATAATAATAATAATAATAATTAATTGACAGCAATCATATAGTGATTGACAAAAGATACAAATATTAATTGACAACAATCATATAGTAATTGGCAAAAGATACAAATATTTTAGAACATTTACGTGAAATGTGAATAAGAAAAATAAATCATCCAAACAATGAAAATATTTTTCCAATACAATGCATTGGTTAACATAAATATCACAATTTTTGCTTATTAAATAGATAAGAATAATTAAGATACATATAAAAGAATACATGTATAGAAATAAAGAGACATTTAGGCCATGTTAAGATAGATAAAAGATGATTTATTAGATATAAATGCCTTGAAGATTGAATATAAATAATGTCAAATGAAAAGAAGAACAAAAAATAAGGTATTACATGAATTAATTTAGATAAATATCTTAATGATGAAAAATAGTTGAAATAAAAGTTACTAACCTCTAACATAGAATTTGGAATACTTCTTTATACACCACATTAGTAACGTTTGTCTCACATGCTTGTCAAGTATCATAAAATAAGGTATTATATTAATTAATTTAGATTAATATATTATAAAATTAAGAGAAATGCTCTTCAGATTCTATGTCCACATTCTAAAAAAAATGCATGACATAAACAAATTTCAATCAATATACTAATATTAATAAAATCTAATAATCATAAAATTACTCTGTAAGATAAAACACATAAAATATACAATAGTCAAACAACACAGAACAACTGACTTATTAAGTACTTTTGATCAGGAATGCCTTCAAAATATCACTTAATGGACAAAAATAAAGATAGATTTTAGAAATATTTAAATCATCTCCAGCTAGTCTCATATCAGTTGAGAAGGGAAACTCAAGCATGAACAAATGCTTTGTTGTACTATAATCACTATTATACTTAATTATACTAAACATAAACATTACATATACATTATCCTCAGTAATTTGGCGCTTGAACTTACTTACAAATGACTTATTCACATGATTATGAATACTATCACCATTCAAGATAAGAAATAAATACTATGTAAGCATAATGAAAAAATAAAAAATTACGAAATATTTCATCAAATGAATATTCAAATCACCCGAGAATCTTACAAAATCATCTCTAAACTAAAAATCTCCTCAGACATATTGAAAGATGAAATCGTCCACAACCTCACAACACAGACTTTTTATCCTCCAGTCATTTCTTAATCTAGTAATATCAGCAACATCACTAAACCTAGCCATAGTAGGAGTACCAATAGAATAGAAACTAACATTAGACGAAGAATAAACAATAAAAGCACAAAAATAATATATGTCTGAGAGAATAAGCTTCAACCTAGATAACAAAACAAAAGTGAATATGTATAGTTTATTTCTTTATCGAATATTTATACCAATAGGAATTTGATATTAATAACTTGAGTAATTAAGAAATTCAAGATATATTATATAATAAAATCTAATAATTTATATTTAATGTTTACGTGTAAATTGGTTTTTCACTATATTTGTTAATAGTAATTTTACTTAAACAATAAATTTCATAAAATAATACAAAAAAATTAAATATAGCATTAATTAGCTTAAGAATTTATTGTAAAAGCTGAAAAAGAATTAATTTTTTTATGATTGAAAAAGAATTAATTGAATTTATGAAAGAATGGTCTATTATAATCGAAATTAAAAATGTTATTGAATATTTAATACATATTAATATTCGTCATATATAATATTTATATATTTGATTGGTCAATGCATTAAAGAGAACACTATTAATTAAAATAGGATTTCATGAATTTTTAAAGAATTAGTACTTCAAAAATTTGGAAAGATGATTAATAGCCACTACCAATGAAATTGGCAAGATCATTCAATAGTGTCAAATCGCATTTATTACCAAATATTAAAAATTAAGAAATAAATCAAATTGTTATTAATATGACAAAAAAAATATTTCATGATTCCATAATTTTCTAATACTAATAACTTAAGTGATTAAGAAATTTAAGAGATATTATATAATATATATATATATATACATATATAAAATAAAACATAATTAAAAAAAAGTATGGAATCTGTAGAGAAATCAAAATTTAAGATGAATTACACCAAATTCATTTAATGTGATTATATAACAGTTTATCTTAATTTTTTCAAAATTTAATGTGATGTGATTATATAACAATTTACTCGAATTACATCAAATTCATTTAATGTGATTATATAGTAATTATAAAAATTATATACCAATTACATAGTAATTAAATTTATTCTATTATACATAATTTAATGATCTACATGTAATTAATGCCTTAGAGTGGAATTGTTTTAGTAAATTATATAGATGTATAGATTAGAACAAGAGTAAATTCACTCTCATAACAAAATGTCAATTTAAGGACTCAACATGTATTAAGGGTTTAAAAAAAAAAAAAAGACTTATGTGTAATTTTTTACATATTTATTATCAAAATTTTCAATCGAAATATAATAAATATATGATTCTTTAATCATAACACAACAAATATATAATTTTTAAAAAATAATTTTATATTTTTTATAATTTATTATTATATGGTTTTTCAAAAAATTTTTTACACATGTTACGTTTCTATTAAAAATTTTAATAATAAAGATACAAGTAACTTTGTATAAGTATTTTCTTGAAAATCTATGTATTTGATTTCAATTCATTTGAGTGGACCAAATTTTGTTTTTGCTAACTTATAACTGAGTTAGTTCAAAATCAATTTGTTTATTTATTTTTTCTTTTTTTTTTACTAAAGGTATTTCTCATTTCATAGAATAATTTTTTTTAAGTTTTCTGGATATAATGTTTTTTAAATTACTATCTTCAAAAATTAATTTTTTATTATTTTTGAAGTTCAAATAGTTGCTATTATTAACATGGGCCAATATTAGGTTTGTTTGTTTTTGTTTTAAATATGTCTTATGGTTACTTTGTTAACATTTAGCTAAAATTTTGTTTTTTTATGTTGTAACTTTTAATTATGTAAGCACCAAAAAACCAAAATAGATTTATGACTATGAACTAAAATATATATTTATGACTATAATATATATATATATATAGGCAAAAAATTGAGTTTGCATTTATGACTATGAACTAAAATAATCAACGAAAATTCACATACAAGCCAAATTACCCTCTTGACGAAGGACTAAGATAGGGATCTGATCATTTAAATTTAGACAAATTCTACTCACCTCTATTTAATTTCACTTGGGAATAACAATTTTTTTCATTATTTATGGAAATCTCTATAATTACCCTCTTGAAAGAATCATTCTATAATAAAATTATTAGTATATTTCTAATTTTTATTTATTTATTTTTAAACTATTAGTATATAAAAAAAATTTACTAATCTTTGACTAATTTATTTTTAGTCGGGTCGAATCATAAATGTATAAAAAAATTTTAATACTAATTTTTTCTATTAACAAAACTTAAATGTAAAACTTTACTTTGAAAAAATAAGTATCAAACCATTTAGATTAGTTATTGTTGGTATATCTCTAATTTATTTCATTTGGCTACACACTCATAGATATGGGACACAAAGACCTTATGAGCAATACTTATCCTCTATAGCAACTATATATTACAATTTTTATTGTGGGATCGTTTCTTTTAAATCGGACAATTATAATTGAAGATAAAAAATATCTCATGAAAAAAAAAATCTCAACCTCAACATATACAATAAATTCAAGAAATAATTGATGGAATGTAATTTACAATTATTGCTATAGATTGCAGAACCGAATCGGATTGGTCAATTTGACCAAGAATCGATCACTAATCCGATTCAGTTGATCTAAAAAACCGGTTGAATAAGTTTTTGTAAATAAATAAATAAATCTATTATTTACATAATACAATTATTTTTCAAACTATATGAGATTTAACAATCTTTTATTTTTTTATTCTTTTATATCATGTTATATTTCTTTTTAATTATTTTTTCATAATAATATTATTTTTGCTACAAAAAAAATAAGAGAATAAGAAAGAAACTAAAAAAGCAATTACACAAACACACATATATAAAATTATTACCAGTTTAACTATGGTTAAACTAACAAACTGTAAATATATACTCTGGTTTAATTTTTTTAAAAAATTATTGTTGCATAGGATTCATTTTGCTTTATTAGAATCATTCACATTCATTTGCCTATAAAAGTAGACATAGATCCAACTTTGTTAAAGAAGAAATAGAAGCACATGCGATCCTTTGAAAAGAAAAGCATTTAAGAAGCCATACGTTAAGGTTTGGTTAAAGATCCCTATTGCCATGAGTAGTAGAAAACAGCATTAGATTAGATAATAGCTCATTTCCAATGGCAAAAACAAAAGACAAAGGCAAGTTTCATTATTTTTAAGCCAAGCAATGGTTGTTACTTACATACAACAACAAAACGTGATATCATATAGGCTTAATACACGTACTCATACACATCAAATCATCAACAACTCAATTTGTACACTTAGATTAAGAAAATAACAGATGCAGATAGGTAAGGATGACATTGAAAAAGTACTCGATTGTACTAGTTTTGGTTGTAAAAATATATGTATAATCTCTTTTGAAATAAAAATAATTAGTTAGAATTAAACTAGATTTTCCGGTTGAAATAAGTTAGTTCGATTTGTAAGAGTATTTCAGTTAAATTATTAATTTAATTTATAAAAATTATAGTTATCTCAATTTAATTCATTAAAAATTAAATGTTTCAATTTAATTTTTAAAATATTATGTTTATTTCAATTTGGTATCTTATTTTTGTCAAGTAATAATAGATTTTGTTATTTAACAATAAAAAAATTAAATTAAGATAAATATAATTTTTTAAATACTAAGTTGAAATAAATAATCTTTTAAACGTTATATTATAAAAACTATAAGCTCAATTCCAAAGCTACTCAAAATTTAGGGATTAAAAAAGAAAAGCCTATGTGTAGAGATGGACATTATTTTAAACTTTTCTCCAAGTTTTTTTTTTCCTATTTAAGGAATCTATTGCCTAATGGTGTTGTCTATTATATACTTCCTGGCCACCAAGCACGCTTTATTGGAGTTATGCCACTTTTTTGAAAGTCTTTCTCAATAGCACTAGACTTAGCAGTGAGATCTGTTGGCTTATTAACTCAGTTAGATCTTTTTGTGCAATGTTTGGAACAGATAATTGTATTGGAACGAAGCTAGAATAAACAAGTAAAGGAATCTTGAATTATGTGTGCAGTAAAGTGAGTGTTTAGAAAGCTGTTGAACAAACATAGTTTGGACAAACAATGATTTGCATAATATAATTTAGGTAAACTTAAGTTTTTGTAAACATAATTTATGTTTAGAAAACAATTAGATAAACTTAGTTTTGAGACTATGAACATGATTTATTTTTTGTCGTTGATTTACAAAAATAATTTTGTATGTATAATTATTAGAAAAGACATAGAATTTATATTTCATTTTTTGATGTTCCCTTATTATTTATTGTCATCTATTTAAGTCAGACATAATGAATTATTTCAATGTTTAGAAAAAAGCATCAATATTGCTGGTTATTGACTAATGACTCATTAAAATAATATTTTAATTTAAACATTTTTAACTAATTGTAATTATAATCATAAAACAAAATAAACCTAAAGAAATTCAAATTTTTCAATAAAGAAAAATAAAATGAAAAAATGAGTAAAAAATATATATGTCAAAATGCATAATAATAATAATAATAATAATAATAATAATAATAATAATAATAATGGTATCTATATTTTTTTAAAAAATAAATTTAAAGATGAAATATAAAATAGGAAAACTAAAAACTGAAAAAACTAAAAAAGAATCATAAAATAAAATAATAAGGAAAAATCAATTAAAATATAAATAATAATACAAAAAATGAAGATTCCATGGACCTTTCTAAAGGAAAAGTACTTTTGAATAGTCAAATTAAAATTCAAGAGATTTGAGAGGGACTCCATTGCAACAAGTTTTTTAAATAGGGGGTCCAAACGTAATAAAGAAAAACTCTCCAGAGGCACTTGCCCACTTTGTTCAAGCAGCAAAAAACAGAGACACAAATACAACAAGGAACAAGGAACTTTCTTACCCATCTCACTACACACATCGCTATATTTACTCATTCTCAAATAGCACAGAAAAAGTGCATCAAATGACACACACTTGGTTCTCTTGCTCCCACACCCACATTCTTGTGCCTCTATTTTGATGGCCAAAAATAAAGTACTCAAGGGAAGCGTCGAGAAAGCACAAGAGAAGCATCGCTTAAGAGTGGGGAGCCCCTCCTTAGCCTACCCACAACTATTGAATGGCTGTGGACTCCACTTGCCAAAGTGGGACCCACATCCATCTAATAGCTGTGGGTAGGCCACACAGCCATGGAATTTTATTGGCCAAGGAGGGGCCCTTGGTCCATCGCTTAGAGGAGAACACGGAAGAACACGGGGTAAAGCAGGAAATGCCTACACGACCTTCAATGTCCCTTTACTAAACCTCGTTCAATTTCTCCAAAAGCATTGCTCAACTAGCATTGAAGCAAACATGGTTTGCTCGATTTCCATCGCCCAATGAAACATCATAATTTTGCTTGTTAACATGGTTTGGACACCTCAAATGTGATTTGCCTCAACGTATTGAGTTGCCTCAACGTACTGAGTTGCCAAACACATACATAATCAAAGTTAACTTCAAATCTATATAATGTATTTACATTCGCTTATCAGGTCAAAATGCAAAGAATTCTTCTCAACTTTAAAACTTAGTAATAGAATTCTTTAAACTTTTAATTTTGTATAACATAATCTATTTGTTGACATTTTCACTCAAAACCCTTACCCTACTTGTCTATGTAAGTTTAAAAAAGTCAAAGTAACAACAAGCACGTCAAACTTATCATTTCAAATGACAAAATACTGACTTTTTTTTTATGTTATTTTCTTCTACATTTTTGCAACCAAAAAGCTCTTTAGAATGGTATTTAAAATTTTTTTTTCTTTGGTAGATTATGCCTTTGGGCTTTCTATACAGGGACAAGGAATGAAAGGTTAAAAAAGTTAGCTGAGGAGTTATGTTCCCAAAAAAAAAAAGTGTTTATGAGATTTATTACCAAATTTTAAAGTTGATAGGAAAAATTATACAACCTGCTAAGTTGAAAGAAGTACTTTGCATTTTGGATTTGTTTTTCTAATCCCATCTTAAGGTTCTACATCACAATAAACTAAGAAAACTTGATTGCAATGCAAACGGCCTTGGCTGAAAAAAAAAAAAAAAAGGGCTTGAAAGGTCAAATTTCAATTCTAAAAAATTTTAGGTCAAAATTATAGATTTTTTAGGCCAGAATTACTATTTCAAAAAATTATAGGCCAAAATTGTAGTTGTATTAAAATTTCGGAGCAAAATTGATATTTTATATAATTTTTGGTCAAAATTATAAACTTTCTAAATTCGGGAGGCCCAAATTGGATAAACCCACACAATCGGGCCCAAATGCCTACATGACTAAAAAGCCCAAAAACACAAAAAAGTAAAGCCCAAAATCAATTAGTATGGAAAACAGTGTGTTTCATTTAAGTGAGTCAAAACATTGTTTCATTAATTTTGAAGGTCAAAACGCACTTCAACAACTAAAAATGAAATGTTTTAATTCAATTGGTCAAGAGTTTAATTCCCACTAACATCATCGCTAATATAATTCCAAGTGGGGAAAAAAAAAAGGAGAGAATGGGAATAACATTATTTTCAAGGCCATGTAATAGTTATGAGTTATGATCATACATTTTATATCAAAATATGGAGTCTTATAAGTTAGATACTCATTCATATATCAAACCATCAACAAATTCTCTACGTTTGGTACATATAAAAAAATGAATAAAAATAAGATATTTTAATATAATTTTGTTAAAATATTTTAATCTTAAAAAAAAGAACGAAAATAACTTTTATTATAAATAATTTTTCATGATAATAATTTGGACAATTAATTAAACAATTTCTCTCCCTTTTTCCCTTAATATACCAAACATGTATTCAAATGATTAAAGCTAAAAGTAAATGAAAGCGTGTTAGGATAGACATCATATGAAAAAACAAACAAACAAACAAAAACAAAAGAGATCATGAAATGGAAATCACTGAGATAGAGAAAGAGGATGGCTAATAACAGACATTGTAGATGAAAAGTCTACAAACAAAGGAACTTAGATCTTAGGAGGGGGTTTTCCACACTATCAAAGGAGACAACGAATAGGTTTTGATCTTTGCAAGGCAATTCACACAATGGTTAATTTCTCTAAATACATTCTCAATAGTTAATACGATATTTGATATGCTTGACCAGAAGGTGTCTAATATCACTTATCACTGTGCCAAATGTATGAGTGATAATATCTACACAATAGACAACATGCATGACTTCAAGGAGTTCATTTGTAGAATATCACTCTGACCGGCCATTAGTTACACACAAGTAAAAGCCTATTGATCACTTCATACTTGACCTGCATAATTATTGCAAAATCTACAAATATAGAGAAACCGTTAGTCTAAAAGTATATTCTAAAGAGGGTGAATAGAGTATTTAAAATTTTTTTGTAAAAGAAACTTAATTCTTAACACTTGTTTAAAACGATTATCTTTTTAAGAAATAGATAATAGATCAATTATCAAAAATTGAAAAGATAATGTAAAAAGATAAGGGAAGAAAACCATAAAGATTTACTTACATCTACTCATCACAACACAACACAGGTATGAGTATTTTGTTATGGGAAAAAGATCACCAGTATAAGAAACCAAACCAAAGTATAGCCTCCAACTTTTTTGCTACCAGGTAGCAACCTTTAATCTGAAAACCTTCTTAGAATGAGCAACTCAACAATTTTACACCCAAACAAACAAGATACGTCACCAAGTACTTATAACATGTCCACACTCAGACAAAGAAGATAGAATACATAATATTCTTACAGTTCACTTAGAATATATGATGGAAAGAAAACTGATAGAAAGCAAATATAAGATACTACAATTCTCTCTCTCAAAATACAAAGAGATATAGTTAAAATATGGACGCACGAGAATTCTCTTTGTAATATTCAGTGATCTCAAGATGTGGTGGCTTCACCCTTTTATATCTTCGTAGAAATTATTCGTTGGCACTTTGACGCTCCATATTGATTAAAATAATTGATCTGATTGAATTAGGAGATTGATTTCTTATCTGGTACCTTGTGCCGAATATGGAAATAAACAATCATAAAATTGACAGATTTTTATTTCGTATTAAATGCTTATCAATCATTTGCTTTTGCAATTTGAATCTCCTCATTGAACACAAATATGCTTGTTGATGCACGATTGAGTTGACTTCATATGATAGCAAATTTGTTCCTCAATTTGCAGCTTAACTTAAGAGATTGGTTTAGTAGTATTAAATGGTCATCAAGTGACATGGTTCCTCATGACTTCGATCAGGTACCTCGTGGATTCCAAAATTAGTAACTTGATCTATCACTAACAACCCAACTCCCATGTACACTACAAATTAGATCATGAAAGTCTAACCAGGATTACTTGAAAGTTGTCATCGTTATTAACCTCCAAGACACTAGCTTCAAGCTTAAGCCCCTAAACGAGGTGAGTGGCTTTAGGAGAAAAAGTGCTATGATTAGAGAAAACTTTCTTATGGGTACCAAATTAAAGAAGATAGAACTTTTTTTTGCAGGTGCTATGATTTTTATTTTTACAAATAATATATATATATATATATATATATATATATACATATATGTTTAAAATAATTATGGCTTAAAAAAAGGGGGGAAATAGCAATTATGGTGACAATAAATAATTTGAAATTCCATTAGTGTACACACCCTATCAGAGTGACATTAATGTATGTTTCTTGTGGTGAATAATGTTTTCCCTTTTAGGTGTTGCATTTTTGTATATGGGTTGAATCTAATTTGGTTTATGTTTCTCCTAATTTTTGGTAACTCATTTTGACCAAGAGCTTCACCAAATAGATTTTAAGACAACATTCTTAAACGGTGATTTTTTAAATGATATGTACGTGGATCAACTTGATTGTTCTTTAGAAATATAGTCAAAAGCATATAGTATGCAAATTCAAGAAATCCATATATGTTTTGAAATTGGTCTTGAGGCAATGGTATCTAAAATTTCGCAATGTTGTCACTTTGATCAACTTCAAAGAGAATATGTGTCTTATCAGTATTTTTACATGATGACTAGTGAGAGTAAGTTTATGATTTTAAATATTGTACTCTCAGTTTTTGGGCGTAAAATTTTTTGAGTATTTCTTACTCTGCTAATGACACCTTGTTATATCATATTTTCCCTATTGATGTGTCATAGTCAAGGAATTAATTTTTTAGTCCACATGTGAATTGGATAATTTCATCAGGCATGATATGTATTTATTATATTTTTTGAATATAATTGCTAATTATTTGTATAACTGTAAACTCACCTATCTTGGGTACAATTATACAAATTTTGTGAGTTGAATGATTAATTTTTTTAATCATATTTTATTACATTAATAATAATTATACCATATCGGTGTATTATCATTAATGTAATTTGTTGTACAATACACTGTTCATTTAATGCTTATGTCAATTATCTTTCGAGTACCCTATCGGTATTAGAAATTTTGGTGATATAAGATTTGTGCATTATAATTATTACAATTTTTATTTATTATGGTTCGGAACCTTTAGGTGGAACCATGATAAGTAAAAAATTTTTTTTGAAGGACATGATTGGCTGTGCATATAGAATCATTTAATTCTCTTATTGCATGATTAAGTCGTGCATTTCCTTTTGTTGTTATCATGCCAGCCTCTTTACCTATTCTTGACTTCTGTCAAGACTTTGAATAAGACCAATTTTAAAGATTGGAAATAATCTCTGAATCTCCATTTGGCTATCACTAATATAGACTTGACTTTAAAAGAATAAGAGCCTGGTGCTCTTACTACGTCATCCACTGCTGCTGAAAAAGCTTCTCATGAAAAAATAGGAACACTTAAACAGAGTCTATCTGTCACGTCCCAAAATCTGAGCACGTGACCGGCACGGAAAGTAAATTTCATTTCATCTCTGTAAGCCTATCTTTCTCTTAAGCATCATACTATTCTTTTAAATGTAATTAATCTAAATTACATAATTTAAGAACTACAATAAGAGAATTATTTATCCTTTCACAAAAAATAAGAAAATACGGCTAAATCGAGTTCTCTATACACACTACAGTTATTCACATTACATCACTGAATGAACCTACCCGATTACAGAGATTTCTAGATTTATACAACTTAAATATTATACCTTTATCCTGAATAAATGAAAAGGTAATCATAGGCTAAGGATACATAATTTCTTGTACAGATATTTACCTTCATCTATCAACTCTGAAAAAAAAATGTTAATAAGAGGGGTATGAGCAAACCACGTGCCCAGTGAGCAGACAACACAACACTATGACAAAAAAAAATACCATGCATCATAATGATAACATGCAACAATCATACGTAATCGATCATAATATAATATAATATAATTCATAATACTTCACAACAATACCCAAATAAATCAAATACAATTCAACATAATTCAAATAATTCACAACAGCAAACAGTGAAATCAATTTCACACATTTTTCGTACCAACCGGGTCGTCCAGGGTACCTCTGGATCGTTGCCCGCGGCCCCCGCCGCATCCACCCTTATCACTCCATTTATATTCTCCACCCTTATAGCTTCATGTAGATTTCTCCATGGGATGCACCACCATGCCTTTCCTTTCTAGTCAAACACAATCACAATCACATCTAAGAACATCCTCAATCATAATCATGAGCCACATACACAACTCAGTCATTTACAATTCAAGTCACAACATAATCAATATGGTTCCAGCAACATAGCATGTATACAACATAACCCATAATATAGAACAATTATTCAACAATAACATACTTCAACTATCCGCATATAAATGAACTTAACAATCAAAGTATGACACATTTCAACTCAGTTCACATGTCATTCACAATCCATCATATAACCTCCATTCATGAGAAAATAAGAAAATGTAATTATATACATCACCAGGCAAGTTCCACAATTGTTTATGTCTCATCGTCCCACATCATCTTGTTCAAGCTTGGATATACAACATATTTTCACTATGATGCAAAAAGTCAATAACAAAGATATTTAATCATAGCAAGTATTAACCCGCTCACCTGGATTTCACGCTCTCAGCACTCCCACCTTGCGCTTTGACCATTCCTATTGTAACCAGATAAAAACCATCAGGGTTACAAAATAGAGAAATTTCCTACCACTATTCCTGACCTTCACTTACTTCTCAAATCATAACTCCTAACTGGTAATGAATATCCAAACGAAACTTATACCATTGGAAACTAGACTCAAAGAGCTTTTCAACGATATTAAAAAAACTGATGCTACAGTAACGGTCAACGCAGCTACAGTAACGTTGACTAAGTCAATGCTACAGTAACGTTGACCGAGTCATGCTACAGTAACGTTGACCGAGTCATGCTACAGTACGTTGACCGAGTCAATGCTACAGTACGAGAAAATCTGAAAAAATTTCTCGGTGAACAGTATTTTCTAGAAAATTTATAGAATGAACAATGAGTTCTTCGTGTTCTTCATCCAAAAATCACATCTAAAACAATATTTCTTTTGATTTCTTCCATGGGTTTTCATCCTTAATGTCTAAGGAGTGTTTTAACACCAAAATCCCCAATTTTTACCAACAATCTAAGCTCAAATCTCAAATTTTCATCAAGAACACTAACTTTTTTCAAATATCCAAATTTTACGAATTTCTCCTAGTTTTCTCCAAATTTCTTGTTCTAATAACATCATAAACCACTTAGAAATGTTTTAGATTGACATCCACACTTAAATTCATCCATTAAAATATTCTACAAAAATTTTACAAATTGATAACCAAGAATTTGGTCTTGTAATAAGAGGAAGAAGAAGAAGAACATCAATTTACCAATCCTCCTAACTTTCATGGCTTCCTTCCCCAAGCAAAAATTGCATGAATAATTGATGAAGAAATTCTCTTGGATGCATAATCGAGAGAGAGTGAAGAAGCTACTACGGGAGAATGAGAGAAAGAAAAGAATAAGAGATAAATGTATAGTGTGGGTCCCACTAATTTCTTTTTCGATAAAATCGCTCATAGCTACCTTAGCTTATAAGATTTGTTCACTTTAATCCCTCTCGATGTCTCAAATACCACTTTAACCTCGAATCCATCATCTTTTCGGTACCGGACTCATAATTCATTCTCATAAGCTTTATTCTTCCTCTCAGGTTCCTATTTGGTCATTTCTCAAAAGTAATCCATATTTTCTTTTCTTTTCACTTTAGTCCTTGAGAATTTGTAAAAATTTCCTAAATTAAAAATTAAAATTTCTATTCCCAAATTTTCTTCACTAATTCAAAAAGTACATTTTCCACGTAATTAAATTTTTCACTAAACTTCAAAATAGATTTTAAATATTCATACAAATTATTGGGGTATTACAGTATCTCATGGTGTTGAAATGCACTATGGAAAAGTAAACTAGACAAAGCATTACAGAGACCAAAAGGTCCTATATGCTTCCGCTGTTGATAGTTTAATGTATGCTCAAGTTTGTATTCATTTCGATATTGCTTTTGTTGTTAATGCTTTAGGGATATACTTGAGCAACCCAGATTTGAGTCTTTTGAAAGCTATGAAAAGGTCATAAGATATTTGCAGGAAACCAAGGATCATGTGTTGACCTATAGGAAGTCTGATGAACTTCAAGTCATTGATTATTTTGATTCTTATTTAGCATAGTTGCCCTGACGACCGAAAATCTACTTCTATCTCTTTTTTTTTTATAATAGGAGTAGCTATCTCTTTGAAGAGTGTTAAACGGACTCTTATAACTACTTCTACCATGTATGCAGAGTATGTTACTTGCTATAAGGCTACTTGTCAAGCCATGTGGATGAAATCTTATCTCTGGTTTCAATCTTATGAAAAGTTTGGCCAGATCTCTGACGATCTACTGTGATAACTCTGCTACTATATCCTTCTCTCAAAACAAAAAAATTTTCGCATGAACGAAACATTTTGACATCAAGCATGAGTTCGTGAGAGAGAAGATTTAGGAGTCACAAACCAACATAGAGTACATAAGCACAGAGCTTATGGTTGCAAACCCACTGATTAAAGGCTTGACAACCAGAACTTTTCAGGGTCATGTGACTCACATGGGTGTGATTAAAGTTGATGATATTGGAGTTTAGTGGGAGCTCCATTTATGTTTCATATGCTTTTGGTGATTATTGTTCTCTTTTGATATTTTTTGTCTCGAGATATCAATGGACTTCGCTAGTTTGATGGTCATATTATTTTGTTAAATATCATACTTGATTCATATGTATTCTGTTTGTATTATGACATTTTGATATAGTTATATAAAGAGACATTTCGACCTAGTCTTATTTTGTATTATGGCATCTTGGGTGGATACTTAGACTATTTGTTGGGACTGTATATTAGTAATGCATATTCTGATACCAGTTTCATATAAATTACTTAAGTCTTTTGATGATGATTGAGTGTCTTGACATGTTTGATGTCAATGTCCTTATCGGACATGATTTTTTACATTGCCAAGTATTTATTACCTCCTGTTATTTGACTTGAGGATTGAAGTCTTATAGTAATAGCTCATAATGATAATACTGTTGAATTATTGAATATGGAAAATATTTATTTTTCTTCAAACATATGATATATGTTGTCCAAGTGGGAGATTGTTGGATTTCCTATATAGACTACTATAAATCAATATTTTATTTGATTCATTTATTATATTATCTAGATTTAATAATTAGTTATTTATGAGTTTATGTCATTGAAACTATGCCTTGTATGGGCTGACTAATGATGAGAATATTAGTCCATTAGGGTTTCACAATGAGGGGTCCCTACTCTCTGCCTATATATGTGGTGTAATAGTCTTATTGAAGTAACACCATCTGAAAGCATATTAGGCCAAGAGGGCAGTTTTACTCTTCTTAGTTGTTTTCTTTTCTTCTGCCTTCTAACTTATATCCGATCATCAATTACCATCATGAGTTCTGTTGCTTCCCCAGGTACACATGTTTTTGTTATTATTCATATATACTATAGAACTATTTACAATATTAGTATATAAGAATTGCTTATAAATTCCTTCAGTTTTTATATGAAATTATACTCTAACATTGACGTATCTATCATCTTCGGAAAGATTTTGGGCCTCTTTAGTTGTTCTATTCAAAAACTATTTTCTGTTTTTGAAAATAATTAAAAAATAAAAGATATTGTTTGATGTATTATTGTTAAGAAACTTGTTTTAAAAATTATTTTTGAAAATTTGTTTTTAAAACAAAAATAAAACATATTTCACTTATTTTTATATAAATAAATTGATATTGATTTGACTGAACTTCATTTTGGCTCCCGACAGATAGTGTATTTTTTACTTTGGTCTTTTACAGAATTACCTTCTCATTTTGGTCCTTCATATATAGAGTATTTTTCAATTGGTCCCTCATAAAATTGCTTTCTCAATTTCATCCTTGACTGATAAGGTATCTCATTTATTTCCTTATAAATAAATTTTTTTTCAATGATGTCCTATTAATTTGCTATTAGTAAGACCAATTGTCAATTTATATATTCTACAATAATAACTAAGTAATAACCTATCAAAAAACATGTCACACAACACCAAATTTTTGTTAATTTTATTAATAACATGTTGTCAAAAGAATATTATTGATAATATATTTATTTGTAAGAGACCAAATAAAAAAATATTTATACGTAAAGGATAAAATTGATAAGATAATTTTCTAAGGAAGCAAAGTGAGAAATATCTCATCTATAAGGGACCAAATTAAAAACACAATTTTATAAAAGACCAAATTGAAAAATATGCCATCTATAAGGTACTAAAATGAAATTTTAGTCCTTTTAATTCTTTTAAACATATTTTACATTATTCAAAAGGATGATTAATTGTCTCACAGGATCCTCAAGTTTTGTAGCACCTGTGAAGCTAAACCTTCTATTTAAAAGTAGTGCTTTGTTTATAGTAATAATACTTATGATTTCATAGATCAAAATATTTATATAGGCAGTACATACAAGCACACATAGTGCATGTTTGGGGTTGCGTTGGCGGCGAGGGAAACGGGGTTGAGGATATCCAAATGGGGTTTGAAGAAATATGATAATGTTTGGCATAGCGTTGCACACAACCACAGTTGATTTTATCTACGTTTGCAGCTTTGTAACTACGGTGCGGGCACAGCGAATATTTGGAACTTTTTTGACATACTGAACGTGGTTGGCCAGAGGAATTTGATGGGTTTTTGCACTGCCTTCCCATTTTCTAATGCTTCTCTCTCATGCAACCTTTGCTTTCCTTTCCTTTGCTCTGTTTCTTGCTCCCAAAACAGAGGAATGTTTTCAAACCATTGAAAATTTTCAAAACTCTTAATGTGATTCATTTTCTTTCATGATTGTGGTCTAAAATGATATAATGAATCTTCAAATAAGTTAAAAAGAAATTATGGGTTGATCTGGAAGCCAAACCCAAGAGAAAAGTAGAGAAAATTAGAAAAAAGTTGCAGTAGGGACTAAAGTGCGATTTATAAAAAGTTTACTGGTTTCGATTTAATTTCAAAAAAATATATATGCTTAATCTAGGGTCCTAGATGAAGTGAAATATGAGATCAAATCAAGTAAAGAACAGAAGGAAAAATTTTGACAGGGACTAAAGTGCATAAAATAAAAAATTTATAGGGGTTGATTTAAATTAAAAACTAAATATATTCTGGAACTAGGGACTTAGATGAAGGTATATATGATCTTAAATTAAGTGAAATACAAAATAATAATTTTGATCTAGGACCTAACTGAAAAAATTAAAAAGTTTATAGGGGTCGATTTAAATTCAAAACAAAATATATTCTAGAACTAGGGATTTAGATGAAGTTAAATATGTTCTTAAATTAAGCAAAAGGCAAAAGAAAATTTTCGATCTAGGACCTAACTGAATAAACTAAAAAGTTTACAGAGATTGATTTAAATTCAAAATAAAATATATTCTGAAACTAAGGACCTAGATGAAATTAAATATGATCTTAAATCAAGTGAAATGGACCATATTCAAGACATTATTAGAGATTAAATGATAGAGCATATATAAAATAATTAATCGTCATTTATAAAAAAAATTATTTTATTTATTTTGAAAATGAATCTCTTAATTTATTACTATACAATTAAGTTCATAATTTTTTAAATAGCATTGAAAATTATAGTTTAATTTAATTAATTTAATTTTTCAAATTAATGAGAAGCTTGTTTTCATTAAATTATTATAAGCTTATTTTAATTAATTTTAATTGAGATAAATTAATTTAATTGAAAAGAAAAAAATTGTATTGAAATTTAGTTAGAGATAAAATTAATTTAATAGATAATAAAAATATTTTGAAATTTAATTAGAGATCTTTAAATTACTGTGAATAATTAGTGATTAACTAAATTTTTAATTAGTAATTACAAAATAAAAAATTAATTTATTAATAAAATGATTCATTAGTGATTAATTAATAATATTAGACAAATAAACAAAAAATTTAAGTTTCCTTTTAAATAAATGACAATAAATAATAATGTTACATTAAAAATTAAATAAAAAATTATGCCTTTTCTAATAATTATACATCTCAAACCACGTTTACACACTAACATCCAAACATCATGTTCCTACACCAAACCACGTTTATCTGCTTCAAATTACGTTTGCCTAAATATCTCCCAAACATAAATCACATTTATTCAAACCTAGTTTTCTCCAACCACATTCAATCAAACCTAGTTTATCTCACCCACGTGTAATTTACCGAGCTCCCAAACACATCCATAATCTTTTTCTTTTTTAAATTTACGAACAAAAATATTTTTTATTTGGAACAAAATTTGAAGTAGAAAAAACCTTTTCCTTTTAATCCTCTTAAACCCAAGTTAACAAGATGTTTTTGAACTTGCGTTCAATTTAGAGAGTATCTATTTACACTTAATAAGCGTGTAAACATTATTCGTTTATATTTTAGATTATTAAATACGTTTATTTTTTTTGTTTTCATTATGTACTTAATAACTTTGAATATATCTTATTATAGTTTTAGAAATCAACTCAGTCATTAATCTAAATTAATTTTTGGGTCACCAAGTTGGTCCAATTGCTGATTCAATTGTTCAACCAGAATATATATATATATATATATATATATATATATATATATATATATATATATGCTTATAAATAAATATAAAAAATAAATAATTTATATGTAAACTTCACAATCAAAATATCTCAAAAAATGTATCTTCAGTCATTTTAGCATATAAATATCATATTTAATAAATAAATATAATCATTTATAATTATATTATAAAAGGAATTTATTTTTGAATATCTAATGATTATTTAGATATTTTAAATATAAAATTGTTCAACTTTTATGATTTAATCATTTTAGACAATATAATAATATAATTTACACAAAACAATAACATTTAATGTATCAAAATACTGTTATTATTCATATATATATATATATATATTATTTTTTTGGTGCACTTATTTTATAGTCATAACTTGTAATTTTGATAGTTAAAATATTATTTTTTCTTTTACGAGTAAAGTTCAACATTGGCTGAATTATATATATATATATATATATATATATTTGAAATTTGAAAAAAAAAAACTTTAGACTCAGGTGGCCGATCCAATCGAAATTCAATTGAGTTTTGATTAAACTGATTACATACTGGCCTAAGGTGACTGGACCGAATCAGGCCTCAAGTCAATGAATAGTACGACGTGTCGTTTGTGAACCACTAGATGCAACGTCATTTCATTGCATTCAGAGAAGGCTTCTTCAAAGTGTTGGGAACATCTTATTTAAACGCAGCGTTTTATGTTATCAGGCCGTTACATTCGTTAGTTACTGTTAAGAGTTATAAGCAGTATATATTCGTTGGCTTGCTCATATTGTTTTTTCATTCTGTAAGATTCATTAATTCATTTATGAGTCTAAATGCAATTTTTACTAACCTATTAAAACAACAAACAGTTTTAATTATTTAGTATTTGGATTTAAAAAATAACATCTTAATAATTAGATATATATATTTTTTGATTTAAACCTCGCAATTAAAAAACAATAAATGCCCGTTTAATCATTATTGTCGAACGCAAATATTTGGAAAAAAATAAAAGATAAATTAACTGGGAAATTGGGAATGAAAGTTTTTGCCAACTCATGCTTTGTCATGATGAACACTATCTTTGGCCCAACAATTTTTGTGCGTAGAAAGTCAATCTTTATGAAGCTCTTTCATATCTCCAATATTTGCGTTGGGCTCAATCCATTACGAGTAAACCAATTTTGTTTATATTTATTATGTCACAAAAATTCACAAAATTTGGTATTTATATGTACTATTTGCAAAAATTAAACATAAAGATTCAATGAGAACCATGTTTAAATGGTATGAAATTGGGTATAAAGAATTAAGGGACAAAAGTTTGAACTCTTTTATTATTCAAAAAAAAACAAACAAACGTATAAATAACGTGTTATTTGAAATATGTTAATTAAATTATATTTTTTGTTAATAAATTTAGCAATGTTAATAAAAACGACATATTTTAAAAAAAACTATATGACATAATTGAAAAAAAATATTAAAAATAAAAGTAAAACTTGCTTTAAAAAAAAAAGGAATATACTCTCTCCCTTATAGAAAGGCATCTCGTATATGTAAAGAAACTCCATCTCAATGATTTAATTCTAGCGAATTTTTAATCACCTACATGTGATTGGGGAATCTCTGAAGCATCTCTGCCTCTTCTTTAATTTAATATATAGCAATTTTTATTTTGAATAAATTACATATTTAAATTGTACAATTTTTCATTTTTAAAAAATAAAATACCCATTACACTCATAATTAAAAATAAGTTAAAATTATACTCACTTTCATCTCTTCACTTTTATATCTACTCAATATTAAAGTAGAGTAAATTATTGTTTTAGTTTTTAAAATATTGTAATACTTTAAATTGGTTCTTAAGAAATTAATTATTTTAATTTAATTTTTAAAATATTATATTTATTGTAATTTGATTATATTCATTGCTAGCTAGAAAAATCTAACACTATTACTTATTATATTTTTAGTTGTCAAAATTCAATTTGACAATATTAAGCTGAATACAATTTTTTAAATTTAAATTAAAACACTTTATTTTTCAAACATCAAATTGAAATATTTAATTTTTTAAAAATTAAATTGTCTTTTAAGAATTAATATGATAAATTAATTTTATTATTACAAAAAAATCATATTAAAATGAAAATTATATTAAATTAATATTATTTTAAAAAATATTCTTATAATATATTTTTTAATAAAAAAGGAAAATATTTACCTTTTGTATTTTGGGGTTCTGGTTCCATCCCTGCTTCAGAAAATAAGAAAAGCTTCTCTCTGATAGTCTCCTTCATCTCTGGTCGAAGTCCACGTTCTCTCCCTACACTTTTGGTTGCCTTAACGTTGATCTTCCTTCACCAGGTTCAGGTACTATATTCTCTTCGCCCTTTTATTTTTCTCTGTGTGATTGGGCCAGAGATTCGGTTTCCCTATGCAGCAATCCCTAAATTGATCGTTCTTCGATTTCAATGTTTCAGGGCGTTTGCCTTCTCTGATCTCGTTTGGTTGTCGAAGAATAAGGAAATTATGACTCATATCCTTTGATCTGAAATGTGCTTCAATTATTCACGAATTTTTACAATTGTTTGGGTTGAATTTCTGGTTGGTTTCGCAGAAAATAACTTTCATTTCATTTGGCCGAGGGTATAAAATTATGGAAATTTGAAACCCGGGATGGTATCGGAAAGAAAATATTGTGGTTGGAATTTAAAATTCTCTTCATAATTCCAATCTTTTTTTTTTCTTTCTTTAAATCCAGAGGGAGTAAATGTATAGCTGTTTCTCTTCTTTCCTATATGTCGTTCGGGTATTGTAAGGCCATGTTTGTTTTGGTTGTTTGGCTTTGACTGCAACGAACGCGGTAATCAGAGGGAGAAAGATCGTGAAAGGGCTCAGTCCAGGGCTGGCGGTAAGGGCAAGCAGGTCAAGAGCGATGGGTTGACTCCTGAGCAGCGCAGGGAAAGGTTGATTGTCTCTTTGTTATGTTAATTAACAGAACCCTTCATTTTGTTTATTCTTGTCCTTCTTTTGGGGCAGAGATGCAAAGGCACTGCAGGAGAAGGCAGCGAAGAAAGCAGCTCAGGAAGCAGGAGGGAGTAAAGCAGCTGGTGGTGGTGGAGGCAAAAAATAGGCAAGAACGATCGGCTCCTTGAAGGGTTAAGGATTGACATGGAAATATCTGTATTACATATTCTGAGACCGGTTGTGGGTTTTGAGTCATCTATCCATGTCATTTTCATATAAACTGTGTTTGGTTGAAGGGCGTTGATGTTGGCTTGTGAACCTTTGACTTCTATTTTATTTGGAATACAATTTTTCTGTGTTATTCTACGATGATCCTGTGTTCTCCAGTATCTTTCTGCTATTGAATGGAAAAAATCTGGTTGCATGCACATTGTGGAGAATTATTTAGCAAGCAAAAACTAGTGAAGGACAATGTTTGATGTGCAGAACAATTGAAGTTTTTTGGAAGAAATATTTCCTTTTGGGTTATATCTCGATGTAGCCTGTGATTTTTTCAATGTTATTACCTTTGCTGGCGAATCTACTTATAACCTTTAGATCAACATTGTGAAGCAAACTGGTTAGGGGCAGAGATTGCCATAGTGAATATAGAGATTGGTTTTTCAGTTACTAGGTTGAATGGTGCTCTCAGTTTGGTGGTGTTTGGTAGAAGACACTTCACGTTTAGTTTACATCTTATTGCACATCTCTATTTTAGCTGTTTGGTACACTATCATTTTGTCTTGATATCCTGGGTGTCAACTGGCATCCAAGATGCCTTTTTTTTGGTACACTGGTGTTCAAGATGACTAGGGCTATCCAAGATATCAGCTTGTCATACCCATAGGATGAAGTGATGAACCCATTAGGGTGGTATTTCATACCGCCAAAAATCTCACGTTACACTTCTTTTGTTAACTTTTATAAATTGCCACTTTTATCCTTTCCATAAGAATTGTCAAATGTAATACTAAATATAAGTGAGCATCTTAAATACCATGATATCTTCTGTCTTGGTATCCTATGCCATGCGTCCAACTTCCAAGATAGTATAGAATGTGAGATAATAGCATATCAAACTACACCTAGTGTATCTCAATGTGAAAATCCGTTCTTGAGGTTTTTCATATTGGTTGTGGTTTATGGGTAACTTGATCCAGAGACAGAATAACCAGTTCCTTTTGCTCCAAATTCGTTTAATGGGCTGAAGTTCTGTAACCTTATTTATGAAGATCTCTAATGTATGATAAGTTAATTGTCATTATCTTGCCCCATCATGAGAGCCTCCTTGTCATTGTGTTTCATGTATAATGTTGGATTCTTGTTGCATGTGATTGATGAATTTTTTTGTTTTAGCAATATCTGTGTTATATTTAGAGTAAATTACTAATTTGATCCTTAAAAAATTACAATGATCTCAATTTAGTCCCCGAGTTCTCGAAAGATCAAATGTCTCAATTTAGTACTTGAAAGATTGTGTTTGTTTCAATTTAGTCTTTTTTTTTTTCAAAGTGATTTTTAGTAACAAAAATTTTGAGATTTAGAATGGTAGATCTTGTAATTTAGCAATGAAAAAAATTAAATTGAGACAAATGCTATCTTTTTTAATGATTAAATTGAAAATTTTTTATTTTTGAAAGACCAAATTGAGAAAACTGTATACTTTTTAGGGGCTAAATCAGTAATTTACTCTTATATATATACCTGTTGATGAAAGTTAATTTGCTTATGTATTAGAGCGATGGAACACCCCCCCCCCCCCCCCGGGGCCCCCTCTTTTCTTGTTCCTATTGATACTTAATTAATGGAGTGGTAAGAGACATTACACAATACAATAGGCTTTGTTGCATCATTCTGGTTGGTATCTTAAATAGCTAAACTTTGTGTAAGCGATCGTAGAGAACTGTTTTTGTCTCTGCAAAGTAATATCAGAAGTTGGAGTCTGGTGATTTTCTAAATATAATTGCAGTTAGTAATGCATATGGTTTTGCATGCTCTGATAATTTTACGATGTTAGGCTTTCTGCATCTTTTTGTACCACCTAGCAATCAAGCACTGTCTGATAACTGATTTGTCTAAGTTCTGACGAAGATTATAGCTCAAGAAAGTGTTTATTCCTTTTTCTTTCCCCTTCCAATTACAAAGAAGGCCTCAAAGCCCTGGGAGTAAGGAGAAATGGCAGTGTGGAAAGAAGCATTAGGTTTACATAAACTTTATAAATTGTGGTTAATGTTATGGGAGATATCAGCTCATTGTCCTTTTCTTTTCTTAATTTATTTGGTTCAAAGGCAAGGTTGATTATGCTGATGAAACCAGAGTACGCTTCTATTAAGGGGTCATTAGAAGCATTACTATGGATGCCAGCGAGTTTTTTTTTTTTTTGGTTTGAACTGCCATTATCTAGAAACTGTTGAGTTCGATTAATGTGATTTGAATTATAATTAGATTACAAAAGTATAAAGTTTTTGAAGTGATTTTTTTTTTTGCATTCACAGTATTTGAAAAAGAGTGAGTGCAAAATCACATAGCAGTATTTGAAAATTGGATTAGTCTCGTAAGTTTGCCTTAAATGTGAGTTACATGGCATTGGGAACTGTTTGAGTCTGTTTTCAGTATTTTTTGTAGTATTGAATGATTTAGCGTTACTTCTATTCATCTGTTTCTATGTATTTTATTATATATATTTTTTATGAAATTTACATAATATAATTTTAAATTATAGTTGAGTTGGATTTTAGATGTTAGACGAAAGTTACTTGTCAATATATAGAGGGAGAGGTGGCATTGGATTCTTTAACACTGGAGTATAATAAATATTTCCTTTGTTGCCTTGCTTGCTTTAGCACCAAATGATTAAGCAAAATGCAAAGATGAGAATTGTTACTAGGCTAATCAAATATTAGACTATTAAATGTCACTGATCAAAGAATTGAACCAGATTGGCTTTTTTGATTAAAAATTAGCCATTAGCCTAGTTTATTTGATCCAGAAAATCAACTAACCAAAAAATTAATAAAAAATGGTTGAACCAATCCAAAAATGATAAATTAATTTAATTTGCTTTTTTTAAAAAAAATTGTTATTTACATAACACAATTATTTCTTACACAATGGACTCGGTAAACTTTTAATTTCTTTTTAATCTTTTCTATTACGTTGTATTTTTTAATTATTTTTATAATAATATTATTTTTATCACAAAAATAAATAAAATAATAAGAAAAATAATAGAAGAGGAATTATACACACATATTTATAATAATATAAATTTACTAAGATTAAATATAAAAAAATTTATTAATTTATTATATTATATATTTTAATATATAAATTAAAAATGTATATTTAATTATTATCAATTTAATTTCGATCAGAACCAATACTTCTATCAGTTTAATAATCAATCCGATTTTTAGAACATTGTAAAATATAGCTCATTAGATAATTAGAGAATATTAATTAAATGAAAATTGTCAAATGATTCCATAGAATTATACAACTTGAGAGTTCAGGATATTGTTTTTCATTAAGTCTGTTAAATATTAGTGCGTCAGGTGTGACTCCATAAAATAATATCTCATGACGGCACAGATTAGATTAGCTTTTTGCCGTGATAAATAGATTTAATCCATAAAAATTAATTGAGTATGTCATAAATATTATTATCTATTAAAAAATATTAGTTATCCTAATAGGTAAAACATACACGTTACTAAAAAAAATCTCCCTATACAACTTGATAGTTCGGGGTGTGTTTGGGCGCCTGATGAATTAAATAGGTGAGGTAAACTAAGTTTGATTAAATATGGTTGAAAAAAACTAAATTTTGATGAACGTAATTTATATTTGGGAGACATTTGGGCAAACGTAATTTGAGACAGTGAAATTTGATTTGAGGTAGAATATGATGTTTGGATATTGAATTACAAACATAGTTTCAGGATGTATAATTATAAAAAATGACATAAATTTTTTATTTAATTTTTTGATATATCATTATTATTTATTGTCATTTATTTAAAGGAAACTTATTTTTTTATTTATTTGTCTAATATTATAAATTAATCACTAATTACTCATTTTTAATTAATAAATTTATTTTTTATTTTGTAATTACTAATTAAAAATTTAATTAATCTATAATTTCTCACAATAAATTAATTTTATTAAATTAATTTTACCTCTAACTAAATTTCAATACAATTTTTTCTTCTCTATTAAATTCATTTTATGTCAATTAAAATTAATGAAAACAAGCTAATAATAAAGTGTACTATTTGTTTTGTTTATTTGTTCAATATTACTTCACTAATTTTTTATTAGAATATTTTTAAAAATTGAACAATGTGAACTAAGTATAATTATAATTAAAGTATTAATAATTACTTATGAAAAAGAAAATATGAGATATTAGTGATGACCAATATACAAATCATACAAAAAAGAACTTCATTGCATAAAATAAATTTAAAGATTTATTCTCATAATAAAAGGAATTGTGTTCTTAATTGTATAATGATATAATTAAATTAATTCTTTAATTAGTTAACTAAAATAATTAAGATATTTAATTGTGTAGATTAAGTTTTTAAAGTAATTATATAAATTATGATATAATTAGGTTTAATTGTATAAATTAGGTTTATTCTCATAATAAAAGAAATTATGTCATCACTAATAACCTTCAAAATTTGATAAATTCCATCAAATCCTGATTAAAATTCTATTTATATTAAATTTGGACATTTTTAGACATTTTACTCTTTTCCTCTAACTTTTGATTTTATTCACTTAGATTCTTGGTAATAATTTTTCCTTTATCTTTTTCATTTTCTAAGACCACAATTAGATTTATCTAAGTCTATAGGTCACAAATATATTTTGTTCTAAAATTATAGCTACTCTTACAAACTTTTGATTTTATTCACTTAGGTCCTTGGTAATAATTTTTTCCTTCATCTTTTTCATGTTCTAAGACCACATTTAGTTTCATCTAGGTCCATAAGTCGCAAATATATTTTGTTCTAAAATTATAGTTGTTCCTACAAACTTTTAATTTTATTCACTTAGGTCCTTGGTAATAATTTCCTTTATCTTTTTCATGTTCTAAGACCATATTTAGTTTCCTCTATGTCCATAGGTCACAAATATATTTGTTTCTAAAATTATAGCTACTCTTACAAACTTTTAATGTTATTCACTTTGGTCCCTGCCATGCATGTACACGTCCAATTCATTTTTTTTCCTTCCAAACCAACCCGGAATTTTATCTTGAATGTTTTTAGGATATTTAAAGTTATCCCCAACCAATTTTCGGATCTCTTTCTCTTCAATTCTCACCTATCAACGGTCTTGGTGACTCTCTTCCACCTCCCCTATTTTTTCGTTCTTAAACAGGAGAGAGATGCACAACAGAAGAGAACAACAGAGAACAAATAGAGGGGGAAGGGTCTTCAGAAAAATATATACTAAGGGACAGAATAATATATTGGAAAATAAATCTTAACCCCACCCACGTTAGATTGTCCGCAAAAGCAACAAATTGGCATGGTGAACCTATTGTGGTTTGCAGAGCTTCCAACATGGTTCAACCTGAATAGAGTTTGCGTGATTTTCTTCTCAAACATTCAAGATTAGCGCAAATGTGGATTGAAGGCGTAGTAAACTTGGGTATGGTAAGCTCAGCGCAGATCCAGACACACACGGAGTAAAATAATATCTCATGACAGCACAGTTTAGATTAGCTTTTTGCTGTAATAAATAGATTTAATCCATAAAAATTAATTGAGTATGTCATAAATATTATCATCTATTAAAAAAAATTAGTTATCCTAATAGGTAAATCATACACATTACAAACAAAAATTCTCCCAAATGCAGCTTATGAATGAAAATCTAGCGCCTTGCTTTTTTATTTGGTTCAGTGATAAGTGATAACGAAACTGCGCGAAACAAATGGTTTGAATAACATAGGAGTAAATTATACGTTTAATTTCTAAATTATTATAGTTGTTTGAATTTTGTCATTTAAATATTAAGTAATTTAATTTAATTTTTTTAAAAAATATATGTCTCAATTTGATTATTTTTGTTGATAAATAAAAAATTTAGTATTATTAAATTTTAAATTATTTGTTGCAAAAAGTACAAATAAAGAGACCAACTTAAACTGATATAAATTGAGTCTAACAAAAAATGTTAGTCTCTCACAAAACGGTAAAATAATGTTTGAATCTTCGTTTAAAAAAGTATTTATATTTAGTTTTCGACAATTTCTCAAGAATGATCACCTCCACAACGGTGGAATGCCCAAAAAAAGGGACTAAGAGGATGTTTGAAGATGCAATAGAATGAAGCAAACGAGCTTTTATTGCCTTAAACCAAGGTTTTGAACAATTTTGGAAATGTTTGATAGCATACAAGTGAGTGTTTTTAAGAATTACTTATGATCACTAAACCATAGTTTGTGCCAACTTAAATTATTAAAGTTTGAACGATTTTGGAAATGTTTGATAGCATACAAGTGAGTGTTTTTAGAATTACTTATGACCACCAAACCATAGTTTGTGCCAACTTAAATTATTAAAGTTTTTATCTTTATTATACGTGGTTTTAATATTTTGTGGCACAAGTCAGTATAGTAGTCAAATGGGTTGGGTTGGCTCCACCTCAGCCCAAGCACTGCAGGGCCAGTGAAGAGCATGGGTTGGGTCAGGTCAAGTTTTTATATAATTCATGGTTAAAAAAGTTTGGCCAATCCCAACTCATTACTTGTTTTAAAAAAATGTAATTTTAGTTATTTTCATGATAACAACTAAAGATCGGAAAAATTAAATTTTAAAAAATTAAATTAAATTTTTAAAAAATATATTAAACATTAAAATAGATAATTTTTCATGTTTAAAATGTAACTATAATTATTTTGAATAAAATAATTTGGTATTGAAACTATGAAACTTCAAAAAATAAAACTAAACTTTTAAAAAATAAACTAAAACCTAAAATATAATAAATACATAAAAATTAAAAGCCCATCAGGGCCAGTTCACACCAACTTACCTTAATCATATGAGACTAAATGAGATGGGCTAAAAGCCCTTGTTAAATATGAGCTATTAAAATTGTAGCTCATTTCATCCCATTTACAGGGATAGGCCAGGCAGCCCAATAGGTTTAGTCCATTTTAATAGTTCTAAGCACAACTTTTCCCCTTAGCCTATACCTATATTATTCTTTATATTTGTGAGTTTGTTTATCTTATTTTTGTACAATTTATTGAAAAACTAATACATATATAATTTTTAATCAAATATTAGTACCAATAGTTAAAAATATTATTATTAAAACATTTATATAATTTATTTTAAAAATGGTGATAAAATAAATAAATTTATTTCATTACAAAATTCATAAATGTATATTTTAAATCAAATATTAGTATTAATAGTTAAAAAATCATCATTAAAACATCAATATGATTTATTTTATTACATTTTCGTATGAGATAAATTAAATACAGATAAATGAAATTAAATAATATAAAATTCATACACATTCTGTTAATTACACATTCAAAAGTACTTTTACTAACTAATATCTAAACAAAATTTATTTTCTAAAATTACTTTTTTGATAACAATTTTCAAACATAGATCACGTTCATGCAATTTTAAATTTGCCTAAAATCAAATTCTGCTCAAACTTACTATTTTTCAAACACCCCCTAACTTGAGATAAATACAATAAACACAAATTTTCAAAGATTAAACTAAAATGCTTTAATATTTTGGGTCTAAATTAAAATAATTATAATTTTTTACAAATCAAAAATATTTTCTCTCCTCGTTCAGCCTATAACCTCAAACGTATAAAATATAAATCCTCCTGGGCCAACCCAAACAAGAAAAAATTACTAATGGATCTAGAAATCATAGAGTGACCCTCGTGAAAATTTCTCCCTATGGCAATCAATTACTAAATGCTTGCCTGTAAATGCCACTCTATAAATCTAAAACTGTCCAAACAGATACCTGACCTCTCTGCATACTTGAACCTGAAACGCATCAACACATATTAAGAGACTGTCTCAAAAGTAAAACTCCACAAATACCACTCACAAGATCATGAAATTACTCGGAGTACTATCTTCATATACTCTTTAAAAAGCATTTGGTTTGCAAGAAACAAACTGGTTTTTCAAAACTCTCCAATTATCTCTATCATCACAAAAATGGAAGAGGAAAACCTCTTTAGCCCCCTCTACAGTCATTGGATGGCTATAGGCTCTACCTATCCAAATAGAGTCCACAACCATTCAATAGCTATGAAACGCCAAAAAACCTCCCTAATTTTGGGACTAAAGAAGTGCCCTTGATTCCAAAAAAATCATCATTTCAAAAGCAACTGAGTTGTGGTTCTCTAATAATGGCCAGAGTAAATTCATTAGCTAATAGTACCCAAACAAAATCCTATTTATATGATAACAAAGTTCACTTATCAATGAAATTTCACTAAAGTGTATTATGATAATCAAATAATGCATGTGAACTAATCATTATAATTTAAATATGATCATGGATTTTATTTTTGGATAAAAATAAATGAATTATCTTGACACTTTTTACCCCCAAAAAAAGAAATATTTTCTTTTTAATTTATTGTTTTTATATATATCTTCTCTTTCCTGCTTCACTCTAGTGGAGCAAAATCAATGGCTTCGCTCTCCAGTTCCCTTCTGTTCCCTCCTACCATTCACCGGCAGCTCGTTAAGAAACCGTCATGTATTCGGGCACAGTCCGATCCAGACCCAAAAAACCATTCTCCGCCTTCTTCTTCTTCTAGTGATGTTGCAGAGAAGTCATCGGGAACAATGATTGTCACTGATAGCCGCACAAGAAGAATGGCAATAAAAGTTCAGAAGCTGAAGGAGAAGGAAGTTAGGGAGAGGAAAGAGGAAGTGAACAGGAAGATAGCGTCGAAGAAAGCTATATCGGTGATACTCCGAAGAGAGGCCACTAAGGCCATCATTGAGAAAAAGAGGGGTCCCACCAACTCCAAGAAGCTGCTTCCGAGGACCGTCCTGGAAGCACTTCATGAAAGAATCACGGCTTTGCGCTGGGAGTCTGCTCTCAAGGTCAGTCCGTTTGTTTATTTTATGTACATTGTTTACGTAATGATGTGAAAGTTCAGCTCCGATGGTGTAATATTCAATTGTCTGGAATTGTAGCTAAAAATGGATTATCAAAAAGTATCGTTGCATGAACGGCAGGTCTCATGGGAAATCTTTCAAATAATTAATTTTTGCCTAGAATTCAGATTCAACTCAACCATAATTTATAATCTAAAATTACATAGCTTTGTCCTAAAAAAACAGTAAGGTTATGTGCAGTATATATATGGTAGCGCCAAAAATGAACTATTGTCTTTTGGATTACTGGTTTCTATACTGTCTCCGTGCATTTAACTTTTGTGGTTCAGTCACTTTTGAATCAGATAGCAAGCTATATGGATTCTGTTATTGCTGCGGAAAAATGGGTTTTAGTGTTCTTTACTGACACTGAGCTTGTGCGGCTCAAAGTTTTTCTTGACAACATAGGGAAAGGGAATCAAAGGGGTTAGAAGCCTCTACTCTATTAGTATAGCGTATCTGTAGTATGTTATTTGAATTTTTAGTTTTTACCTAATATCAATTTATTTGGTTCAATTGAATATCAGTTGGCTTTTCAGTAAGTAGTCATTCTAGAAGGATAGGAAGATGCTGAACAAGTAAAACCAATTTAGAGAAGTCAGATTGTGAATATGTGGTCATTGAGAATAGAATTTCTTCAAAGGTACTGACTGAGGCTAGTAACAAAACTTTTTAGCTTTTACGCACGCTGATGGAGTGCTTATTGCGGCTTGAGAATCTTGTTCAATCCAGTGCACTAATCTCTTAAGCGCTCAATTATATTACTTTCATTAACCTCCTAGAAATTACTTGGAGGCTGATGGAACATGTGTATTCTAGAGAACGCAGGGAATGATATGCTGTGAGGATATTCATGCTTCACATTGTGTAATTCATTAAGGACAGCTAGCATAGGACACATGTCAGCGTTTGGGAGGGAGAGTTAGTTACAGAAGGGTCTATAAAAAGGTGGTCTAAGTGAGGGAATGGGGAGGAAATATGACGAATGGTCAGGGAGAGTGCTAGCCTCTCGAACGCCTAGCAACTATGTTTCATTTCTGCATTTTTCTTTGTTTGCTACTTTTATATACTTTGAGTTCTGTGATGTGCTATTATGTTACTGTGAGTGTTGTTTATCCTTTTATGTGTTTATTGTGAGTCTTTGTTGAGTGCTTACTGTTGTATTGTGTTATGTGAGTGCAAAACATCTCTACCCCACTGGTAGAGTGTCATCATCAATATATGAGAGTATTTCAGTATTCTATATTGTGTTTCTGTTCTTTTTAAATTAGTTGCTGCTTTGGGTTCTATCAAATTGGTATTAGAGCAGGTTTCAGCGGGGCATGATGAATATGAGCATGAAGGGAGGAGGAGAGAGCTTGGAGTGTGACATGGGAATGGTGAAAGGAGAACTAGGTACTACAAGGAAAGAAATCAACCAGATGTGAATTTGTGTGATGGAGATGAGAGACTCCATGGCCAGGCTTGAAGGAAGAGGAAAGGAGAGTGAAGGTGAGAAGAAACCTAGTGTTGTTGAACGGTTAGAGGTTCCTCCGTTGTGGGATGTTCCAATTAAGTCAAATGATAAAGTGGAAGAGAACTATCAAAAGATAAAGAGGAAGAAAATTCTTAAGTGGTTGATCACAAGGTAGAAGAATATGTGTTAGAATCTGCCTCTTGAAGGTAGCTGATGACTTATCAAACTGTGTTGTTGGAGAAGGATTCGAAGAGGAGGAAGAAGAGGTCTTCAGTTCTCCAAGCCCTCGTTAGCTTATCGGGACACTGAGGAGATGGTGATCTCCATTTCAAATTAAGTGTGGCTGCTAGATTCTGAATTTTGCAAACACATCACACAAATGTTAGGAATCAGCTTCATGTGGTCTACATGCCTGTAACAGACCTCTGGTGTTAACCTTGCTGAATATTGTAGTCCAAACAAAGAATTTAACTTTGGTGGGGTCCTTCACCTTCCAGAAAAGTGTCAGGGAAAATCAAATTTTAGGTTATGGTTCAAATTAAGGGGAAAAAAAAAAGGCTTGTAGATGGACCAAAGCTGAAGACTATAGAGACCAAAATCTTCTATCTAGAGTTTGAGAAGATTGGAAGGAATTAAGTATGTTTAGCAAGACATTACCACTGAAGTCTGTCTAATTAAGGTTTCTCAAAATTGAAAATTCCAAGAGAGTAATAGGAACTGTGCTGGCTAATAAAGGAAGATATGGATTTTATCAAGAAATTGATTAATAAAGAAAGAGAAAGTATGGCTGGTATAAAGATGAAAAGTTGAGGAAAGATTAAAGAGATCTAAAAGATGAATGATACAAAAGAGAATCCACTCGTAACATCCAAGCCAACAAGTGGGGCAATACTTTACTGTAAATGTAGGTTCCATGTCTCACACCCAGTTGATGTGGGACTCATGTTACTGAAATAATCCCATTAAGTTGGAAATAGTGAATCCAGTGGCCAGCTAGGACAACTTGCGATCAAGTGCCACTCGATGCAGAGGAGAAACCACTCCTAAAAGCCAAAATGATAAGAGGAAGCCTCCACATGGGAGATTTGTGTATGACAAGCAGCCGATTTGGAACTCAAGCTCTTTCACCAAAGACTCTCTCAACCAGGGGTCCTTGCAAAAATGACGAGAGGTGAGAGCCATTATCTACATGCCACTTAATCAAGGGATAGGAAGAGGTATGCACTCAAAAAATAAATTCAAGGGTTTGTGTGGTCAAGATTGGCATCCTAACCATCTTGATGAAGACAATAGTTGCTTTAAAATCTCAATGCCTTAGAGCATGAATTTCCAATGGGAAATGCCGCAGCCATTTGCCATTTAAAATAAACTATGAGATTCTATGTTTGGGTCCTTCATAAAATTAGATCAATAGGAAGAGTCAGTCCTTGATTAAGCTCTTCTTGTAATCATGTGGCATATCTGTCTGTAGAAAAATAATAAGAATAATGACCAGGAACATGGTAGGTTTTGTATCAGGCGATAGTCACAACTTGATATGAGACCTCTTTGCACATATGCAAGGAGGAAGCCTCATGGGGCTTGATATGCTTAATCATATGTCTGTTACTGATTTATTATGTTTGAGGTGTTTGTTTAATTATGTATGTTTGTTTAATTATGTTATAGGGAGTGGTGGTGTGTAGTTATGTGTGATTATTTGTGTTTGTGTAAGGAGAGTAGTTATGTATTTCTGTGTATATATCTCAGTAAGGGTTGGTTATGGGAGGTTAGGGTCTTATATATATCTATCAGTAACTGCTAGAGGGATCAATCAGACTTGGATTCATTAACTGTATTCATGTAAGGGAGTACGGGCACTTGCTGGATGAGTATATGATTTGAAGATCCTTCTTTATATTATTCCTGTATTTCTTCTCTTCTATTCTTATTTTTCTGTTATCCTTAACAAACCTATTCATCAGCATTTATCATAGCCCCATTTGTCTGGAACTCCGTGAAGTTTCATGGGCATGCTCCCAAGTTCATATTCTTATACTTGTTTTGCCCCTTCCTATGCATACTATATATTTTTGGCTAGCTCATAATTGATGGAGTATATGCTCTCTCTCCCTCCCTCCCTCTTTGTTAAGGGGTAATAAGGATTTATGAAATTCTTGTAGGTCCAAAAAAGAGTTACCTGTTGTATACCCAAAGTAAAAGTTGTAAGTGTCTTGGTATGGTCATAGCATTAGTACAAGTAGAATTTGAAGGGTCAGTTTTATGTCCACAACTGTCATGGAGTCTTTAAATAATATATTATGTTTGGTCCAATCTTTTTTTCCCCTTAACTTTTGCTCTTCCTATTTTTCCAACAGGTTATCATAGCTAAGGTATCATCCACCTTGAATGTCATGCTTAATTTGAAAAACAAAAATTCAAATAGAAAAAATAAAATCCATTCAAAAATATTTGTAGTTCTTTTATGGGATTCCAATTTGTAAATGCACTATTTTTAGATATTGAATTGTTGGTCTTGACTGTTGTGTTCTACTGAAGTTATTATGGTATTTCACTAATGTTTTGAGAATGTGGGGTTTGAACTTAGGAGGTATAGAGTAATTTAAATGGATCAATCTCTGGAAAATCCTAATAGAGGAAAAGTAGAGCACACCAAATAAGCGTTAGACAAGACAAGAGAAAATATAACTTAATAAAACAAGAATTTGTTCTTATTAGCTCAATTTTCTAGGAAGATAAGTTGTAGAGAAAATTTTTCAGTGTTTCAGCATGCTAGAATCTATTTGTCCCGATGAATATTTTGGGGGTATTTATAGGAGAGGATCTGACCTGTCAATTGAATGACCTGATAGCCATGTTCTCCAAATATGGTCATGTCCCTAAGAGGGGGCTGAATGGCTTAAAATGGGAAATATTGCAATAATGGTTATGATAGTTTATTAAAATGATGGTGTGAGCCAAGTCATTTGGTCAGAGATAAGAGTAAGCTTAATAAAAATAAAAATTCTATTTTATTAAGAAATAAATTCCTATCTAACTTACCTAAGGTGATCGTGCATGACAAAAAGACCCTTTACTTCAACCTTATCAGGTCACTCTTTAAGATCGTTCTCAGGGGAGGAAGGTGAAGACTACTCCTTAACTACGTCCCCAACCTTGTCTAAATCAAGTGTCCCGAATGACTCTTAGCTTATGCCAAACTCATTTTGAAAGTGTTGCTTACTCGTGAAGTTATGGTGGCCTTGGCGTGATGCTTCTCATATCAACATTGTGTTGTCTCTGAGGAAGGGGGCATTCCAATCACACTTCTTTACCTTAAGCTTCTTAGGAGATGGAGAGTGAAGTGCTTAGTTTGTTGTCTAAGGGACGGATTCACCAAATGTTTTGAAACACTTTGCTCAGTAGAGTATGTCATTAGGGGAGGTCAAGCGACAAGGGTGCCTTGGTGCCAAGATACTTGGTTTTAGGAAGGTTTGGCACACCTAGCACATTTCTTTTGAGCGTTTGACATATCTTATACTTTTATTATTTGATAGACAGATTTCAATGGGTGTTCTTGTAGAGAGGGGGACCTCTCTTTAATTATATCTTTCTTGAATTAGATGGGGCACTTCAAAGGGTGCTCCCTTTTCTTAAGAATGAGGGTGGTCTTTCTCTTGAATGCTAGGGGGTGTTCCTCATTAGGTGCCCAAGGGCCCTTCTTTTTCTAAGAAGGGAAGACCCTCCTTGCTTGATAGATAACATAAGGTGTCTAGGGACACCCATTTTAATAACTTGACTCCTGTGCCAAAGGCCATGTAGAAACAACTATTATGGGCATATTAGTTTTGATTTATGGATTTTTCTTAAAAAGAAGTTGTAATAAAAGTTCTCAGTGTGACTTGGGGAGTCACAAGGAGTAGAGACATTAAGAATTGTTTTAAAGACTTTGGAACTACTGCACTAATAAGTGAGTTGTGTGTTGTTAGGTGCCTTGTGCAGCCTAAGTAGTGGAGAGCATCAGAAAAGTTTAAGGGCCTACCTGTATGAAGGAGGTCCAAGAATTCTGAGAATGTTGAGTGGGTCACTCATGGAGGCAATTCTGGGCCCTGTTTGTCTACTAAGGACATTGTTAAAGCGATTGCTGTTGCTTAACTTCTTAATTTGGTGTTTGAATTTTTCTAATTGAATTGGTTATTGTTTTTTTTTCTTCGTCAATAGTTGAGTTGTATCTTTGCTACATGCTTTGTATATTTCAATTTGATGGGAAGTGTTTAGAGGTATTCAAAATTTACGAGATTTTGGAAAGTCTTAGATTAAGAGAAAGTTACCTGTTTTGCACCCTATTAGGAGGTATTAAGAATTTATGAGTATTTGATAGGAACATTTGGGAGAACCACATCTCAAAAGCTAAGAGAGCCCAAGGTTAATATAAATCCTACATCAAAGTCCCATACTTCTGATTCAGGACTAATGTCCAATGCCATTGGATCCCAACATTCTTCCACATTTTTATCTCTTTGCCTAACAAACTAGCTTTGTGCTGGCTTTTTAGCCCTAGACTAATAATGCAATACTAGTGTTACAACCTGCTTGGCATGATAGCAACTTTGATATAGTGGACGGTTTGATACAAGTTGATAGGAACCTTTGCAAGAGCAACACCTCAAAAGTTAGCTCATGAGGTTGTAGAGCCCAAGGTCCTATCCCCTGCATCAGATTCCCATACTTATGATGTAGGACTCAAGTCCATTACCTTGCAATTGGATCTTAACTGCTCTATAGTTTAAGAAAAGAATTGCTCATAGAGCATCTAAAATATAAGGTCTAAGTACCCCCGTGCGGTCTTAGTTTTAGAGGTTAAGGGGTGAGCTTTATGTAAGTATAGCATGCCTTTAAATTATATTTTGTTTGGTTCTTTCTCTTTTCTCCCTAACTTTTGCTCTTTTGGTTTTTCCTTCTATAGGGAAAAAAAAATGCTCTTACAAGTAGAAAAGTTTCAATACTCATTTGGATCAAATTTTCAAGACCCCTAAAACAATTGCTGCAGTGTAGCTGTAATATTTTCCATGCTCATTTGTGATATTGTTTCCTTCCATCTCTCCTATGTGAAAGTAAAATTGAGTCCTCTATATCAAAGAAAGCTCCCGTAAGTGGAAAATTTTCAGTACTTTTCTAAAATTTCAAGTCATTTGAGATGTAGGAAGAGAAAAGTAAAGATACACCCAAAAAAAAAAAAAAAGAGAACCTATGTTTGAATTGGGGAACAAATCCTAATAAAGTTGTTGAAACGTGAGGTTGCAACATTTTGCATATGCGCATGTGAGAAGAGAAAAGTAAGGATACACCCAAAAAAAAAAAAAAGAAGAGAACTTATGTTTGAATTGGGGGACAAATCCTAATAAAGTTGTTAAAACGTGAGGTTGCAACATTTTGCATAAGCGCATGTGAAACATTTTTCTTTGTACCAAATATCTCCTTTGTGTAAGTGAAACTGAATTTTCAATATCAAAGAATGCTCTCATGGTTCCAGGTTTTTGAACTACTGCAAGAACAGCTCTGGTACAGACCTAACTCTGGCATTTACGTCAAGTTAATAGTCATGCTTGGGAAATGTAAGCAACCTGATAAAGCCCACGAACTTTTTGAAGCTATGGTTGATGAGGGTTGTTACGTGGCCCGTGAATCATACACTGCATTGTTATCTGCCTACAGCAGGAGTGGTCACTTGGACAGAGCATTCTCTATCCTGGAGGAGATGAAGAATACTCCTGATTGTGAGCCGGATGTCCAGACTTATTCAATCCTCATTAAATCGTGTTTGCACGTCTTTGCCTTTGACAAAGTTCACTATCTCCTGTCTGATATGACCATTCAAGGAATCAAACCCAACACAGTTACATACAATACTCTTATTGATGCTTATGGGAAGGCAAAGAAGTAATCTGTCTAACTATCTCTCTTAAAAAAATTGCATGCCCTCTTTTGATTGAACTTAATGGGGTCTAGATCTGATTCAATCAGATTTCAATCTAGTAAGTGCATTTGTTTTTTATTTTTATTAAGTACTTAATTATGTAATATTTAATACATATAGATGTCGTTAAAACAAACAGGGTTAATTACATAGTAGTCATATTTAAAGATAACATCTTAATAATCAAATATGTATCTAGATTCGGACCCCTTACTCTTAAAAAAAAAAAATGCCACCCTTGGTCTGATTGCTATGTGAATTTGAAAAGTTAGCTTTATCAATTTTCTACTTCTTCATTGTACTCTAGACAAGAGGGAGAGCCTAGAAAATCTTTATAGTCTTCCTATACTTTGCTATCTCTTTAAAAGTCTAGGTAAGATTAAACAGACAAATTGCAGCCACTTTTTATTACCATTAACAAGCACTTTGGCTAAGTGCATTCTTGTTGCTGCGGTCTGGTACACTTATTCATTATCTGTTCATGCATTTTTGCCCCTTCTATCCTTCCTGATAACCTGAGTTCAGAAACCATTCTCTTTTTGTTTTGCTTTGTTTTCTCCTTATTTATTTATTTTTGAGTAAATTTAGTCCTTTAAAGATTGTAATTTTCTCAATTTAGTCTCTGAGAGGTAAAGTGTCTTAATTTAGTCCCTCAAAAATTGTGTTTGTTTCAGTGTGGTTTCTCTTTTTGTCGAAGTGACTTTTAGCAACAAAGATTTTGAAATTTAGTAACGGTAGATTTTGTGATTTAGTTTCAAGAATTTAATTGAGACATATAATCTTTTAAGAACTAAATTGACAAAACTATAATCATTTAGAGATTAAATCAGGAATTTATTCTTTATTCTTATTTTTGCAACCAGCTGCAGCATGATTTAGTTGATTATTCCACTAGTGTAATATGATTTTCCTTTCTGAAAAGGTTTTCAGAGATGGAAGCCACACTTGTGGAGATGCTTGCTGACGAGGATTGCAAACCTGATGTATGGACCATGAATTCAACCCTAAGAGCCTTTGGCAATATAGGGCAAATAGAAACAATGGAGAGATGTTATGAGAAGTTTCAGAGTGCTGGAATGCAGCCTTCTGTTCAGACTTTCAACATTCTTCTGGATGCCTATGGCAAGGTTGAGGATTATGAGAAAATGGGTGCTGTGATGGAGTACATGCAGAAATACCATTACTCCTGGACAATTGTAACCTACAATATTGTGATAGATGCATTTGGCCGGGCTGGGGATTTAAAACAGATGGAGTATTTGTTCAGATTAATGCGGTCTGAGAGGATAAAACCGAGCTGCGTCACGCTTTGCTCGCTTGTGAAGGCCTATGCACAAGCAGGTAAACCTGAGAAAATTGGCGGTGTTCTGCGTTTTATCGAGAATTCGGATGTCACCCTTGACACCATATTCTTCAACTGTTTGGTGGATGCTTATGGGAGGTTAGGGTGTTTGGCTGAGATGAAGGAAGTGCTTGATATGATGGAACTGAAAGGTTGTAAACCTGATGTTGTTACATATAGAACCATGATTAAAGCTTATTCTGCTAAGGGCATGAACAGTCATGTGAAGGAGCTCAAAGAGCTCATTTGGTCAGCACAAAGACCCCCTTTTAAAAGAGACAAGCCTGACTTTTAATGAGAAGATCTTTTGATACTTTTGTCTCTTAAATATTTCTGCATTCCTGGTTTATGATTGTGATTTTTGTTTTTTTACAAGCCCAGGTTTCAGTGAAGTTTCTTAGTTATTTGTTAATGTTCTTTTACATATACATGACAGAGGTAGATGAATTTTTTTTTTGGAACATATAATGTTGAATGTTAAGAAAAAAAATTCATTTATCATATCTTTATTAAAAAAATTGCAAGCAGTTAAAAATTATACATAATTTTTGTCCTTATGTGAAATATGTCTATTGTCATACTTGTCGTATACTTCATCAAAATTGCAAACAAATTGTTTAAGAACCTCTACTTAAGTGGCATATGCCTTAGACATAAGTTTCGTGGTCTTAAGAATTGTGGACTCGACCTCTTCCACATTCCTTTCTCACTTCCATTTTTTCAAGTTTTGGTACTTTGTTTGTAACCAAAAAAAAAATATATAAATTACAATCAAACTTATCTAAAGTGTTTAGTGTATTTATTGTTTTTATAATGAAAATATAATATGTAGCCATTTTCTTTATAATTCAATATGGTTTTTTTCTGAAGAGTTTTTTATTTATTTTTTTAAACTTGTATTTTCATTGAAAGGCTTAGAAAGTAAACACACACTATAACACCTAATTTAAAACAAACAATAAAACAGTAAGTTGTCAACTAGGGTTATTACTATCTAGTATCCACATCCGGCATTGTATGATACTATAACCTAATATAGTTTAATCTACCATATTTGGTTAGCTTGAAAGATTATAAAAGCTTATAAAATTATGATGTTCTATGCAGTGATCACTATATATAAACATGCAAAAGGAGATAGAAGTCATGATCATTAATAAAGTTTGTATGGTAATTTTAATAGTAATATTGTTCTCATCTCATGTGCTAATATATTATCATTCTAACATTATTAACATTATTACCATCATTATAGTAACTACCAAGTATCTTGTTACGCTATCACTACTCTTATTATTTCTATTGCATCGACTACTACTGCCACAACTACTATTTCATTGAAATTATACCTTCACTTTTTTACTATAAATAAAAGAGTCATCACTCTTTTTATCATTATCACTACTATTGGCATCACCACTGTTACTTTTGTCACAACCATCATTATTATTACCGTTTTAACTATATTCTCTCTCTCTCTCTCTATATATATATACTATATATACTATATTTATATATATATAGATAATAAATCATCGTTGTTACTACTATTACTACTATTGTTATCACGACTACTATTATTGTCATTGCCATCATTACTATATCACCACTTATTATTATTGTCACTACCATTATTATTAGCATGGTGTCCATTATATATTTATTATTATAGTCATTGTCGTTGTCACCACTGTTATTATTAATATTATCACAATCACTAATATCATATTATGCCCCTAATATTATTACATGTATAATATATTATTTTCATTCAAACATATATTAGGTCATCTATATGATACATTGAAACAATAATATATGATTGTACAAAAAGACTTACAAAATAGATGGTTTAATTATTGTTGTTGTCACGACTACTACTACTATTATTATTATCATTACCACCATCATTATTATTACTAGCTATCATCAATATTATTATTACATCAATATTACCACTAATATCTTCTTCTCTTATATTGCCACCATTATTATCACTCATATGACATTGTTGTCATCGAAAATGGATCACTTACAGGCATTTGGAGACTCTAACTACTGTGGTTAAAATTTACATTTACTTACAATTTTAATTGTGACTAAATAAACAAAATCATAGCTAATAAAGAGTTGAAGCTTCCAAGTTCCTGTAGCTGATCCTGATCCATTATCATCACTGTTGTTGTTATTATTAACATCGTTACTGCCAATATATATGAGTGCAATATATTACATGTACAATATATTACTTACATTTTATCAACAAACATATTTTGTGTCATATATACGTTACATTGATATAACAATACCATAACACCCAAGGACCTTTATGGGACTTTTTAAAGGAGCTCATGGGGACTATTTTGAAAAATCTAAATTTTCAAGGTTTAAATAGGAGATTAAGTGAGACCTGTTAAAGGATCTTGAACCTAGCATAAAGATAAAAAAAAGTGAGTTAAATATGTGGAACTTATGATGTCTGGGGATCAATTGAAATTTTATAAAGAAGCCTAGAGGGACAGGGGAGATATGAAAAAAAAAAAAAGTTTTGATCAGTATGGCGGCAATCTTTCATCAGTCAAGGTCTCTCTCTCTCTCTCTATATGTATATATATATATTATACATACACACACACCCGTTGAGCTCATTTCCAGAAGTTTCTAGCTTCATCTCTTCTCCGCGGATTTTATACATATATATATATATATATATATATCATACATGCACACACAACTGATTTTGGCTCAAGTTTGGCCCTCCAATTGTGGTGGTTCACGGCGGCGGAAAGGATGAGCGTCAGGTAATTAGGAGAAAAAGCTGGTTTGTTCAAGTTTCCTCTTTTCTTCTCGTGCATGCAAGGCTGAATGAAGGAGAAGCTAAATTTTGGATTATCCTCGCTGTTCTGTTTTTCTGATTGAAACCCTTTTATGCTGGTTCTCTTAGTTAAGTTTTGATACGTTTTCTCTTGCTTCCATGTCTAAATCTAGGAGCTCGAGATCTTTAGAAGAAATTGAAACCTTGAGTTATGTCGAAATCACACAGAGCTCTAGATTGTAGAGTTCCACCAGGTGAGAAATTGGACTGTAATTGTGACATTAGGGGCCAACGAGGGCAAGGAACGATCGCCGCTGTAAAGAAGAAGCACGGACAAAATCAGCTCCTAGCAAACTTCTAAGTGAAAGGGTACATGAATGAACCAACTCTATATCAATATCAGAATGAGATAGGTATGAGACTATACAATTAATGAGAGCTTAAAAATCTGATAAGTACTACCTATATCAACAAGATGCACTTTCTTTTTCAAGAGTCAATTTCATAAATACTTTACAGTTAAGCGTGCTTAGTTTGGGATAATTCTGGGATGAATGACCTCATAAGAAGTTTTTCAAAGGAGCATGCGACTGAAGACAAAGTATAGTGTTAGGATCCGTGTTGGCTTATGGGGGCAGTCTCTAATTTGAAAAGCAACTCGGGTCATTATAGTAATGGCTAGATTGCAATGACTAAGTTGTTTACTGTTTACTTATGCTATGATAAATTCTTAACTAAAATGACCTTCTTTATAAGCATCTCTTTTAAGAATATTTTCTTTTCTTCATATGTTACAATGGTAATTCTCTTAAGGAAACTTTTATCCTCAAGGGGGAAGTGGTTTGTGCAACAAACTTGAGTTATCAATTGTCTTACTAAGAGTTCTTTGAGAATCTTTCTCTTGGAGCATTTCTTGTAGATACAAAGAAAGTTTTCATTTGATATTTGTTTTACTGCATTTTGCTTTGGACTTCTTCCTCTTTAGGAATTATACTTATTGTGAAAACAAGCCAAGCAAGAGATGTTTTTGACAGTTCTAAGGTTTCATAGTAGTTAAACACTTTTGGACCATGAGAAGCATTTATACTCAGATGAAAGTCTTTATATTCGCTAGATTTTATTGTGAATAATGACTAAAGGAATTGAGCTTTCATTATGAACAGAAAGCTTGATATTCATAAATAGTTTATTTGAAAGTCAGTGTTATATTGAGTTAGATTAAGCTCTTACATAGATTTGAGAATGATTACTAGAAGTTTTATCATGAGATGATAAAACAGTTTGAGATTATTCCTATGATTTGAGAATCAGTTGGAGGAATTCTTTCTAGAACGACAATACTACAATTATACTTTAGTCTGTGGCACACCATGGTTAAGATATTAGTTGGGATTAGATATTGGAGAACATGTGTATACTTGCCTGTTGGTCGTTTGGGACAACCATGGCATGGAGAGGCAGGGTGAATGATTCAAATATAGAAATTACCAAAGAGGCAAATGGATATCTATTAGTATTCAATTACAGTTCTTCTAGTGGGTCCTCCAGAGTACGAATTCCATTTTACTTATGACTCTTACTTTCAAAAGTATTTAAAGAATGTATTATCCATATCTTTCACCCTAGTGTGAGATGGAATCTCTATTTTTATCACCCTTTTTATTGTTGGAGAATTTTACTGAGCCTGCGTTCACTTTATAATCTCTTTTAAATACTTTTTTTTATATATAGTTTCTCTACCTTATAAACAAAATAAGATTCTTGTTCTTAAAGTAATTCATGGCATTTGGTTGCCCATTGAAAATATATGTTCCTATCAAAACTTAAGCTTTTTTTTTTGGCAAAAGTATATTTTATGTTTCTAACGTTCCTTAAATTTTTTTTTTTTTGCATCAGTTATATCTTACATGTTTCATTTTATTTTAAATCTCTCATTTTTATTAATGCCATCAAATCTATTGATGAAAAATACTGATTAGGTGGTTCACGTAACACATTATAGACAATACGTCATTTACCACATGACAGACATGTCAAATATATGTAAAAAAAAAAAATTACCCATAAATTTTAATATTTCTCTTCTTTAATCGTCGTTCTCTCTCTCTCTCTCTCTCTCTCTCTCTCTCTCTCTCTCTCTCTCTCTCTCTTCAAGACTTCCATCCCTCTCAGCTTCAACACCCAAACACACTCTCTCAACTTTTCGCCCAGGGCGTTGTAGGGCTTCAATTGCATAGAGAGAAATTATGTTCAAGTCAGCCTACATCAACGCCATTTTCCTTCATTGGCTTTTATTCTCACACTCTCGACCTGTCTCTTTCCTGTATATGTTTCACATTCTCAGCGTTTCTCTCTCTTTCTCAATGTGTGCAAGCTCTGTTTCCCTGTAGGAGAACAAAGATGACAGACCTATCCTATCAGCTCATCTATCTCTCTGTCAAGCTCACCTTTGCTTTCTCTTTCTCATCTTCTCTCTCATTAGCAACAAACTCCCATGTTTCGTGGCAGTGAAACAGAGGAGACGCCCAATATTCCTCAGCTTTTTTCATCTTTTCTCTTTCATGCTTTCTCTCTTTCTCGCTCTTTGTTTCATGCTCTCTAATTGCCTCCTTGGTTTCTCTCACTCTCTCCACAGTCTCCTCTCTCAACACCTTCATCAAGCTTTCTCTTTGTTATATGGTCGAAGAATAAAGCAAAGAAGCCCCTCGGCCTCAATCTCCTCTTCATCTATTGTTCGCCTCTATCTCTCATGCTCTTTCTCCTTCTCGCTCTCACATTGATGGCTCCCATAAACACATAGATCCCACATAAAACACAAGCCCACTAAGAACAAAAAGAGTGAAAGGCACAAGAGTTACCTTTGGTTTCCTTCTGCTGTCTGCGTGAATCTTCCTTGCCACACTGTTATCCAAACCAAATCCACAACACTCCTTATTCATGTTGTTAGCGTATAGTTCAAGGTGTTGACCGATGGAGAGGCAAACTGAGGTGTTAAAGTGGGTGGTAGAGATTGCTCTGTTTTTCATCAGAAAAACATAAGCAAGGGGCTATGACAGTTGATGCATTGAAGGAGAGTACGAGATGGGTGAATGTGTGTGGGTGTTGTCTAGGTTGGTTGTGGGTATTGTCTGGGTTGGTGCGAATATGAGAGGGAAGTCCAAAGGAGAATGCCATGAAGGAGAGATGGGAATGTGTGAGAGAATATATGAGGCCATGGAAGGGACTACAAATGGGCGTGCAGGATTGACACACTTTTGGGTTTCTCCTCTGGAAGTGTCTGTGTTGTTCTCTAAATGGAAAAAAATGATGGAGAGTTCATCAAGAAAACTAAAAAATATCCCTTAGCTGCTTTTCATGTTTGAAAAAGGTATCTCGTAGGCAAATGATGGTCTTGTCTATGTGGGTGTGAGGCTGGACGTAGGGCTTCAATTGCATAGAGAGAAAAGATGTTCAAGTCGACCTCCATCAATGCCATTGTCCTTCAAGTGAGAGTGACAATGTGGTGTTGAGAGAAATGGATGTGGTCTGTGTATGAGGGATGCAGAAGTTGTGGGGTGGGCAAAAAGTTGAGAGATAGTGTGTTTGGGTGTTGAAGCCGAGAGGGATGGAAGTCTTGAGAGAGGAGAGAGGAGAGAGAGAGAGAGAATGGCAGTTAAAGAAATGAAGAATTAAAATTTAAGGGTAATTTTATCTTTTCACATATATCTAACATGATTTATGTGACAAATAACGTGTTGCTTAATATGTGTCATATGGACTGCTAATTCAATATTTTTTAATCAGTTTACGTTAGTAAAAAGGACAGATCTTAAATAAAATGAAACATATAACATAACTAATGCAAATGCTAGGGATGTAAAATGTACTTTTACTTTTTTTTAAGCAACATTTATCAGTATAAGATTATGTTTAAGCTAGTATAAATTCGTTACTCACCGAGCTCGTAGCTCATGTCTTATTCTGTGTTTTTCATATAGAATTCCTAAGCCAGAAGTCTCACCAGTGGAGAAGCAGTTGAGCCTTGCAGTATTGTGGAAGCCCAAATCATTTCTTGGGTGAGTAAAATTTTGTATTCATGTTATGAGCTATGTATTGTGTAAAACTCTAGTGGTTGCTCTGTAAACTGTAGGCAGGGTCCTATGACCTGTACAAGGGTATATAGTTATGTTTTGAATCAGATAGATGGTAAACATAATAACAATGTATGTTTTCTTGGTAAAACGTTTGCTGGAAATGTTAAGATGTTTATGAACTATCTTATGATAAGTTATGAAAAGAGATGTTTCCTTCCCTCCAAGTGCTGTTTTGGATGTTTTTAAGTATGTGGAGCTATACCTTTATATGTGTTTAGGTGTTAGCCTTCGGTTATGGATTGGACCATACCGGATTGATCATATCTCAGTTTGAGTGTGACAAATATATTGATATAAAAATATATAATTGTGTAACAAGATTTATGAAATAGATAGTTTATACAATAATATATAGTCCTATTTATACAATCAAATCTTATTTATACGATACATCAAATAGGTCTAAGTAAGAGAGGGAGAAATAATACATTTCTTGTGTTGACGTATATTCATTACGAATGATATTTAATGAAGGGTACGTTTATAAAGTTCATGCATATATGACTTCTATTCTATTAGAAATTTATTTCAAACTCATATATTTTTATTTTCACATATATAAATATTAAAATAAAGTTAATCTATTTTGGTTTTAAATTAAAAAAAAAAGTTCACAAAAAAAATTATGCATATGGTGGTCTTACACGAATGTTAATTTGAAATACTTTTACCCATTACAATTTCCTTTTTTCAAAAAGAAACCTATTGGAAACTTATGATCATCTATTATAGCACCTTAAAAATGTTCTCTCAAACTTCAAAGTATTTTTGAAGTCCATAAAGATTTTTACTACGAAGTAACCAGAGGACCATAAAGTATAACTTTGGTTAGCAAGATATTAAGTCTTTTTTTTTTCTTTAGAAGAAAAATAAAGATTAGATTAAAAGCACCTTAAAAGAGACATCTATTAAGAGCAATACCTTTATTTCATTAACATTTACAAAAGTTGTCAACCCATATCCACATACATGAAAGATATATATGCATGACAAATTTTTAAACGGAATTTTTAAAACAATAAAAATGAATAAAATTATTTATGATGACACACATTAAAAGAAGTCTCTCTCCTTTTTTCTTTTTTTAAAGAATCACCAGTATCTAAAAATTTATATCGTTAATTTTTTTTGTTTACAAGACTTGAACTCAAATCATCAAAATTTCAAGTTTAATTGCCTATTTTTTTTAATTAATATCATATGATTCTCTTTTTATTAATACATGTCTCATTTTATTTTTCTTTCATATATATATATATATATATATATATTAGAAAGTTACAAATCTAGGCCTCATACTTATACACAAAAGTACCTATTACCCAACCGCCAAGATCTAAAAATTGGATTAGTCATTGAATAGATGAAGGCATTGATTTAAGGATCAATATTTGTATCGTAATTGAACCAGTTACTTTAAAATATTAAAGAAATAATAACATAATTAAAGATTATAAGTATAAATTTATAAATTTAATTAAAAATAGATTTGATAACAAATTACACAAAATAACATACACAATTACAAGTTCATAGCAAAAATTGATCATATAATAAGAAAATATTATTAATCAATATAATATTTATTAATATCAAATCTATAAAGTACTAATATATTGATATCTCTACTAAAATTGAATGATTTGTAATATTAATTTCTTTCTCGTTCGACACACTCTCCAACTTCAAAGTCTTTGTAGAGCTCACTCTTGCCTTTCTTTTTCTCGTGCTTGAACTCTCTCTCTCCCTGTCTGACGTTGCTGTGTGTGGATGGAGATGACAGGTGCTCTATTTTGAGACCCAAAAATAGGGGAGGTGAAATGTGGTGTAACATGTTGTGAATGCTGGCTAAGAGAGAAGTAATGTGAGAATGACAATGTGATGTTGAGAGAAGTGGATGTGGTCTGTGTGCAAAGGATGCAAAAGTGCGTGTTGTGTGTGAAAAGTTGAGAGAGAGTGTGCTTAGGTGTTGAAGGGGGGAGAGAGAGAGAGAGAGATTAAAATTTTAGGGGTATTTGTTTCTTTTTTCCATGTATATGATATGGTGGTCACGTAACAAATGATGTATTGTTTGAGATGTATCACGTAGACCATCCAATCAATATTATTTGTTAGTAGAATAGACTACATTAATAAAAATTATAAATTTAAAACAAAAAATAAAATATGCAAAACATAATTAACAAAAAAAATTAGAGAAAAAATTGAAACTTGATATAAACGTTAGAGATATAAAAAATACTTTTGTCTATATTTAAAAACCATATTATTTTTTAAATATATCTTGATCAAGTTAAACTAGTATTTAGTACCTTGCATTAAAAGAAAAATAAACTAATATTAGTGACAATACTTTAGTATAATTTCAATTTTGATAATTTTATTTATTTGGTTTGAATTAGATCTAATCACAAGTGAGAAAAACATGTCTAACCTAATAGGCTCGGCTCAAAAATTTTAAAATGGGTTCAATGAAAAGTTCAAAAAATATTGGCCACACTTAGGCTTTTTTTAAGTTCGCCCTAAGATTGATCAGGTCCGGATTAATCATATCTATTTAAAAATGATAAATTTCATATTTAAATAATAAAATATTATATATATGATAAAAAAATATATCATAATATTTAAAATATTCTATAAACAAATGTAATATTAAAATGTATAATTTATATACTTTTACATTTTATTAATATATAATATATAATTTATAAATAATTTTAATATTTGGCTTGATGTTCAATTATTAATAATAAACCCTTCCAAACGTACCCTTAATTTGTTTTTAAAAATGATTTTGACTTGTTTACGCAATGTAAAACCTAGGTTATGATAAGGTTTAGTCTGAACAATTAATACTAAAAATTTCACTAAATTTTAACAGATATGGTTTAATGTGGGTTGTACTATAAATATAAAGCTTTTTTTAATATTAATTTTATTTATTTACAAAACTCCACATAAACCTTTATTAAGAATATGTATTAAACTAGTTGAATTGATTGATAAATTTGATTTGGCATTTTTAGAGGGTACAGTTACCACATAAGCCTTTGTCAAATGTCAATTAAGGACCCTTCTATGTGAAGACATATAACCTTACCAACCACAGTACCAAATAGGAAGCACTCTCAAAAAAATGCCCATTACAAATACTTTTTATAGTTTCTTATTTGGAATCCAAAAATGTAAGCATTATTAGTTATTACAGTTAAGCAAATTAACTGATTTATATATTTTTCAAATAATATAAAAGATGAAGTTTCTTCACTCTCTATTATTATTATTATTATTATAAAGCCCAAATGGACTTCCAATTTCTCAAACCACAGTACCAAATGGGAATATTTTTTTTAAATGCCCATTACAAATACTTTCATATTTCAAGTAAGTTATTAATTTAGTTTTTAAAAATTATATTTATCTTAATTTAGTCTTTAAAAAAATTGAGTATATCTATTTAGTTTTTAAAAATTTGACCTTTAACAGGAAAAAAATTGAAATTTAATAGATTTTACAATTTAACTAAGAAAATAACAAATTAAGACATATGTAAGATTAAATTGAAACAATTAATTTCTTAAAGATTAGATTAAGACAATTATAATTTTTTAAAAACTAAATGAAAAATTTATTTTTATAGTATTTTGTCTGAAACTCATGAAAGGTGACCATTATTACAGTTAAGAAAATGAACTGATTCACATTGTTTTTTTGAGATGGTATAATTGAAATTGCCTAACTTTTGAAGATTATTATTATTATTATGGGTATTGTTATTGTTGTTGTTATTATTATTATAAATTAAAAGAAACAAGCCCAAAATGGACGTCCAATTTCTCAAAGCCCTCTTCATCATCGTCGTCTTCATGCCCAGCCCACTACTACTCGCAGAGGTCGCATAGTCCCCTCTCCTCACGCACGAAGAACAACCAACTTGCAGATATAGAGAGAGAAACAAAAGCAAGAGAACCAAATTAGCGAGGTTGGATTCCACACGGACACTGAGATACGCTTTCATGGCTGACATTTGCTGCCAAATGTTAGGTTTTTAGGGCTAATTCGTCCTCGTCCCGTTGGAGAAAGGGCCCTTCTTCCAAAACCCTAGGAAACAGCAACTTGAACGTGGGAAGGCCTCAAGGTGTTTCAAGTTGTGCCCTAGCTTACGAATTCGCGATTCCTGTGTATATTAAGGTGTTTTTCTTGTCTTAATTATTGTTTTGGCCATTCGGGTGTGTGTCTGGAAACCCTAGAATCTTGCAAATTGGGGAATTTGTGGAAATGGGCGTTGTTAGGGTTTTTAATTTGATGGGGAAATTTTGCTGAATTGTTTTTCGTTGGGGCTGTCTTATGCATTGTCATGAAATGTCTTCAGGCTTATGCCTGAAGTCGTGTCTGTTATGGTGTGTGAAATGAATGTGTTATTAATTGCCGGGAATTTGCCTGCCCATATTGGGAAACAAAGTAGAATGTTTCCCTTTAAGCGGTTTAGCTACTTACTTGAATCATAAATGTACGGTTCCTGATGGCAATTTGAAATTTTGAAGGAAATCATTGGCGCCAACCTTCATATATGCAGTAGTTGAGTCAACATACGTATTAATAAGTATATGGACTAGTATTTTAGTACTAATGACCGTATTTATTATTTTTACTCTTAATTGGCATCTTTCAAAGTGTTTTTGGTCTCTAAGCCTGCAACTACTTTGGGGTTATCCATTTTCTTTTATGTACAAACTGTTCAAACCAGGCAACTTCTTTGCTTTGAAATTGGATATTATTTTGACAGTAATTCTTATCTGTAGAAATGTATATATATTGTACATTTTATGTGAATGATATCAGCTGCTGACTTGTTCAATGAGTGTATATTGTTCTTTTCTTCTGTCTAGTTTCAGAAATTTACTGGTTTGTAATGTATAGCGTGGAATTTTGCAGCTTTGATGATAAGGTTGCTTGGTGAATTTTGAATGGTTGAGATCATTTTATATTTCTACTTAGCTATTATCTCCTTTGAAGATAAGATCTACTTGGTTAACTTTTTGTGGAGTGTTTCTCAGCCATTCAGCGAGTGAAAGCAAATATGCTTTTGAATTGCTAAAAGAAGGTATGAAGTTCAATTGTGAAGGAAAAAGAAGCATCTGATTGGTTTATAATTTACACACAGAATTTATGAAGAAGCAATTTATGCAGAAGCAGTTAGTCACTAGTGTGAAGGACCTAAGTATTATCATCATTGGCAAACTAACACTTGTTGGTGATACTTCTATTTGGTTGAAGGCCCCTAACCATTAGTTTAAACACTTTGACTAGCTGCTAAAAATGTGATTATATTAGATTCCTCATGATAATGTGTGCAGTACTGATCCTTAAATGTTTATTATTTCATTCTCTTGTTGCAATATGTTTTTAGTATTGATTAATAGAATGATGAAAATGAAGAGTTCAGGTTAGAGGTCACTTTCTAACTGAAATCTATAATTTTTGAACTGTGCCTGTGGTGTGACTTTTTTTTCTTCTTTCACAGTAAATAATAGTTACACAACGACTTTTTTCTTCCATCCTTCTCCTATATATATTTAACTCATAACTTCATAAGAAAAATTGCAGTCTCTGTAATCTGCAGGGCAGTACTTCAGATAACATACTCCAACAATTAGGCCCGACATAGAGAGTTCATTTATTTTTTAATTTTGGAGGGAGAGAAGGGAGGGGGGGATAGTGATTTAACCATGCTGAAAAGTTGGTCTCCCATTTTAAACCTCTTATTTAGATGAACATTTCTTATTCATTGCTTGTTAACCTCTTATTTAGATGACCATTTCTTTTTCATTGCTTGTTACTTAATGTCTGATATGACTTTGGTTGTTAGATAGTATTCACATTCTGTTTGGCTGAGTTAGAATAATTTTTTGTTTTAATATTCCAATATATTAGATGTGTTGTTGTGTAAATTAGGTGCTTCAATGTAATTTTTTATTCTTATATCCTGCCTCGTCTTTGCAAATTTGGCAGATTCTTTAATAGATGGGAGGTAAAACTCTTAGATATTAGGGGTGGGAATGCATGGATGCAACTCTGAATCTGCTCTCCTTGTAAATGCTGAGGTTGATTCCATGGGAGGAGTTATTGACGGCGGAGTTGGTATAGGATTGAAAACCTCTCCGCGCCGAGCAGCAATTGAGAAGGCTCAGGCAGAGCTCAGGTGAGGGGAGGATCTTTTATGAACTTCTATTCTTTTTTTGACCATGTTTTATTAAGTGCCAATATGTTATTATACACCAAGAATAACCTATTGCATGTTGATAACAGACAGGAATATGATGTTCGTGAGGAAAGAAGGAGGGAGCTAGAATTTCTTGAAAAAGTAGGTAGCTTCTGTCTTATGGACTCTACTCCTCAATACTTCTATGTAAATGATGATTACCTGTTATCTTTGTAAGTGTAGGGTGGTAATCCACTGGACTTCAAGTTTGGGCATGCTGCTTCAGCTAGTGTCCAGTCTACTTCACTCACTGATCAACACCACGAGCAGTTCGTGACCAGGTTGGGCCATTCAATTTTTTTTTTTATCCTTTTTTAATTTTGCCAGTATATTCTGCTTGTTAATGAATCTCTTTCACATTTAATTTACTTAATGATACTTCATTGTGCCTTTCTCCTGGCCTCGTTCTCCTATTTGACCTCAGTGAAGCAAAAGGTAGTTTTGCATTGACGGCCTCCCCTCATGGTGACTCTGTTGATAGCAGTGCTAGACCAGGTGCTCCTTCTATTAGCGAACCCAATACTGCTGATAATCTCTTGGTTTTTGATGGTGAGAATGAGTTGTCTAAAGGTGAAAGGAGGTCTCTACATCAAAGTAGAAGGAATAATATTGCTCCATCGGAACAGTCTTCCCAAATTGATGGGAGTCAAAATGCTAAGGAGTCTGAAGATTCTGCTATTTTCCGCCCGTATGCTCGAAGAAATAGGTCCAGAACAAATCATGGTCCTCGGGGTGGTTCGAGAGATGGGAAGGGGTTGATTTCTGAAACAAGCTGCTTAAAGGATCATAATTTGCCTTCTGTTTCTAAGCCAAAGCCTTCAAATTTGAATGGTGATATGGTTAATAAAGATCTAACATCTATTAATCCTTTGGTTAACAAATTGGATGGTGTCCGAGCTCATCAAACAGCGAGTGGCAGTAGTATTCCTGAGGTTGAATTGGATATTACTGTTAATAGGAAATGTAAGGAAGATCAGGTTTCTCTACCTTCTCAAGAAGATACTGTACAAAACCCAGTTGTCTTGGCTTCTGGGGAGGCTAATGCAGTTGAAGAAAGGGTACCGGTAACTTCAGCTGCTCTTGATCCTCTGCCTTCTGCAGCTACAAAACCTGAAAATGAAACTTGTTCTGGTCAGTTAAATGGGTTTGGCAACATAAAAGTAGATAGAAAAGACATGGCAAATGAAGGCCAAAATGGTGATGCAGCATTAGGCATGAATTTTAATTCAGAGTCCTTGTGCGCGCAAACTAGCCTAGTTAGAGATGTTAATAATGATAGTGATATGTGTACTAATACAAGAAATGTTACTGCTAATGGAAGCACTGAGGAACGAACGTCAGAATTTGAGAAGAAACTAGTCTCAACTGGTTGTGAAGTTGTAAAGGAAAGGATTAAGACCAACACTGGAGGAGGTGGAGCCACTGTTAACAATGGAAATGACGCTGGTTATCAAAACCATTCTGGTAGTGGCAGTATGGTTGAAGCTGACAAAGATATGCTTGTTAACAATTCTTCCACGCAAAACAAGGTGAATGATATTTCCAATATCAAGGGAGCGCAAGAAAATGAAAGTATGGTATCAAAAAATGATAAAGAGGGAAGTGATGTCTTGGTGGATTGTTCCAACTCGGTCAGCGGAAGCTATGGAAGGCACCAACAGGGTCCTGTGGATGCGTCAAATAGCGAACTTCCTCAGGCTGCTCTGGCAGAAAGCATTCCTGCTGCTGCCCCTGACTGTCAGCCAGGTTCTGGTAACAACGTATTGACTGACAAGGCACATGAAGATTCCATTTTGAAAGAGGCACGGATTATAGAGGTACTCACTTTTTTATTCCATTTATAGTGATTAATGCTCTCTTTCTATCAAATTTTTGAGGTTACTCCTTTATCATTTGATCAATGAATTATATAAAGGTCTGACATATACTAAACAGGCCAAGCGGAAGAGGATTGCAGAGCTATCATCAATTCGCACTTTGCCTATACAGAATTACCGAAAATCTCACTGGGACTTTGTGCTTGAGGAAATGGCATGGATGGCAAATGATTTTGCGCAGGTTTTATTTTCCAGACCTACTAGTGATTCTTTTTCCCCTCCCCCATGTGGTTGTCTTCATCATCTATGAACTAGCAAAAATGCACAATGCTAACCTTACTATATTGTTTGATTATATCTTATTGTTAAGATAGCTTCTTTCCTGGTTGCATTTGCAGGAGCGTCTTTGGAAGCTAACTGCTGCTGCACAATCATGTCATCGAGCTGCTTTTGTTTCTCGGTTAAGATTTGAAGAGAAAAATAAACATTGGGCAGTAAAAGTTTTGGCTCACAGCATGGCTAAGGCTGTTATGCAGTTTTGGCGTTCAGTTGAGCTTCGTTTAGACAATGGTGATCCTAGCATTGACTGTGCTGGTAGTTTGGATGAAGCTGGGAAAGTTGATGCAGATGAAGCTTCTCGGAACAAGAGAAGAAATTTGGATATGGTGCTGGTTATTCCTTTGACCTTACTTTATATGTATATATATATATAAAAGAAAATTGGTCTTGGACCTTCTTTGCTGACCACTACTTTGGTCAATAATGGGATAGGACACACTCTGACATGCCGTTTGCCCCCTTATAAGTTATGGTTTCTTGTTGATTTGTTAATTGGACATGCCTGGCATATAGGTATATGTGTTGCTTTGGAATATTGATACTGCAATTAAACTAATTTTTAGAAGTTGATGGACGGTATGATGCTTGATGAAATTGGATATGCATATAATCTTGTTATTTATGTAAATACCAAAATTTTAGAAGTAGATTTCCTCTTATCATTTACATCTTGAGTTGACTACTAAACATATAGGCCTTATGCACTATCAGAAGATCATGTAAAGGCTTCAATTCTTATATATTTTCCTCCTTGAGTTTGACCATTTTTGATATCCTGTGACAGTATTCTGATTTGCATGACAGTGACTTTTTTTTAATTTTAATTTTTTTTTCTATGCTAGTTAGATGCATCATAGGTTCAAAACTATAGTATGATGCTAGTGTTCGATATATGTTGTAAATGTTATCTGGGAGAATTAGGAAATACTAGTTCCCTCCTCCCTTAGTTATCTTTCTAGATTAATCTTGTTACTGATCCCATGGCGTTGTTGTTTTGTTCAGGAGGTGAGCAAAGATTTGGAGGAACAGCATCTCGGAAAAAATGTGGCACTGAAGGTGCAACATTATGCTTTGAGATATTTGAAGTATAGTAACTCTCTTGAAACTTGTTCACAAGCGGAAGCACCAACAACACCTGATAGGATATCTGACTCAGGCACTCTGGGCATGCCATGGGAGGAGCATCTTACAGAAGTATGTGCCTAGTTTCCTTATATGTATTTGTTTAACATGTTAATGTTCACTTCAGTTATTTCTCTTTCTTTGCATCTCCTCCCATTAATGTTTATTGGTACCAATATTTCAGTTTTCTAGTAGCTGTCTTTTAATTCCCATGGATTTGGCTGCTTCCTCTATTTGATTATTCAATGGATTATATTTGTGGAGAAGTTTTGTAGTTTACTTATAATAATTGATGTTAGTAGATCACACCCTCACATGTCATAATTTTAATTGGCAGGAAACTCTCTTCTATACAGTTCCTACCACTGCAATGGAAAGATACCGAAAATCAGTTGAATCTCATTTCCTACACTTTGAGGTAAATTTATGACCATAGATCAATGGAATGATGCGTCAGGAATGACATTCTAGTCTTATTGGCTTAAGATTTATTAGGATATTTTATGAGCAATCTTGTTCTTTTATTTCTCTTTTTAATATGATTGGGTCAAATAATCATCAACATCTTTTGCGGTCATTGTTGCTAATAAGTATAAACTTTTTCAGAAAACTGGGAGCAGCATGCAGGAGGAAGTTGAGACATCTGTGTATGATACTCCAGCTGGTAATGTTGGGACAAGTTTTAGTATTTTGATTTGTGAGTGCATTAATAATCAGTCTGGAACTTGTTACAATTTTCTCTTTTAAATTGAATTATAGAGTTTGGCTCTGAAGAGAATGCATATGATGAGGATGATGGAGAAACAAGCACTTACTACTTGCCTGGTGTCTATGAGGGTAACAAATCATCAAAATCTGCACACAAGAAATATAAAAACATGATAAAGTCTTACACTCCTAGGTCCTGTGAAGGTGGGGCTGATTTGCCTTACGGAAATTATACAACTGGATCTCAGCCATCCATGCTGAATGGAAAAAGGCCTGCTAGTTTAAATGTTGGCCCAATAACAAAACGCATGCGCACAGCTTCTAGACAGAGAGTTGTAAGTCCTTTCACAGCTGGGATCACTGGGACATTACAGGCTCAAGTTAAGACAGATGCTTCGAGTGGAGATACTAATTCCTTTCAGGATGACCAGAGTACTTTACATGGTGGGTCTCACATACAGAAAAGTGTTGAGGTGGAGTCAATTGGAGACTTTGATAGGCAGATGCCTTATGATTGTGCAGAAACATCTGTTAAAACAAAGAAGAAGAAGAAGGCAAAGAATCTGGTAAAATCAATTTGTGTATTCATGTTACTTTTAGTTACTTTATTTATGGAGATATGTGTATATTTTTCTATTTATCTTGTATTCATTCTTCAGCTTTAGTTGCATAACATGTATCTGTGCAGGCTACTGCATATGATCAGGGATGGCAGGTGGACTCTGTTCTAAATGAACAGGTAATTTTTTGTATTATCTAATAAACACTGTAGCAGTAGATATTAATTTATCTGCTTAAAATTGGTGTTTCTAAGCTTGAAAATAAATTTGGTAAAAGTATGCTGCATTGAAAAATTATAATGTTGCATCGACATGGAGCTCTATTGTTTGAAGAAAATTGCCTTATGTGGCATCTTACACTTGTTACATGTTGGCTTCATTATGTGAAGCTGTTTTAAGATTTTGGAGGGAGTTGTATTAGGCAGATTTAGTTAATCCTATTGGTTGTTTTGGGCCTGGGCAAAGCTGGAATTGATGATTATCAGATAACGGCTCCATAAGCTCATAAATTATAAGTTAGTGAAAAGGATGGTGAGATTCTGTTTCTTGTCTCTTTCCCTTTTTTGATTCTGTTAGGGAAGGATCTCGTTATAGCGTTTGGGTTATGGTTCATTGTTGGGCAGAAAGAACTAAAATCTCCTTAGGTTCATTGGGAAGAGAGAATTGAGATCTCAAGTGCAAGACGCTAAATTTTTTTATAACTTTTCACTTCCCTTTCATTAATAATCAGAACAATTTAAATACAACTCGAGGGAATAACTTCCTCTGAATTTAGGATAACTTACCCTAGTGGCATAAAACTAACGTAAACCACTCCTCAAAACTGCCATTATTTAAAACAAAAACTATTAAAAACATAAATAAAAACATATTACAAATATAATTAAAACATATTAACAACAAAATTAAACAAAGTCTGAAATTAGAAATTATAAAACTAAAAAAAAAAAAACAGAGAAATAACTAATACTAACTGTAGCAATCTATAATGATGCTATTCTATTATTGTTCTTTGCCAAATTCTCCTATATTTTTCAAGAGTATATCATCGATAAACATAGAGGTCACTAACAGATTCCTATGCAAAACTGCAAAAATGTTGAGGTGTGAAGAGTTTCACTAGTTTGGTTAAGCTTTCAAATTGGGGCTAACTGAAATATTCTATAGCATTATTCGAGCAGTACAGCATCATGATTTCTTCACTGCTCTATGTCAATGGAGAAGCATTTTTCATGATTAATGACTGATGTTCATCCTTCTAAGTGTAGACTGTTGTTAGGGTTATGTTTGAAATCGTGGAATAATTGTACATAAACACAGGAAGCAAACAATTGATTTGAAATTGCAAATGTTAGATTAAAAAACAAAGAACTGAAACTAACATAATTACTGTTGAAAGATGTTGAAATTTCTTTTATTAGGAGTTCTGATTTGCCCATTTCATGGAATTGCTTCAACTTAAAAGTTTAAACGGGTGAAGGCTGTGAATAGTTTTATGATAATCTGTTGGGCCCTCAGTGCATAATGTTTATAAGAGAAGGAATGGGCCTAGGGGTAAAAGAATTAGGGCTGTTGAAGAGAATGATGATGTGGCAAGGGAAAATAAAAAAAAGGCAGCAGCCTAACTAACTGCTGAGCTGGCAAGTTAGTGGAGCAGAGCAGGAGAAATAGAGGGGGAGGAAAAGTGGAAGGTATGGAGTGAATGGGAGTCGGCTTGGGAGAGTACTGGACCTCTCAAATGTCTAGCGTTTTCATTACTGTGTGTGCTTGCTGTATTGTGGTGTTTTTCTGAGTCTGTGCTGTGATAATCCTTGTTTGTGAGTGAGACTGTTTTCTGCTTAGTTCATTACTGTAATCCTATATCTTCCCCACTGGAAGATATATTTTCTGTATTTCAATAATATCCGAAATATTTAGTATTTGAGTTTTGTCATCTGTTATCTTGGTTGGACCCTATCATAATCTCTTAACATGTCTCCTCACACAAAAGCCTGCCCTCTGGGCTTGATTTGTGGACTAAGCACACACTTAGATGGCACAGCAAGAATCGACCGCAAGGCTTGTTATAGGGCGGGCTCTAATATTAGGCTGAGGACCACTCTAACTCAAAAGTTTACAAGTTAATTGAAGGCTCAAAAATAGTTCCGTTATAACCTCTTTATCTGATGATCTTCTATGCTAAGATTATAGAAAAGTTAGAAGGATGGTATTATGAAAAAAAATTTATATTCAGGAATTTGAACAATGATAATGTATGTATATGGTTATACTTTGGGAATATATACTCTCAGAAGTACTTAAAATTAAGGAAATTATACCTCTGGCATATTGGATTCAATATTAGTTTTTCTGCCGTAGAATCTGGTTGGATGTTGTTTAGCTGTGGGATACAAGTGGTAAAAATATGGAAAATAGAGCTTACAAATTATACTAAGTCTTTCTATCAAAAAAAAAATATTATACCAAGTCATGAGATGTTGGATTTCAAGTTCTGTACAATTTATGGTTTTTGAGTGAGAATTCTAGGAAGATCTGGATAACGTGCGTGGTGACGTCTTTGTTATTTTTGTGGCATACAATCTAATAGCATTGTTTGCGATTGTGTGGTGTATCTGGATGGAAAGAAATGTCAGAGTTTTTAATGACCGGTCTTTGCCTTCTCACTTGCTGTGGAATTGTATTCGCTTTGTTGCTTCCCTTTAGGTTTCGGCTAACGGGATGTTTAAAGGGGTGCGTTTCTCAGATGTTTATAGGGATTGGAGGGCTTTGTTGTATTAGCTTTGTTTTTTGGGCTTTGAGGGGAGGGTTTTTGTTTTAGCTGTCTTTTCATTGGAAGACTTCTTGTCCTCCTGTTTTTTCTCTTCATCTTTTTTCCTTTGTATCTCTCTCTTCTCAGTAATAATACTTCTTTTTCTATCAAAAAAAAAAAAAAATCTAGTAGCATAGTGACACTTTTGTCCTGGGATGGGTTTCAGAGGAGGTTAGGGGGTAAGTTCTGTTAAAATAGTCAAGCCTTATGGGGAATGAGGCCGGACTTGTGGTTTAGCAATAGGGCAACTTTGGAGTAGACTAAGTCCTGTCAATTTATTTTATTAAATATAGTAAGTACCTCAGTATAACAGAAAAGATGATTCCTGGATCTCTTGTTTGTTTCCAAATGTTTTAATATTTTTTTAATTCATTTTACTTTGCAGAGTTAACATGAATTTATACTGAATTAGTTATACTGTGGTGTCTTTACAATGCAGAGGGATCATTCCAAGAAGAGATTAGATAGTCATCATTTTGAACCTAATGGAAGCAGTGGTAAAACAAGTTGCCATCTTGTTATTGTTAGAATATGTTCTAATATCACTGTCAGTCTTCCATGATTTTTACACTTTTCACATTTAACTGTCCTACCTGAAGGTTTGTATGCGCAACATATTGGAAAGAAGCCTAAGACCATGAAGCTAACGCTTGATAATACTTTTGACAATATTACGACAATGAATGGTTCCATTCCTTCCCCAGCTGCTTCACAAATGAGTAACATGTCCAATCCAAGTAAATTCATTAAAATCATTAGTGGTCGAGATAGAGGAGGCCGAAAAAATAAATCACTGAAGGTAGTGTGGTGTGAACTTAGATTGTCATGTGCCAGCAAATTGTCTTGCTATGACTCTGCTGATTTATTTTTGACATATCTTTTTTTTTTTTTGTGTAGATATCTGCTGGACAGCCGGGTAATGGAAGTCCTTGGTCGCTATTTGAAGACCAGGTTATTCAGAGTTCATTAGCAATTTTTTAACTTTTATCATAATTGCTTCTTTTAAAATTTATTTTCATTCCCCCCGTCGCAGGCCCTTGTTGTCCTGGTACATGATATGGGTCCAAACTGGGAGCTTGTGAGTGATGCTATCAATAGCACTCTCCAATTTAAGGTAATGATACATTTATGTTCATGTGTATAAAAGAAGATGCCAAGGCTGCAGGAGTTATTATATTATCTAAAGAAATATCCTCTAGGGATCTCTAGGATAATGATTAAAATCAAATGATGATCAACATTCCTTGTTTTTAGTATAACCAAGCAGTATCACATCATATAAAGCAGCATCCAGTAATGGTCTTAAGTAATAATCATCAAAATAAAATGTTAATGTGCAGCAGTAGAAAATCCTAGTTTTTTTTTTTTTTTGGGGGGGGGGGGGGCACAACAAATTATCTATAAATGTAGCCATCCAGCATCATAGGACTGTTGTCTGTATAACCTTTAGGAACAAGATGCTGGTAAATTCGGTACTGATGTTTGTATTTTTCCCCTCATAAAAAGCAGACACATATGGTGTCTTTTTTAGCAGTGGTGCTGTGTTGTCAAGTTTTAACTGCTTAATTTCTTCTATTTTTAAACATTTATGTGGAATGTAATTTGTTCTATGCCTTGTTTGCATGAAATTTCACAACACTTTCAGTGTATCTTTCGGAAGCCAAAAGAATGCAAGGAGCGTCATAAAATCTTGATGGATAGGACCGCTGGGGATGGTGCTGATAGTGCTGAAGATTCTGGGTCTTCTCAGTCGTATCCATCTACACTGCCTGGAATTCCAAAGGCAGGGATTCTTTGTCAAGTTTCATTGTGTATTACTATTTTCTTTGGTGGACCATGTGGTTGACCAAAATTTTGGCGGCTTTGATGACTTGTATCTTTTACAGGGTAGTGCTAGGCAGCTATTTCAACGATTGCAGGGACCGATGGAGGAGGATACTCTTAAGTCTCACTTTGAGAATATTATTAAGATTGGGCAGAAGCACTACTACCGTAGGAATCAGGTTTGAATCTTAGATATATCTACGTGAAGTAACATTTTGCTCTGATCTGGGGATTAATTTATAATTGCCACATTTTAAACAGTTTTGCAATTTTTTTATATTCTTATTTTATTTATTTATTTATTTTTTATGTTTTAGGTTTAACAGAGATATAATTGGGTTGTGAACTTTTGACTGAAAAACAATTTATTGAGAAAAAACAAATTACAATGGAGGAGTATAAGATATCCTCTTTTAGAAACCACAAAAAAAGAGTATAAAAGTCTATATCTGAGATAGAAACTATCTGAATGAAAATCTCGAGCAGAACACCAAATGGATGGCGTGAAAACTATCTTGTCCCATAGCATCTTAAGAGATAGTTATACTCCCTTAAAATGCAATCATTCCTCTCAAACTAAATGCTTTAAAACACGTCAGAAACTGCTCATTGCCACAAATTTTACCAAACCTTGTAAATCTTATCAAAAGAAATCCCTCCAATGTCCCAGGGTATACCCTTTATACGCTTAAGAATTCAAATAGCATATTCCAATTCAGAAAAGATATAATCACCTGACAAAGTAAGAATAGGTCTGTTAATTTTGACCTATTCATACACAAGATATAATGTCAGGATTTAGATCTTTGTAACTGCAACATGTCATTAGTGTTGACCTTATTCAGCACCATAGTCCAGACAAATGACATGACCTTAAAGGAAGCCTCAGATTTTCGAATGGGCTTATTGAGTAAAAAAATTATCCCATTAGGAGAATGAATTAGAAATTGAAAGAGTGGCTTACATGAATAAACATGTGTTAAGAGCCAAAATTCTCCCAAGTGGATTGGGGGTGCAAGGTAAATGGAGTCTAAAAGAAGAAAATAGGGATGGTAACTCTTGATAATTTCTGTCATTGAGATTCCTAAAAAAAAAAAAATGTAAGGTTGAAGACATAGAAGGACCTTGTAGTAGGAAAAAGTTTTAATTAGTATTATGAAAAGAAAAGAGATTAAAGGCAAGGAAAAAACTCCCCAAAGATCTCCCATCAGAATGTTTTTCCAAAATATAATACAAAATCCATTAGTCATTCCTAACAAAGCTAAGTTTGAGAGAGATCATAATGTTGAGAAATAAATTTCCATGGGCTCCCATGAGTGTTATTGAGCAACAAGTTACAATCCACAATTCTAATTTAAACCATTGTTGCAAATTGCTTGATGTCATATTGAAGCAGTCTCTTGAGGAAAGCACCATAGCCATTTATCAGCCAACATGATATTTTTAGACACCAAATTTTTATAACCCAAGACCTCTTTTTTTTTTTTTTTTTGGTTTAAAGCAAATAAGCATCCTAGAATGTGTTTGTGTAAAATTAAAACTAATGTGTAAAACTTAAATGGAAGGGTTTGGATGACAGGATGCTGTGTTCTGTATTTGAACTATATGAAAGGAAGAGCAATACTTCAGCCTTGTACTTGAATAAATATCAACCAGTTTGCTTTAGTATCGTACATTCAGGTTCACTGATATGCCATTGCCTTAAAGAAATGTGATACTGGAAGATATGTGTTTGAATCTGAGCATTTATTGTTCGCTCTGCTTTATTTCTGGCTGCATGTGGAGCTAATTGAAATGTGTTATTTTGTGATATTTCTATGACTATATGCATTATTGAGATATTAGAACACCTTTAGTAGGTTCTGGCTGGGTGAATCTATAAACCTTGTTGGACCGTTGGACTACAGTCTTTTCACCTTTTGCTTTATGCATACTAGTTTCAGTGCATTGGCTTGTGATGCTGCTTTGTTTTTTTAATCTGACAACTATCTCTTGTCATACATTGTGGGAGATGATTTAAAGTATCTGACAACTTGACAGAAGTTAAGCTGAGTCTGCTATGAGGTTGTCATACATTGTTTTTATCATACTCTTGTAAGAAAAGATTAAATGACAGCTGAAAGGTCTAATTATTTCAATAGAATAGTATGGGCACACATGTAGCATAGTAGCATTAGAAGCTAGGTTTAACTTTTTATCCTTTTATTTTCTAGAAACTTATTCTGATTTGGAATACCGGCTTAATTGCAGAGTGATATTCAGGATTCAAAACAAATAGTCCCTGTCCACAGTTCACATGTAATTCCCCTCACCAATGGAGGTCTTTTAACGTAAGTTCTACTTTATTCAATTTTTTGGGTAATCAATAATGTCCTATGGTGCTCGTCTGACTGGATTTAGGCTTACCTTGTTAGTGACACATTTTGGGTCCTGATTTTCATTTTGTTTGGATAGTATTTTGATTATATTTGTTTCTGGATGAAGGCCCCTTGATCTTTGTGATACAAATGCACCAACCTCAGATGCCCTTCCCCTTGGGTACCAAAGTTCTAATGCTGGTGGTTTGGCATTATCAAATCAAAGTTCTTTGCCATCAATACACCCTACGTCAGGGGCAAATTCTTCGCTTTCAGGGTCTTCTGGTATGGTACTTGGCAATAATGTGTCATCACCATCTGGTCCGATCGCTGCCTCTGTCAGGTATACCTTTATATGGATGGTAGTTATTGCTGTGCAATTAGATATATGTATTTAATGTGTGGTTTCTTAGCTTAATGAGGGGTATACATGTATTTTAAGGGACATTAGATATGGGGTTCCTAGAACTTCACCTTTATCAGTTGATGAGCAGCAGAGAATGCAACAATATAGTCAAATGGTATCTAGCAGAAACATTCAGCAGGCTAGCTTGTCTGTTCCTGGATCCATTTCTGGAAGTGATCGCAGTGTTCGTATGCTGCATGGTGGAAATGGTGTGGGCATGATGTGTGGGATGAATAGAAGCATGGCGATGTCAAGGCCAGGGCTTCAAGGTATGGCACCATCGTCTATGCTGAATTCTGGGAGCATGCTTTCCTCTAGCATGGCGGGGATGCCAAGCCCTGTAAATTTGCATTCAGGAGTTGGTAGCAGACAAGGCAACTCAATGCTGAGACCTCGCGAGTCTCTACATATGATGAGGGTGAGAAATGTTCTTAGTCCATCATTTAGGACCTAGTTGATTCTTTATACTATCTATTTCGGATTACGTTTATGGCTATGAAACATTATACCCATCTGACTCAGCATCTAAGTTTGTAGTATGTCTTCAACACCTCTCTGGAATCTATGTGATCAGTTTATAACTAGTAACTTTTACTTATTTTTTAAACTAGTTTTTTTTTTTTTTTTCAAAGCATATGTAGTGGTCCCATTTCGTTTCTACTGATGATCTTTTTCCTCCTTGTCATCAGCCGGGCCATAATTCAGAACATCAAAGGCAAATGATAGTTCCGGAGCTTCAGATGCAGGTCTCCCAAGGGAACAGTCAGGGTATCCCTGCTTTCAATGGGTTGAGTTCTGCGTTTAATAATCAGACAACTACACCTACTGTCCAGCCATACCCAGGACATGCCCAGCAGCCACATCAGATGTCTCAGCAACAGTCCCATCTTAGCAATCCACATCCTCACCTCCAAGGTACAAATCATGCTACTAATTCACAGCAGCAAGCCTTGGCAATGCGATTGGCAAAGGAAAGGCAGATGCAGCAACAACAACGATATCTGCAGCAGCAGCAGCAGCAACAGTTTGCTGCATCAAATACATTGATGACACATGTCCAGGCACAGTCGCTTCCTATGTCATCACCTCCACAAAACAGTTCTCAGATTCAATCACAGAATTCATCTCAGCAAGTATCTGTTTCTCCTGTAACACCATCTCAGAATCAGCAGCAGAAACATCACCTGCCACAACATGGCTTCAGCAGGAATCCTGGTGCTACTGGATTGAATAATCAAGCAGTGAAACAACGGCAACGACAGCCACAGCAGCAGCAATATCAACAGCCTGGTAGGCAGCATCCTAGTCAGCGGCAGCACACACAGTCTCAACAACAGGCTAAACTTATGAAGGGAATAGAAAGAGGGAATATGTTGGCCCATCAGCACATCTCTGTGGATACTTCTCATCTAAATGGACTCTCTATGCCTCCAGGAAGCCAAAGTGCTGAGAAGGGGGACCCAGTGATGCACATAATGCAAGGACAAAATTCATATTCTGAATCTGGTTTAAATTCAGGTCAACCTTCAAAGCCTTTGCCTTCTGCTCATTCAACAAATCATTCCCAGTTACAACAGAAGCTGCATTCTGCAGCAACAACCACTTTGTCAAAGCAAATTCAACCAATGGTATCTCCTGATAATAATGCTCAGGGACAGATTTCAACACTTCCATCAGGGCATATATTGTCACCTCCACAACCAGCTGTTATTGCTTCTAACAATCACCAGCTCCATCTTCAATCCCATCCTCAGACTAAGCAAATCAATCAGACTCAATCAAACGTTCAGAGAATGTTACAGCAGAGTCGTACAGTACATTCTGAGTCACCAAGCAAGTCTCAGTCTGATCCAATACAAGTTGATCAGCAGTCTGCGAATAATACTCCTGAAGTCAGTGCGAGCTCTGCTGTGAATCAGGGTTGCAATGATACAGCAAATGTGATATCAGATTCCAATATGCCCTATACGGCCATCCAAGTGGGCTCCTTGGGGAGTGCGTCAGTTGGACATTCAGCTGGAAAAGACCCATTGCCACCGATGAGTCAAGGGTTAGGCTCTAGACAACTGTCAGTTAACTTGCCTTCTCATACACATAATTCTGGGGCACAGTGGCCGCAGCAGCCACAGCCTCTGCAACAGTCTTCATCACAGCCCATCCTATCCCAACAGCCATATAAGCTGCAAGAACAGCAACAGCAGAAGCAACAAGAGCAAGAGAAACATTCACCCAAACATGTGGCTTTGCAACATCAGTCTCAGCAGCAAGCGCAACCAGGGCAGAACAGTTTGTTTATCCGGCCCCCTAATTCTAGAATGGAGTGATTCATTCTAATGGCTGTAGCTGCCCTGAGTGTGGTCGGTTCTGTCAGGAATGGAGTCTGTAATCCCTTTTGACAGCAATGTACAGGTATTTAAATTGCTATCTCTGCTATGGCTTATACAATTATAACGAGCATTAACCTGCAGGAATTTGTTCTTTTAGAGTGGCTGGGGTGGGGTAATCTGTTGTGCTCTCGGAGCATGAGATATTCATTGTTGAGCAAATATCAGATTGGAATTCTGTTAAATTAAAAAAAAATCATATTGGAATTCAGAACTGGTGTTAATGTGAATACAAATATCTTCTTGATGGCCTTTGCAGTAGTTAAAATAGTCTTTGTCCACCATGGCCATGACGGTGGCTACCATTTTTTAACGTGCTGGAATTTACACTTCTGTTTGGCTGTAATTAAACCCTTAAAATAATTTTTGTTCTATATGACAAAATGTAGTCAAGGTGTAGTTAGCTATCTTATCCATCTAATGGGACTGCAATGACAACTTTATTCTAGTTTTTTGCTGCTGTTGCTGTATACTTATATATTGGTTTGAATTATTCCTCTATTTATCTGCTTGCTGACTAGATCTTCCCTTTTAATTTTAAATTAAAAAAGATGAATACTTTAGATGGATATTCAAATTCATTAACGATGCAAGTTTACATGCATACATGCATAATTAGAATAATTTCTCATACAAAAGTGATTATTATAATGAGTAATCAGCAGTGGCATGGCAGCAGCAAGCGTTGATGCCTATTTGAATTATGCATAGAAGATTTTGTGATGAAATTTAGTCTTGTTAGGTATTGCAATAGTTGTGTAATTAATGATTGTGCATAAATGTTCCTTTTAAATGGTTATTTGGCTTTCTATTTTACCTTTTGCTGGGTACAATTGTCTTTTTGATCTATAATGTAATGAACAGAAGCTAGAACGTCTTCATTTATGTTTAGGGGTATTGTGCAGATGAAGCTGGTTATCTCATGAGGGCAACAGAAATCCACTGTTTTCAGCAGGTCCTGTTCAAAAATTCACGAAACTTATATTGGCAGGCATTACTTAGTTTATTCTTGTTTCTGCAAATCTTGTATATTACCACTGTATCTAGAGGGTTATTCCACACCCTGTTCTTTTTCTTCCTTTTTTTCCCCTGGAAGGAGACGAATATAGAGGTATGTGTACAGGATCGTCTCTTCTTTTCATTGTAGTTGTCCCCCTGCTTTTTCTCCTTTCACCTTGTTCTCCCTGCACATATGCAGAGGAACATAACACTATTCCTTTTTTGCCCTAGTAGATTAGTGAATGTATTATTAGCCTTTTAGATGAATGGGATAGCAATCATTTTTCTGGGCAAAAGCCAATTGAAAGTATTTGTGAATACAAACTTCTGTTGTATGATCAGCTATCACTGTCTTTAAAATATCCTGCACAAGTCCAACCGTCCGTACTCAAGGGGTTATCAAATCTTGTAACTATTCAATTTCTGAAATGCGGAAAAAACTTCAGAGCTAATCCCTGTATCCTGTATATGAAGCAACAATTTTTGAACTTTCAGTTGTAATGCTTTTTATCAGCAGGTTTTCATCTCGGGAACCATTATTATGGCTGGAGACGGGTATGTGGATTTGGTAAGGTCATTCTACTCGGTCCATTTCTAAAGGCGACTTCAAATTTTAACTCTCTATTTTTCATTTCTCTTTAGGTGGGGCATGTGTTCTTGTAGTTTTGTTATGTTCTGTTGGCTAACACTATGCCAACAAAACTCGGTCATATTGATGATGAGCTGAATGGTTTACACATTTACATTATTTTATTTTTAAGAACAAATGAAGTGTCAAGACCTTAAAAGAGTAAAATGGCAGGAGTAAGGATCAAGCCATTGATGTCTGATAGATGGTATATGGAGTATTGGGGAAAAAAAAAAATTGAAGACGAAAAATGATGCTTCTTATTGATATATACCACTACCAGTACTTGTTTCTACATGATATATACCAATACTTTTTTTTTTTGAAGTTTCCTGTACTACTTGATTATTGACATATTCCAATACTTGTGTCCACTTGTAATACTAGTGCTGGGTTGCTGCATAAAAATCCTGTCCAAAGGAGGGTTTGGGTCTATGATGGTAAGTGCTACATCATTTCAGCAGCAGATGTTGGGAGTTGAGTAATCTGTTATGAATGGTTGGTGTGGGGGGATTTTTGTCCATCAAATTCAATATTAGTGCGATGGATTACATTTTTAATTGTTCATAGTTCCTTCGTGTTTGTTTCAGCGAACATTATCTTATGGGGTGGGATTCTACTTTAGTTGTTTTATCAATCAACAACATGTCCCATCTTACTAGGTGGAGTAGGCAGTTGTTTTATCAATCATTGCAGGAAATTGGTTTCTGTTGAAACTTTTTTCAGTTTGAAGGATAAATTAAATACTAATTAAAGCTTTTGAAGCTTGATATGTCATGGTTCTGACGTCCTTAACTTCTTCCTCCTTTTGCATCTGTATGTGGTTATGATAATCTAAAAGGTTAACTATGGGAACTTGTTTATTAGCCTTTTAACCCCTAGGAAATGTCAAATATAACTATTTGGAAGGTTGAGAGGAATTTATTTTATTTTGCTCGGATGAGTTAGATTTAAATAAATCAAATTAATTATGAGTATACATGTAATAGACATAATCATGGTACTATAACAAAGGCTTTCCATGCTATAAATGATTAAACTCATCAAATAACCAAGCAGTGTTAATGTCTGTTCGTATGTGTAGATATAATTTTGAAAACTATCTGCGTTCCATTAGTAAATTAGATGAGTAAATTTAAGTTAATATGTTAATAAGTTAGATGAATAACGTTATAAGTAATATATTTTTGAGTATTTGATTAAGAGTTCTTTGATGCGGTCATAATTAGGAGGAGCTTGGTCAATCTATCTTCAAGTCAGATTACTATTAACCAATATATATATATATAAATTTAAAAAGGAGATTGATGATTGAACCAACAAGGTGAATGTTTCAAGTTTTAATGGTTCGATTTGGCGGAACAGTTTAAATTAAATATTTTTTAAAATAATATAAATATCAATAATAAAATTAAAATTATAAATATTTAACATAATTGTTAATGATAATCAAATTAATAAATCACAAGAATACAATTACAAATAATTTATTTCTAAACATTTAATCGTTATCTTTAATATTAGAAAATTTATTATCAATGCTTTTAAATGTTTAGAATAAGCATATGATATTACAATATGCTTCTTTTTAAAATGATTGCTTTGTATTAAAAGATGTTAATATTGTATGAATATCTTTAAAAACATTTAAAATCATTTCTTTTCCTCAGGTAAGTATTTTTTATCACGGTAATCTATCTCATTTTTAATAATTTATTTATTTTTTATACTAGTCATTATTACTGGTAATGGTGGTGACAACCACTATTAACTTTTTATATATGTTTTTCAATAATACATAGTAAGACAAATCTCTTATGCCTTGATTTTCCAATAATATAGTAAGGTGTGTATTTTCTCTTCACTCCATAGATCTTTCCTTGTTGAATCATATTCACCTGGTCATGTATTAAAATGTCTGTCAGAATCGATCGATTTGATCTCACAAAATTAATAAGTTTAAAAATTTGAGTCCGTATTAAAAAAATTCATTTTTAAAAAAGTCCAAAAAAATATATATTTGATTTGGTCAGTTCATGTCACTCAATTTTTTTGTTCTAAATTAACAAAACTCCATCTTTTTTAGAACTCTTTATTTTATTTGAAAATTTGTCTTTGAAGTTTCGCGCTAATTTTAATTTCGTTTGGCATGTTCTTCTTGTGTATTTCCTCATACGTATTTATAAAAAAATTTAATGTCTTCCTATTTAGTTGCTTACGTCATACAAATTTTTATCGGAATTAACTAACCTTTGGAACATATGCGCATTAACATATGTGAATGTGGATATTTGACCTATTATCTCACTTAATAAATCTAAAATAATGTCAGTCATTTTATTAGTTTAGAGGATAAATATATATTATGTTTAGTTAAAATTAAATAATTAACATTAAAATGAAGCTAAATAGTTGAATTTCCACACATAAGATTGGTACGATCGATGCTTCCTAAGTAAGTCCACCAGCGAAATTTATATTATGTAGAAGAGGGACTAATATATGTGTGTGTATATATATATATATATATATATATTTGGGTGAACTATATTATCTTTTCATTTGATGCCTTACTACTATATTATTTGTTTTGGTTGAATACTTAAATCTGTGTAGTATCGATGGTGCAAACTATATATATATATATATATATATAAATTCGTTTTCACAGCTTGGAGATTTTGACTAGATTTAGTAATTGGTCTCGGGTTTAAACTTTTGATCTGTCATATACCCAAAATTAAAAATTAATACTTTATAAATTTGTAAATATTGACAGTCCATTCGTTCCATCTAAGAAAGTGGAACTTACAGATATAGTATGGAGAATGCAAGAGTTTTGCATAACAGTAAAATTTAGAGTAATAGTTCTTCAAATTTAGACACTTGTGAAATTAAAATTATATTAAAGGCACCTGTGAAATTTATTTAAATTAATTTAATGAATATATACTCTATGCAAATATATTAAAGACACCTGTAAAATTTATTTAAAAATATAAATAATTAATATGTTAATATGTCTCAAATAATTTTTTCTCTCTCAATTTTTAAATTTTTTCTTTCTTTTCTTTTCTTTTTTTTTTGCAAATTTTTCCTCCTAATTTTTCTAATATCCCTCTTCCAAAATTTGTCAAATATTTTCCTTTAAAATTTGACATATATTCTTCTCTCTCCCTAGTTAATTGTAATTTGTGGTTATGTTTTAATTTAATTTTTATTTTTCCATCCCAATAAAAAAATTAAAAAAAACCATTCAGATAATCTAGTCAACTAGTCATATTCATGCGTGGTCCACTAGTAAATCCACACTTCATTTCTTCAATTCAGACTTTAGCATGCACCACACTCAATCTTCTTCGAGTCTCACTCTCTCACACCACAATCAGTATCACACTTTCAGTCTCTCGCTTGGAATCCTCTCGAAGCCAAGCCAACAAAGCCACACTCCACCAGAAGTTTCAAAACAAACTACAAAGTCAATCTAACGGCTGTAGAGATGAACGAGAAAACATAGGAAAGCAGAATAAATCACAGGCAAGTCAATCTCTCTTATCTTCTCAAAATACTTGGATCTAGATTTATCTAAAACGTGAAAAATCTGAAGATCTAATTTTTTTTTTCTTTTTATACAAAAAGAATGCAACAAAATGGCGTTACACTGCAATGCCATTTCGTTGCCCTACAATGCCGTGATTTTAAATCAACCCGCAATTGTGAGGTGATGTAAATGTGGTGACCGTGGCATCCGGCCGCAAATTAATACCTACTCCAAAGTGTTAACTTTTGTTTGATTGATGAATTCTTTTCATGAATATCTTGATGATCACAAAACTATTATATTATAATAAAATTAATTTGACCTAATCGTTCTCTGAAAAAAAAATCAAATATTAATTTGATAGACAATAATTCAAAAGGCTTAGCTTCAGGAGCTCGACTTCTTTGAAAGTCGAGTACCTTAACCATTCATCTAAAATTTTGAGATATGTGCATCATTATTTTTTAATTGTATATATTATTTTATCAGATCGAGTAGCATCAAACAATGCTAGCTCTTGTTGATCCTACATTTGCTTCTGTACTCAGTCGAAGACCGAGAACGAAGCGATGCAAGGATAAGAAGCACTTCATGAAAGAGGAAGTCTCTGCTCGCAATGCCTTCGCCGCCGCACATTCCTCCTGTGCCACATACCTCAAGAACACCAGCGCTGTCCTTAGCGACTTCGCTCAAGGCGAAGTTCAAAATTCCTAATTCTCTCGATTATGGAAATGGAAAGTTATGGTTCTGGTTCTGATTTGTGGACGATTAGTCTCAGAATGGGTCATTCGAATAGTCGTCTTCTTCATCGAAAGGAACTTCCTTTTGCGTAAAGGAGTTCTCTATTTCGTGTATGGAGTCAGAAAAGTAGTTCAACGATGCCTAGTCCTAATGACATGGCATTTTCTGTTTGATCAAAGAGTTCAAAAAGCCGCAAAGAAAGAAAAAAATGCTAGAATATGTCACAAAGATACTGTTTTGTTTCTTGGTGGGGACATTGGTCTGGCTGGTGAGGGCCCTCATGCTTAAGGTTTTGGCTTCTTCCTGCCACGTCAACAAATACTTTGACAAGATCATCTTTGTTCAATCAGTTCATGATCGAAACCTTGTTAGGGCCTCCATTAGTGGAGCTCATAAGGCAGGAGGAAGAAGAAGAGAGGCTAGCCGATGAGGTTCAGAAGCTTCAGAATGCAGGGGTGACCATACGTCCTGTTCTGAGAGCATCGGCTTTTGCTTCTATCAGGAGCTTGAGGGTGACAAAGAATGGGTTGCTTCAGGAGCTCCAGAACCTATGCCAGAGAAAGTGTCAGAGCCACCACTCGCTCTGCCTGAGGCTTTGGCAATGGCTCAAACATCGAAGGGTTCGAAGAAGAGGAAGCAGGTGCAAGTTTCGATGATGGAAGGGAAGAAGATGGGGAAACAAAGTGTGAATATGCTCTAATTAGTGCACATCACTATACACTTCGTCAGTTTCTGGGTTATTGGTTTCAGTTTTTGTTGTTCAATTACTAGTTTCAATTGGGTCTTCGGTTGCTAAGGGCGGCGCTAGTATTCTTGAGGTATGTGGCATAGGAGGAATGTGCAGCAGCGAAGGCATTGCGAGCAGAGACCGCCTCTTTCATGAAGTGCTTCCTATCTTTGCATCATGCCACTGCTTCTTCGTTTTCGGTCTTCAACTGAGTACAGAAGCAAATGTTGGATCAACAAGAACCAGTACTGTTTGGCGCCATTTGATCTCATAAAATCATATATATAATTGAAAAAAACTAATGAAGCACAGAACTCGAGATTTTAGATAAAGAGTCAAGATATTCAACTTCCAAAATAGCTAAGTGATTTATAGATATTTTCTTCCTTAATTAAATACAGGATAAAAACTTTCTTGCTTGAAATGGATCCTATCGCAGCTTAAAAAGAAAAGTTATCTGACATCCCAACGCTGCAAGGAAGAATCAAATCAAATCAAATCAAAACAAACAAGAGTCGAATGTTGATTGAAAACAATTACTAATTAAAGTCATCCACAATTCACGATGATATCGACTCTTCAATATCGAAACAGAAATATTTCTTTCCATATATATATATATATACACATACACACACGAAAGAACTTAATGAAAATTCAAACTTTAAATGCTACGAACTTTCTTAAATTTAACTAAATTTCTTAAAGTAATCAAGATTTGAACTGTATCAATCAATTTGTTACAAAGTAATCAAGATTTGAACTGTATATATAAAATTACTTAACTTATACCCCAATACGTAGAGTTAAATAACAATGCTATGAGGCGGTTATCAAAAGAAAGTGTGCTTTCTTTTCTTTTTTTTATTCAAATATGAGATTGTCTTTACCTGTGATCTTTTCAGTGGTGGTGATTAGGAGGAGGGTAGTCACCATCCCTTTTCATCCTCCTTTAGTTCTCCTGAGTAGATTTCTCTCATATAGTGGTTTTCTTTTGTCTCTTCTGAGTAGTTTTTCTCTCTGGTGGTGGTTTTTGTTTTGTTCCCTCTGAGTAGTTTCTCTCTTGGGTAGTGATTTTCTATCCCTTTTGTGTTTTTTTCCTTTCGGATGTGTTGTTTGACTTTCAATCATTTAAAGGAGCTTCAGAGCTAAGAGTGATTTTGGAAAAAATGGAACTCATTATTAGTTAAAACGTACAAACACTTATCAATATGATCTGATGAAAGATAGATGAAACGACATCAAATATTTCAGCTGTATACTTTGTTTTGCCTTCTTTAATTGGTAACTCGATGTATGCTTTTTTCCAATGATTGCAAAACTAGATTGAACAGGCTGGTCCAGTTCAGCTTGAAAACCGGTCAGGAATCAAATTGGTGTTGAACCAGGAAAATTGGACGAACCGGGCAGGCAGGTGGTTGAACTGGTTTTGTCTTTTTTGTGGTTGAATGAGGCAGTTTTTTTTTCTGTTGTTTATTACTGTTTGAGGTAGACAAAAAACTAAACCTGGTAGGCCAAGTTAATTCTGCAACCATCATAATTCTGGAACCATCAAACATGTCCTTGTTCAGATAAGCAAATAAAAAAGAAACAAAAATGTAATATTTTTTTGGAAAGAAGAAAAACTAAGCTTAGTCCACTTTATTGCACGTGCAGAGGACAAATTAGATGATTTGCATTGCATTGACTTGGAATTTGAGTGCGTGAGCCTACTTTCCTTAGTCTTTTATAAGCCTATTAACATATATTAGTATATAAAGTTTTTGCCCCTCCTTATTCTAAGCAATATGGGACTTAACTCACTTTGTTGAAATACAAAAGCTTTTACAAGGTTATTTTCATAACAAGACTTAGTTTGAAATTATGAATATTATAAGTTGTGATAAATTATCAATTATGTATTAATTTCTTTTTTATTTCTTTCACTTATTGTTATGAATTATCAATTATATTAAGCATTTAAATATTTTAAATTATATATTTTTAATATTTTAAATTATGTATATTTTTAATTACCCCCGATTCGACTGTAGTTCGACTACAATCTGATCACTAAACTTTGACCGATGGCTCTGCCATTTCAATGATCGGTCTGATTTTGAAAACGATACTTTTTTTTCTAAATCCTTTGATAGCTTTCAAAGTTTCTTTAAGGCTTTTTCTTTTTTGTTTTTTATCTCATTTTTTGGGCCTCTGTTGCATTTGACCAATGCTGTCTATCAATTTTTTCTTAATATGATTTGTCTTAGACCTTTTGGCCATTATCAAAAAAAAAAATGTGGGGTTAAAGTCCGTCCTTATGTGTAGATATAATTTTAAATTTTAATTTTGAGTATTTGATTATCTCCAATATTATAGTATATTGTTTATTTTTTTTTTTTTTGTAGTTTAAACTTATGTTATAATAAAATAATCTATTTTTTAAAACAAAAAAAATAATCTATTATTTTTCATCATCACTATATAAGACCGGTTTAATCTTCAAGTCAGATTCCTATTAACCAATGTATTTTTCACCTTATTGGTTCAATCATCGATCCCCTTTGATCGATGATTGAACCAAAAGGGTGAAAATATTCAAGTTTTAATAGTTAGATTTGGATGGAATAGGTTAAATTAAAATATTTTTTAGAATAATATAAATATCAATAATAAAATTAAAATTATAAATATTTAACATAATTGTTAATGATAATCAAATTAATAAATTACAAGAATAAAATTGCAAATAATTTATTTCTAAACATTTAATCGTTATCTTTAATATTACAAAATTTATTATCAATGCTTTAATATTATAAAATTTATTAAATATTAATTTGATAGACAGTAATTCAAATTCTGATTTATAGATATTTTCTTTCTTAATTAAATAGGATAAAAACTTTCCTAATTGAAATGGGTCCTAGCGCAGCCTAAAAAGGAATGTTATCTGACATCTGAACGCTATAAGGAAAGAATAAAATCAAATCAAACCAGAAATTTTTCTTTCTCTCTCTCTCACTCTCTCTCTCTCTCTATATATATATATATATATCTTATTAATTAAGATGATAGTTGATAATAAGAATTTAATAAAACATACGAAAAATCTTAATGAAAATTCAAACTTTAAATGCGACGAACTTTTTTAAATTCAACTGAATTTCTTAAGATAATCAAGAATTGAACTGTATCAATCAATTTTTGTACAAATTAAATCTTTAAGAAATACCCTTTAATAGTATTGTACATTCACCATATTATTTTTATATATAACAATTACCTAACTTGTGCCCCAAGTAACAGTCAACTTCTTCTCTTTAAAAGCCCTAAACCCTAAACAATAGGAAGCGCAACGCAACAATGTCGGACGATAGAATTAGCAGCTTACCAGACTCGTTGCTTCACCATATTCTCTCTTTCCTTCCCACCAAAAACGCCGTCGTCACAAGCACTTTGTCCAAAAGGTGGGCTTCACTCTGCTTCTGTCTTCCCTCTCTTGACTTCGACGAAACAACATACGATCCAGAATCAACGTACCACTTGGGACGTGAAGCTCGCTTTCTTCACTTTGTTCAATTCGTGGACGGATTTCTTCTCTTGCGAGATTTTCAACCCATCAAAAGATTTCGTCTCAAGTGTGGGAATTACGTGAAGCATCATAATATCGACATATGGGTTAACGCCGTAATACATCGCAAAGTTGAAGAGCTCGACATCTCTCTACCGTTCAATAAACGCCTTAACTTGCCGTCTACTCTTTTCACTTGCAAAACCGTTGCTGTTTTGAAACTGAATGGACTTACCTTTAAACCGAACCCTTCTGTTTGTTTACCATGTGTTAAAATCTTGCATCTGCGAAATGTTCGCTTTCATAACTGTGAAGGTATTGGCAAGCTTGTTTCTGGGTGTACGATTCTTGAGGAGTTAATCCTAAGATCTGTCACTGTTCAAACTGGACAACTTCCATCACGAAACAACAGCAACATTATAAATGTGCCCAGTTCGCTTGAAGTTGATCATCGATCTCTTATGGATCTGCGTCCACTCCTGGTACGTTGCTTCGTGGACCCATACGCAAGAAAGAGGGCATTTTATCATTTTTTTTTAATTCTTGAATAATGAATATTATGTCACTACTTTCTTTAATCTAATGTAAGTGATTATTTCATGTAATTTTGCTAGATATTATTTATAAATATACCATGCAGTAAGTTAAATCATGATTTCTGATCTTTTTTTTTTGGCAATATGCAGGCATCATATTCTACTGGTACTCCAACTCCAACCTTTCAAAATTTGGTCCACTTCAAGCTTACATTTGACTATTTATATTATTGGAATGAATTAATGACAATGCTTGAAAACTCCCCGAATCTTCAAAGTCTGGTCATTGATAAGGTTTGTATTGGACAGTTCAGTTCACTAAACTGTAGAGGGCAATTGCAGCTGTTCGATCAAAGAGTTTTTTTTTTGTCTTTTTTTTTTTTAATTTTTTTCTTTTCAACTGTGGGTATTTGATCATAATTGAATAACTACAATGTAAAAACTGTCCTATGCAATTGGTGCCACTAACTACAGAGTATCTATTTTCCTATAATTTATTACAACTCAACTTTACATGATAAATTCTTTTAAGAAAACTTTTTGTACATGTTCTAATTTTTAGTTGATAATAACTTGATATTAAAGATATAAAAGAAACTGTAAATCAGTGTAATCCATGTCCATTTACTGTGTCTTTTTTTTTTTTCATTTTTATAACTAATAATTTGTTTCATCCATTGTTGACAGAGGCCACTCAGAGAAAGATTGGAGGGAGAAACATGGCGTATGCCAGCAAGTGTTGCAAAATGTGTGTCATCAGAGCTTAGAAGTTGCCAAGTGAGAGGGTTTGAAGGGCAAGAGTGTGAGCTCCAATTTGCAAGATATATTCTGAAGAATGCTTCTGTTTTACAAACCCTAAGAGTTTGCAGTTTTAGATTCTGCTATTTAGACGCAAAGCTGCGAATGCTCAAGAAATTATCATCATACCCAAGAACTTCTGCGACCTGTCAACTTTTGTTTGAATGAACCTTGGGTATATAGTAGTGTCGGTAGTTTACTTGGCAAGAAGGATGAGACCATTTTCATTTTTTTTTTTCAGTTTCTAAAGATATTTTATATTAGAGACAATGTTATTTAAGGCATTGTTTGACATTAAATATAAATATCTCTCTAACAAAAATTTGAATATTTGTTCATTATCTTATGAAAGATTAGTTTCTTTCACCAAATTAACACCTTTGTGAATTGTTATCATTTATGTTGAGTTAATAAAACCGATTTTCCTAATAATGGAAAGTTACTATTGGTGACATAATATTTGATCTTATTTAAAGTATCATCATAAGATAGAAGGAGGAAAGGAGGATGATTCAATTTCAAATTGTTAGCATTAGCTGCATCCATAGATGAACTTTATAGTACAATTTTTTCCAATTAGAGTTTTTTATTCTTAATTTCTTGTTTTGATTCAATTTCAAACTGTTGTGCCCATAATTATTTAATTCATAGCTGAATCTTCCCAGAGACGGCCAAATAAAAAACAAACAAAAAATGTCCGATATGAGTATAGCACCTTACCCTGTTCAGTTTTTCGCTCATCGATCCAATCCTTGGCAAAATTTCGATACTGTTAGATATTATCAAAATTTTTAAAAAATTTATCTCTTTTTTATAATAATTTATTTTTTTTAAAATAATCAAATAATTAATAGAGCATTTACAAGAGGAGACCATGAAATGCATTACAACAATTTAAATTTTTGTTAATCTCGAGTTAAAAACTATAAAATGAGAACCCGTCTTATCTTTTTATCAAGATTAAATAATTAAGAAAGACAAATAATAAATGAATACAAAATAAAATACCATTAAATAAATAAGAGATAAAATATGATTTAGTTTTATATGTATTTATTTTCTTTTTACAATTTGATATTTTATATTTTATATGCCTAAAACAATTAGCATTTATCTTGAGACAAACAAATTTAAATTTTTTTGTTTAATTTTTCATTTTTTATTAAACTAAGATAATTTGTTTTCAAATTTTATAATTTTATTACTTTTATATTATTTTATATAATATAATATTAAAACTTATTTGGTGTATATCAAATATTTTGAAAACTTTTTAATTATCTTTTCGTATCAATAATTATCTACATTTTCTTATCAATCAAACTCATATATATAATTATTTTTATAAAAAGATTGAACTTCTATTTCAACTATAAGTAAACTTTTTTTTAATATAAATCCCATTTACATTTTTTTTATTCAAGTCATTATTCATTATTTTTACATTTTTTTCTTGATTCAAGTCAATTTTGTAGCTCTCTAGAATTTCATGGATCAAGGCGTGTGAGATCAACAAGATCAAGCCCTATAAAGCTTCTGATGACACAACATTCCGTCCGCTAGAGTTATTAGTCACCTTGGTTCTTAGATATAAATCAGACTGAATAAAATAATAGATGGTATTTAATAGGTCTTGATTATTTACACGATCTCGTAACTTTATTTTATATACAACAAAATAAATGTCTATTACCAGTAAATGATGATCTTAAAATACTTTTAACATCATGAAAAATTTTCCAGCTTCTCTTTTAATATGACATGATCTTTTTTTCTAAAATTTAATACTAACTTACTTTTATTAGTAATATATTAATTTATAACAATTAATTAGGTGAAAAAATAATTTCTTCTAAAAAATACACGATGTCAAATAAATAGATTTAATAGTCCTCTTTTATTCAAGTGTAAGTTCAAATTGATTAATATTTTAACTTAATCATAAGGCTTATTTATTAATTGCAACTTGTTTGCATGCTTTGAACTATTAATGTATAAATGATATTCTTAATTTCCCTAAAGTTATATAAGCAATTGAATATACTTTGTGGTTTAACTAATAGTCCTTCCGACGATCTTAAAGGAAAAAGACAAAAATATATAAATAAATAAAAGAGTAGCATGTGTCACACCTGAAATGTGATTAGCCGGTGTTTCTTTTAAAAAAATGGTATAAAATCAGCTTTCGAAATTGAAAACTAATTTTATTTGAATCCGCCACCAAAATTTTATTTATTAGGAAAAAATTTTGAAAAAAACCTTAAAATTTGATGGTCTGCGTTTAAAGAAAAACTGAGTTCGGAAGTTGAACCGCATAGGGAAGGTGTTAGGCACCCTATGCGTTTGATTTAGAAAGCATACAATTATTTACAGTCACCTCAAAATTATCCTTATAAATCACCAAAGAAAGAGATAACAGAATATATTTAAAAAAAGAAAAAAAAGAATAAATAAATATATACAAAGACGGACTTAGCTAGGCAATACCTAGGGCTTACGTACCCAGCTGTTGGGATCAAAGTCCACGTAGTTCATAATTTAGAAGACGCTTTCTTTAAAGAAATATTTGAGAGACTTTTTCTCATAAGCATTGTTATACAATTGCGTAATGAGTATTTCATCTAATTTTCAAAAGACTTAGATTCAATGGATTTACATTTTAAGAGAAAATTTTCTCTACTAGTATTGTTATACAATCGCATAGTGAGTATTTGATTAGAAAAATAAAAGAAGATCCGCTCTAACGAAATCCCCCTTTTATTCCATCAAAGATTGCTTATTTTTTTAATTGTCCTACAACATTGATTAATAATCGCGCAATAGAACAATAAAGTTTCATTTTTTAGATTTTTGAAATGATTTGAAATAAAAGGGAATCATATCTTTTTTAATTTTGGAATTTGGGGAGTATAATTTCAAATGAGGCATATTTCTTGATCTTTGGAATTAGCTTAAAAATGAAAACAAAGAAAAAAAGTTTCTTTGAATTTTTGGAATTATATTGTGAAAATATTTTTGATTCTTGAAATTTTAATGAATTTATTTTTTCCTTAAAAAAATTATCCCATCAACATTGTTATACAATCACATAATGAGAATCAAACGGATATTTAGAAGTAGGGACAACGCTACTCCAAGGGAGTTAGTCATTTCCTAAATATTTGAGACTGAATTTATTTTCATCACCAAAATTTTTTTTATATTTCTATTTTTCATGTTTTAAATATGAGCTTGAATTAAATACACATCACATACACACACATATACATATATATATATATACATACACTTACCTGGACACAACTACATATATACATATACAAAATAAATTCATGTTTATATATATATAAACGTCAGTACACATACGCCTATATATTATACATATATGACATAAATATATATATACATACACTTACCTGGACACAACTACATATATACATATACAAAATAAATTCATGTTTATATATATATATATATATGAAAACGTTAGTATACATATACATATATATAATATACATATATGATATATATATATATATATATACATCCAGACATCACGCACAATTCTCACATGAATATACATCTGGACATCTACCTATATGAACTAATACCTATATATGTATATATTCGCATAGATATATCTCAATGTGTCTTGGTCTAGCGTTCTCCTTTCTGGATTTTCTGGTTGCTCTTCTCGTCCTCCATTCTTGTAGCTGTGCTGTTTATTTTCCGATGTGCTCTGTTTTGGTGGTTTCTAGCTCTCTTGCATAAGTCCTCGGGTCAGCTCTTGGTGACTTCGCAATAGTTTGTTTTTCCTTCTTGGACAGCCGCCTTCTCTGTTCTTGTTCAGTTGCCGTGTTCTCTTGGTCTCTGTTCTGTGTTCACGTTTCTCTCCTATTCGCCATGCTCTTTTTTTGCTTCCTACTGCACAGTCTCTTTTTTTCTCTTTCACGGCGAGGCTGTTGGTGTGCAATTGACCCCTCTCTCTTGCAATGATTTAATGGAGTATTTAAAGATGGAGATGAGTCTTTGAATCTAGCAAGGATTGATGGACGATGAAGATCAAAATTCTGCAGCCAAAATCCTCCCTTTCCTCCCCTTAGATGAAGAGCCAATTGGTTTTTTCTTAAACCACTACAGACTTTTCACTCCCCCAAAAATCTCCCTCCTTTTCGGCTGTGTGGCTCCATGCATGAGATAGTGGGATGGTGAGTTGTTCATCATGTGCTAAAGTGAAATTTTTCATGTGAGGATGCAGTGAGCATATCAAAAATAAATATTAAAAGGCATCTGACATACCTTTTGTTATTTTGTTATTATTTTTTATATTTTTATTTTTTGATTGTTTATTTATTAAAAAGAAAAGGAGAAATTATAAACATGATGGACAAAATTAGGTGTTACAGCATGGAAATAAATTTTCACAAAGAATAATTAAATAAAAAATATTAGATAATCCATTCCATTCCATGACCATACAAAATATTGCTAAGTAAAAGCATTAAATAGTCATCCAAAAATAAACTAAGTCTTAACTAAAATAAACAAATTATTTATCAGTTCCCATAACTGACAAACCCAAAATATTTGAACAAAGAAACTACTTCATCACTTCTCAACATATTAGTATAAAGTCATAAGGTGAAATATGCAGGCCACCTTCTAAGCAACAATGGTGTTTAATTTGTTGCCTAAACTTTGAGCAACTCAAGTTGGAGATATGTTCACACTTATAAAATGCATAAAGCTCCAGCCTCCCCCAAGAAAAGAAACGTAGTAATCCTACAATTTAATACACCTCCTTCTGGTTGACTGAAAGGGCAGCATGAGCACATTCACTTCCATAGGAAGATGCATTAACTGCCTCTTTGATCCTTTTTGACTGATCTTCAGACTGACAGAATGAAGTGATGCTTTTAGAAATTTAGCTCCTCCGTTTTCTGACTATAGCAAGACAAATTGGATAGAAGGTGCAATATATTAGATTCACTTATCAGTTATCACTTTAATGGGTCCTCTTATTATATAAAGCGGGCGCATGCATTGGTAACAATGACAAAGAAAATGAATATGAAAACATTGAGAAGTCCAGAAGGAAACTGTTAAAAACTAAAGGTTTTGGACAAATTGTGTGGATTGCAAGGTAGATAAACTCGAGAGAATGACACACACACACACATATATATATATAGCGCTGAACATATTATGGCTCACCTTTATCAATCAAATTAAATTTTAAGTAACCATCAATGACAGTACCTCAACGCTGTTAGCAGTAGCAATAAGGCCTCTACCAGGAAAATATTCTGTACTATTAAATTTGATTGTCACCTCAGGTTTCTTGTGTTACATTAATACATCAAATGGTAAATATGTTCACTTTAGATCCTTCTTTCCTTTGCCTATACAGGGATGCAAAATTTAAATCATGCAAATAGGTAACAACTGCTATACTCAAATATTTGTAGCAAGAAATTATAACACGCAAAGAGTATGTCAAATATACATTGTGTTCATAACAAAATAAAAGGCTACGACCATCTTCACACTGCGCCAAATCATAATGCAAATTACAGAGAAAAATTATGGTTTGAATGTAACCCTGTTACCAAGTTTCACCTAATGAAATTCTCTAACTGTTCAAAGTTTACCATTGGATCCTCTGTGGTCTCCTGCTTCAATTTCAAAAATAAAGCAGCTAATTATTGTAAATAAAAATTGTACAAAATTGGATTCACATATATGTCATATGAATTCATTATTAGTAAAAGAAAATAATAAAGCACACAACAATACCCATACATATATGAATTTGTTATGACTGATAAAGCACACAACAATACCTATACATATATGAATTTGTTATGACTGCAATAAAGATGACTCCAGTACAGTAATTCATTTTTAACATTTTTTTTTCCGTATTGAAACTCTTTAATTTCAAAATCTCCAAAAATCAGTTTGAACAAATATCCAATGCCCACTTCAAACTTATACTGCAGCAAAGTGCACATGGATTATTTTATGGAAACACCAAACTAATAGACTATGGGGGAATCTTGAAGAAAATAAGAAAATGGAATTCGAAGTAGTTTCTCTGTGGTCGATAAGTTAAGCAAAATAGACAAATGCAATGAGTAAGAAAAGAAAACAGTATTTCTGCTGTAGAAAATAAGAGACATGCATGTCATCTAAGCAAGCATATCACATGGCATCAGCAACATATCTGCACCAGAGAGACAAATAGATCTTAGCTTGATTAAAAAAAAATTTAAAATAATCAAAATGAAGTGGCTTTTTTTTTTTGAGGTAGGGGCTGTCATTACCAATGGTATTTAATTAGACATGATAGAACTTAAGACCCACTGGGCAAGAGAGCAGCAAAGCAGCAGTATTGAAATTAATCACAGGCAAATCTGAACCAACTGCTATAGTATTATGTGGAGAAGCTTCGAGTTTCACATCAAAGCGTAAAGCACTTAATTTAAGAAATGCCACAAACAAATCTAATGCAATAATTGAACACTTCATATTGAAGATCCTAATTAAGCTAATTTGGAGAGCCACTGAAAGGATCAATACAGTAAAAATTAACTTGGGCTTGTGCTCAATAAAACCTATGCTAAATAAATATAACCATAAAAGATTAAATATATGCATTGTTGAGATAATTGTAATTCCAACAACATGCATTAATGCAAGCAATATAGGCATACGCACACTGGAATTACTCTTGTTCCATAAGTTGGTTGCAGACCTTCTTGTTTCTTTGCTTTCTCCTCTTTCTTTTTGTGCCCCTTTTTGAGTCAGATGAAGCCCAAAGAGGCTTATGGTTAAGAATAGTCAGTTGAGCCATCAAGTTCATCTATCCAATTCAGCCGGAGGAAGAATTTACTTAATAGAGATGGACCTGCTACTTCAAGTAATCCAGTAGCAAGCACATCAGCAGAACGTTCCATCTCCTGCAAAAACAGTTTCAAGATTAGAGGTAGATAAATAGAAATCCACTATTCATAATACTCTTTAGATGCAAAGATAGTCATCTATGGAGACATTAAAATCTACTGGTTGATCAGTTACTTAAAAGATCAAGTCAGCTGAATATTCTAGCAAAGGGGGGAAGTAACAGGAGTGACACCTAGTGCTTGATATGATTCTATTTTGTTTATTATATTACGGGGGTTGCAAAGTCATATTCCTGATTCAAAACCTAAAAGTAAGTACTACTATCTCATCCATTTCCAGATCCCATAGAAGTAATTGCATATCCTGCTAGTTCTAGCAACTCTGCAACATTAGGAGCTCCAGTAATGTAAAACATGCAAGGAAACAATTTGGGGTTTCAGAAATCAATCAACAAATGAAATGGTAAGTCATCTCACATTTCAAAGTTTTTTTAGGACTTTTTTTTTGTTTTTTATCTCAATTTTTTTTTAAAACCTCTATTGTATCTAGCCAATGCAATCTACCAATTTTTTATTACTATGATTTGTCTTGAGCCTTTTTAGCCATTATAGAAAAAAAAAAAAGAGAATGCATTCAGTTGCTCTGCCTATACATCATGTACATTAGATATAACCAGAAAAATATAACATGCACCACTTATAAAAAAAACCCGATCCTTGAAGCCAAATTGCTTAAAGCTTAATTATTCCTCGGCCACGATCGCAGCATAAAAGGCTCACAGCTTCGCACATTTCGGCCTACGCAAATTGCAGCAATCTTCATTCTCAGCCTAACACACAACGCCTTCAGAGAAGCAGATGAAAGCACAGCAAGGAAAGGGAAGTTTCATGACAAAGTACATACTAAAGCTTACAAATCATATCTATAACATTCATGGCCTGATCGGATCTCTCGCCCCTGTAAGGATACAACAGCACACCTGAAGGACGGCGAGAGAGGAGACAACGAAGAGGAGACATTCAGACCGAGCAAAGTACAAATCGGAGCTTACAAATTCGTGCATCGCAGGGGACCGAGCATGAGCACAATGGGAGAGGATAGAACCAAAGCACACAATTGAGCATTATAACTATGATTTTGAAATTTTGAATTTGAAAAAAAAAACAAAACAAAGACAGCGGGGAATGAAAAACATATAGAGAAAAAGAAAAACTGTATTATAACCTGTGAGGAATGACAGAGAGGGCAGAAGAAAAATGGAGAGAAGAAGCTAAGCAATGAAGGAGGAGCAATAAATGTATCATCCAAATAGAGAGAAGAGCTTTTAATGCTGGAGCATTTAATGAAGAGCATTAATTACTTAGCTGCTTGGTGGAAGAACTTTATAAAATAATAAGATAAGATACTAAAAAAACGAGATTTTTTTTTTTTTTTTCATTTTCTCAACTTGCCGTTGGCTCTTGGATTGTATATGAATATTTACGTTCCTTTATATATGCTGCACATTTACTCTTACATTAATTTACAATTAAAATGAATCAAAACTCCTTTTTCACTTGGTTTATGATTGCCAACCGATGTATTGGAAATGGAAGATGTAAAACCAACTAAATCCTGTAAGCATAGAGGTTGTTTTTGGTGTTGAAAGCATGGCAAAAAGACCAAAAATTATATATATATATATATATATAATTTATGTGATATTTTAGGTAGAATAAAGTATGGGTAAATCAAAATTCGATTTACATTTTTTGCGTAAAAATTGTAAAAAATATAGGTAAATTTTTGACTTATTTTATTTTAAAAGTAATACTTTTGTGTACTAATTACTTCGGATGATATAACAAAATAATAAAATCAAGAATAATTTATATCAATATCTCTGCATCTACATTTTTTTATGCAAAATTCCTTTTTTAAGATTGAAACATAAATGAATACAAAAACTCTACCTAAAAAATACTCTATTTATTTAGTCATTGAAATTTAAATGTAAAATAATTTAATTTTTATAAATTACGAATTTAGCACAAATTAATCCTTTTACATGTAAGATTAAATTGTATATTTATTTATATTTAATGAACTAATTTAGTAACAGTAACCAGTTTAACATCTTTTGCCTCCGCATGCGGTGCAGCAATGAAAGTAAAAAAGATGCAAAATGAGATCACATTATGAATAACTTTTGTTATTAATCATGTTGTTATATTATATGTATTTAAAATATTCCTTAACTTTCCACTTCTTTTTTTTTTTAATTCAAAATTCACCACTAATTTTTTAGAAACAAATTGAAAAACTAACAAATTATAAAATAAAATGTTATATTTTATTCATTTTTCTATATATTTAACTTTGTTTTAAATACAAAAATAAAAAATTGTAAGAAAAATATAATTTCAGAAATTATACGGACAAATTGTTTTAAAAACTAAATGTTAAATTTCATTTCGAAAAAATTGTCATACTAAAAAAAATGCTTGAATCACACAAAAAAATTAATGAAAAAAATATACAAAAAATATAAAATATAAAATTTGGAGTCCTATTTTATTTTAAAATATATACATAATTGGAGTCGGTTTTTAACATGGAAAAAATAAAATTCAGTTTGAAAGTCAAGTATAATTTGCTCGACTTGCAAAAAACAACGTAGTATTTAAGAAATAAGTTTTTAAAACATAGCATTGAGGGGAAAATTTTAATTTTCCCCAGTATTGAGGTTAATTATCCCCATGGAATATGTACTTTACGGTTTTATTTAAAATGTCATTACAGTTTTATAAATGATATAATCTTTTAATTTTTATTTTAAAAAAGCGACAATGACATTTAAAGCAGGATAAATATTATATATGGCTTATTTGAGATTTTTGACAAAAATGTTTAGATAAGAATAAAATTATGATTTCGTATTAAATAAAAATTAACATCATTAATTGAAAGAAAACAATAATAAAGTTTTTATTTTAGAAGTGAATTAATTTATTTGTTAATTATCAAATAATTGTACAATTGACCAAAATATCATTTGGGTCCCTCACAAATTCTTTTTTTTAGGGTAGTCCCTCAAAAAATTTTATTGTCAATTTGGTCCTTTATAAATTGATATATTATCAATTCAATCCCTCATAGATTTTCATTCTCAATATGTTCCCTCACAAATTAATATATTATTAATTTAGTCCCTTACATTTTTTTTATTTTCAATTTCATCCCTCATAGATTTATATGTTATCAATTTAGTCTTTTCATCAAAAGTTGTAACCATTAAAAGTTATGACAGCAAAAAAGGATTAAATTGATAATATATTAATTTGTGAGGAATCAAATTAAAAATAAAAATAAGTGAGGGACTAAATTGATAACATATTAGTTTATGAGAGATTAATTTAAAAAAAATTTTTAAAAACTAAATTGATAATATATTAATCTATAAAAAATTAAATTAAAAATAAAAATTTATAAAAGACTAAATTAAAAAAAAAAAAGGAAGCGAAATAAAATTTTAGTCATTGTACGATCTGACGAGTCACATGGCGTGTTTGCACATGCTTATAATAATCACTCAAATATAGCAAGTATCGCGTGCCAATTACGAACCAGTAGCGAATCAAAGAGACTCTATATCTGCAGGAAAGATGGTAGCAAAACAATCCATGACATGCTCGTCAAGAACGAGCCCCACTTCGACACCGCCATTTCCATCTCTACTCTCTGCGATCCCGATAGTTACACCTCTGTCCCCCGAAGTTGTCTCCACCTTCTCCGGCTTTCCCCATCCAAAGTCCGTCTCATAAACCCTAAACCGGGTCGACCCAGATGCTCCAATACCTTGAACACCTTCACATACCAACTCAGAATATCTAGAAAACGAATTCTCTATTCCATCAAGCAATCTCTTCTCCTCCAATATTGTTCTTATAGTATTATGTATTCTCTTAGCAATTATGACTACCCCATCTTCATCAGTAAACTCTTCAGGCCTTGTCTCGGTCAGAATCGGACGTCCAACTACACAGCTGCCAACATAGTTCTCAGGGACTGGAGGCTCTAACCTGCCCCTGCAATCCATTACGAGCCCAAACACGAGTTTCTTTCTCCTCTTTTCAGCTCTTTCAATGGCTCTAGCGATGCAGGCCAAAACATAAGCAATTGTTAGCACAAAGGTTGACAAAGTACGTGGCTTTGGAATTGGGGTTGATTCATTATCCCACTTCTCTAATACTCTTTTCTTTATCTTCTCTAAATCTCCACGTTTGAGCTCGAACGTGGCTCGAGCCCGGTGGTCCAAAATCGGCCGGAATATGTCGGACAGAATCTTCAAGCTTCGCTTGTTCTTATCAGTAGGGTCGAAATTGGCCCAAGTATTTAAGAACGATATCTCAAGGCCAGATGGATCGATGATGGCTTCCCTGTCTAGGAATGGGTCTAGCCCACTAGGCAGTTTAGACGGAGATTCTGTTTCTCCTTCGGTGCGGCATAGATAAGCCCAAGCCTTCATGAACATAGTCGATGATTTCCCATCGAAAGCAGCATGGTGCGTGCTGATGCCAATGCAAAACCCTCTGTTTGGAAAGAGAGTGATTTGCAGGGAAAAAGGCGAAACGAATGAATCAGATGAGTCCAAATGGGGAACAAAGGGACGAGAATGTATCGGTTCACAAGGGGAATTATCTAAGAGGCGACCGAAATCAGAATCAGACTGTGCTATGAGGAGAGACACAGCATCGCCGGGTGTGAATTGGAGGAAGGGTTTGTCGGAGGTGGGAGGCCAAATGATGTTTCCGGCGAAAGGGAGGAAATGTTGGAGAGTTAGGGAGAGAGAGCTTTTGAGTTTTGGGACAACTGAGTCGAAGAAGGAGGATGGGTCTGAGTGTGAGTGAGGAAGGGGGTAGAAAAAGAGGCGCTCCATGGGATGGAATCTGAGCCAAAGGAAGTCGAAGAAGGTGAGAGGGAGAGAGGACTTCGTTGCAGAAGGCGGCGGAGCAACTCTACACTGCTCAATTATTTTTAGAGATGACGCCATGAAAGCAGATAATAAGATTGATAATATAATAATGCTGCAAATGGGAGGCTTTGTATAGAGAGGTGATCACAACGTGTAAATATATATACACACATTCTTGAGACGTACATTAATTTCTTCAAAAATAAATAGATACTGCATTTGATTCAATTTCTACATTTTTGGAATTAAGTATATATAATATAATTAATTAGTCATAATAAATACTGATTCCATCAAATCTATAAACATAAATGGCTTACTTTTTATATAACAAATAAAAACACAATATAAGTTATAATACAATATAATATAAACTAATACCCGATGACCCAATGCTAATTCTATACAACATTATAGGGAAATTTGTAATAGATTTTAAGAATATTAAGTTTTCTTATATTTATAACAAAATTACAATTTTTGCAAGGATTTAAATGCTATTCTGCTATATATAGTTAAATTTCATTATATTTTTAAAAATAATATTTTATTTTAATTTGTTAATGTATAAATCTACATATCATATTATATTATACATTGTATTTTATTTTTTTTATAAAAGTTAAATAATTTATAATTGTAAATCGCATAAAATCAATATTTATTATGATTAATTATATTAAGACTATTTTCTATAAATGCACAATATGAGTTAAGTAGTTCCGATCATTCATAAAGACATAAATTATTTCTCTAGTTAACAAAAACTATGTACATTTTGACAATTTATATCTATATAATAGACTAAAATAGTTTCGTATTAATTATTGGTAAGTTATTAAATTATGTATAATAGAATAAATGTAAATATATAAATTTAATAAATAAATTAATAAATTTGGTAAATTAATCACATTACATTAAATTTTAAAAAAATTAGGATAAATTGTTATATAATATCTATATAATCACATTAAATAAATTTGATGTAACTCCGGTAAATTACTATATAATCACATCATATTAAATTGCTATATAATCACATGACATTAAATTTTGAAAAAATTAGGGTATATTGTTATATAATTAGTATATAATTACTATAATTGTTATATAATTACATTAAATGAATTTGATGTAATTGATCTTAAATTTTGATTTCTCTATGGATTCTATAATTTTTTTAATTCTATTTTATTATATAATATCTCTGAAATTTCTTAATTACTTAAGTTATTGGTATTAGAAAATTATGGAATTATGGAATATTTTTTGTCATATTAATAACAATTTGATTCATTCCTTAATTCTTAGTATTTGGTAATAAATGTGATTTGACACTTTAGATGCTATATACAATATAATCTTTCCAATTTCTTAGATAGTGGCTATTTATCATCTTCCCAAATTTGCGGAATACTAATTTTTTAATAATTCACGGAATCCTATTTTAGTTAATTATATTTTATTTAATGCATTGACTAAGCAAATATATAAATATTATCTATGACAAATATTAATGTGTATTAAATATTTAATAACATTTTTAATTTCGACCGTAATAGACCATTCTTTCATAAATTCAATTAATTATTTTTCATCTCTTACAGTAAATTTTTAAGCTAATTAATGCCAAATATAATTTCTCTGTATTATTTTATGAAATTTATTGTTTAAGTAAAATTAGTATTAACAAATATAATAAAAATAAATTATTAGATTTTATTATATAATATCTGTTAAATTTCTTAATTACCTAAGTTATTAACTAGTATCAAACTCCTATTGGTATAAATATCAGCTGAAGAAATAAACTGTACATATTCACTTTTGTTCTGTTATCTAGTTCAGAACTCATTCTCTCATACATATATTGTTCTTGTGCTTTTGTTGCTTATTCTTCGTCCAATATTAATTTCCATTCTGTTGGTGCTCTTGCTATTACCAGGCTTAGTGATGTTGCTGATATTACTAGATTAAGGGATGACTAGAGGATAAAAGTCTGTGTTGTAAGGTTGTGGACAGTTCCATTTTTGAATATGTCTGAGGAGATTTTTATGTTAGAGATGGTTTTGCAAGATTCCTTGGTGATTTGAACATTCATTTCATGAAATATTTTGTAATTTTTTATTTTTTCATTATACTCACGTAGTGTTTATTTCTTATCTTAAAGGGTGATCGTATTCATAATCATGTGAAGAGGTTATTTGTGAGTAAGTTCAAACGTCAAATCACTAAGGGTAATGTGTATGTAATGTTATGTTTAGTATAGTTAATTATAACGGTGACTATCGTACAACAAAACATTCGTTCATGTTTGAATTTCACTTCTCAATTAATGTCAGAGTAGCTGAAGATGATCTGAATATTCCAAGGTCAATCTTCATCTTTTTTTCTATTAAGTGATATTTTGAAGGCATTGCTGATAAAAACTATTTAATAGGTCAGTTTTTCTGTGTTGTTACACTATTGTATGTTTTATATTTTTTATCTTACAAAGTAATTTTATGATTATTAGATTTTACTAATATTAATATATTGATTGAAATTTGTTTATGTCATGCATTATTATTATTATTATTATTATTATTATTATTATTATTATTATTATTATTATTATTATTATTAGGTTGTAGACATAGAATCTAAAGAGAATTTCTCTTAATTTGGTAATATATTTATATAAATTAAATAATGTAATACCTTATTTTATAATACTTGATAAGCATGTGAATCCAGTGACATACACTACTAATGCAGTGTATAAAAAAGTATTCCAAATTCTATATATGTTAGAGGTTAGTAACTTTTGTTTCACATATTTTCATCATTAATATATTTATCTAAATTAATTCATCTAACTGTTGAGTTCTCAATTTAGTGTCATTTTGATGCTAAATACCCTCTCTTTTGATCTCTTTCTTGTAGTCTTGTAATTCTTAGCTCATATTTTGAGTAGTTTAGATTAGTTTTAGTTTTCTTTGATCTTTTAATAAATGGAGTGATTTCATAATTCTTTTATGCGATTTAATGGCTTTATTTGCTATTTTTAGTGTAGGTTGAGTTGGTAAAAAGTTCGTGTTAGAAGATGGAATGCTAGAGCTGAAATTCTGAAAATGCTGATGTGAATGCTGTCTCTCACAGCTATAGCGGTAGAATTTACAGCTATAGCGGTGGAGTGCTGAAAAAAGGATTTTGGAGCCTTCTTCTCTGCCAGTTACCGCTATAGCGGTGGATCTTCACCGCTATAGCGGTAAAACCTGAAAAAACTCAATTTTAAGCTTTCTTCTCTGCCTCCCACCGCTATAGCGATAGTTCGCGATCCTGCACTGATATAAATGCATCAGAACATACTTTTTAGGTCAATTCTGATCCGAGGGAAAAGGGAAAGCGCCGTTTTGGCTGAGAAGAGCAAGGGGAACCTGATTTTCAAGGCTTGGGGAGCTCAATCCATCATCGCACATCAGATTCATGGCCATCTTTATCCCTTTTTCTGCTTTCTTCTGTTTATTTTCTATGAGTAGCTAGATTTTCTATCTAGGGTTACTATGAACTTGACTCTTGAATAGATTTTACATTCTCTCATGTATTTGTAACCTTATTTCAATTAATATAAGTCTTTCTATCCATTTTATTGTTGCGTTATATGGACTTGATCAATCTATATGTATGCTTGTTGCTGTCTTCGAACTCGGCAGAGGGAGGTGAGAGTATAACACTGAATAGGAAGGACGAGTGCGTGAACCTTACTAAGTGTTTTCGCTTGTTAGCTAATAGGAATGTGAGTTAATCTCGTTTAATCAAAGCTAGGTTGGTTGTATTAGGCTTAGCCCACACAAGAAATTGCGTAGGAGTTGAGTAACTTAATTGAGATTCGGAGGATTCTTTTAAGTTATTAGAATAACCTATGATTAACTTATAGGATTGAATAAGTTGCGAGTGCGTGAGAGGGGTTTTGTAATTTCTAGGATGGAGGAGAGGGATTAGTGACCCTAAGCTTTAATTAGACTATTTCATCAGTTTTTGCATTGTTTACTATTATTAAAAGAAAACATAAATATTTACTGTTATTTATTTTTTTTATCATTCATTGGCTAAAGCTATCTTCAATCCAATTGTTTCGTCCAACTAATTCAATTAAATTTCTTGGGTACTTAGTCGCTTAGTCCTCGTGGGAACGATACTTTTACTCTCAAATCACTATATTACTTGTGCGATTGGTGCGCTTGCCAAATCGATCAACACTAACATCTTATTTTTTGTTCTATTTTTCATTTGATATTATTTACATTCAATCTTTAAGGCATTTGTATCTAATGAATTATCTTATATATGTTTTAACATGACCTAAACGTCTCATTATTTTTATACATGTATTCTTTTATATGTATCTTAATTATTCTTATTTATTTGATAAGCAAAAATTGTGACATTTGTGTTAACCTGTGTATCGGATTGGAGAAATATTTTAGTTGTTTGGATGATTTATTTTTTTTCATTCACATTGTATGTAGATATTCTAAAGTGTCTGTCTCTTTTGCCAACCACTATATCTTTTCTATCAATTAATTATTATTATTATTATTATTATTATTATTATTATTATTATTATTATTATTTACAAAAGTTTTTAGTGTTGTAAATTACTAGTGTATCACACAAGTCATAACATTAGTTTTTATATATTACATGTTTCTAAGATCACCACTCATTTGTAACAAATTGTTGTATAAATCAAAGTAATTGTGGTAAATTATAATTTAGTTTAATTCATATCAAAAAATATTGTCTTTAAAGAATATTTCGTAACACCAAATAAATTTTCAAAGCAAAATTTTTCCTAAAAATTAAATAGGTCCTTCTAGGATAAAACCTAGATACCAGAACAACAATAACTAAACTTAAATAAACAAGCCAAAAAATTGTAAAAGTCTTTCTCTAGACTCTCTCATTCTTCTACTTAAATTTAATATCAACTCATATTTAATTCGAAATAAAATTAATATTAACTCATATTTAATGCGAAATATTGGAAATGATCTTCACAAATTTGTCAATATTAATTTTAATTAACATGATTAGTAATGACCTATACGTATTTAATAATTTGTTCCTTATTCCAACTTTTCAATTAAATATTTTTTTCCATATTCAATGTAACTAAATATCTCTTAAATTGAAAATCTTCACAAATTCTTTAACCTTGTAATTAATGTAATTAGTAATGACTTATATATCCTTAATAATTTGTTCCATGTTTCAACTTTCCAATCAAATATGTTTTCCATATTAAATGCAACTGAATGTCATTTATGATAATCGAAAATTAATATTTTAAAATGTAATGTGAAAAAATTAATATTAACTCATATTTAATGAAAATAGTGAAAATCTTCACATATTTGTCAACACTATAATTAAATAATTAGTAATGACTTATACGTGCCTAATAATTTGTTTCATATTTCACCTTTTCAATTAAATATTTTTTATCCATATTAAATATAATTGAATATCTCTTACGGTAATCAAAAATTATATTTTAGAATACAATATAAATAAATTAATATTAATTCATATTTAATGCAGAATATTGACAATCTTCATAGATTTATCAATCTTATAATTAATGTAATTAGTAATTGCTTATACGTGCCTGATAATTTATTTCTTATTCTAACTTTTCAATTAAGTGTTTTTTTTCATATTTAATGTAATTAAATGTCTCTTACGGTAATCAAAAATTTTATTTTAAAATATAGTGTGAATAAATTATTGTTAACTCATATTTAATGTAGAATAATGAAAATCTTTCACATATTTGTTAACCTTGTAATTAATGTAATTAATAATTACTCTATACATATAAATCAATAGTTAATGCTGAACAAATCAAGTCATTTTCTTACTAGATCATTAGTATTAGAGAAGAAACTATGGATTATGAAAATATTTGTAAGTCAACTATTGAAATTTCTGATGACTTACTAATCAAAGTTGTTGATGATCCTTTATTTTCAATTGTAAAAAACACATACACTAATCCTATATCCGATAGCATTTGTAAAACTAATGCAAATACAAATACAATGGATGATCTCCACACACAATAATTTTTTAACAACATCATATTGTCTAGTATTCGAAACCATGAACTAAAGTTGAAGATTGGTGCTCCAATGATGTTACTTAGAAATATTGAAAAATCAATGGGTATTTGTAACAGTAATAGACTGGTTGTGTTTCGATTTAGTAAGCATGTCATCGAAGCAACAATTATCTTTGAAAAAATATTGGAGAAAAAATTATAATTCTCAGAATAATAATTATTCTATCAGATTCAAAATTGTCTTTTCACTACAAGAAAAAATAAGATTAGCGACGGAAAAATCCGTCGCCAAATTAGTAAAATTCTGTCGCAGAAACTTTCGTCACAAATGATTTGCGACGGATCCAATATCCGTCGCAAATTTTAATTTTCATCACAAATAAAATTTGGAAATTTGCGATTTTGTCGCTAATTCCGTCACAAAAATGTCCGTCGCCAATTCCGTCGTTGATCAGCGACAAAAGTTTGTATGAAAATTCCGTCGCTAATTTTTAGACTTTTTTTAAATATATTTTGCCAGTCATGATAATTCTGAAGTTAATTGGAAACCTGTGAACAGATAGAAATATAACCAACAAACACTAGCCAACAATTATAACATTTAATTACATAATGTTTTGCATTGACAATCACACAAAAGTTAAAGTCATTCACTTTCAGCAATTGGTTTGTATCTTGTAAGCTGAGTCTTTACACATAAACAATTATATGTGACAGTTTCAATAGTAAAAATAAAAATAGTTTGAAAATTTTGATACTTAATAAAGATAGTAATCGTACAATAAAAACATCAAATGTGGTATATAAAGAAGCTTTTAATAACTTGTGCTGAAGTAAGTATTTATATAAATTCAAACATATGTGTTGTGTCTATAGCTTGATGAAATAGTCATGCATTGCACAGATCACCACACTAGTTGATGTATAAATTGAAACAATTGTGGTAAATAATAATTTAGTTTGAGTTATGTTAAAAAACACTATCTTTAAGGAATATTTCATAACACCAGATACATTTTCAAAGCAAAATTTCTCACAAAATTAAATAGGTCATTTTGGGATGAAACCTAGATGCCAGAACAACAATAACTAAACTTAAATAAACAAGTCAGAAAATTGTAGTAGTCTCTCACTAGACTCTTTCTCATTCTTCTACTTAAATTTAATTATGTGTGTGTATGTGTAAGAATGAGGAACTCAATCAATTTTAAAAGATAAGATCAACCTTGAAAATTGACTAGAAATATTATAGGGAAAATGATTAGAACTTTTAAGAAATCCTGTGGAAACAATCAATTTACATTAATTTCTAATTAAAATAAATAGGCTTTTTTTAATCAAATCATAATTGACATATTTAAATTTAAAATATTTTCTTTAAAATTATTCCAAAAATATTTTCACAGCATTTTTAAAGATTCTTTTTAAAATATTCTAATTTTCACAATAATACATGACATATTTCAAAAAAAGATTTTAAATGAAATAATGTTCTAGGTTATTACACGAGTGTAAATGTTTCGAGTCTAATGTTTTTTATATTATAAATCATATCTAGATATATAAGACATAATTTACAGAGCCATTGGTGAAGCATATAACTTCTATGAGCTAATAAACTCTTAATGTAAGTTAGAGGTCTTACCAATCACATTACACCCTCGTAGTTCTTGCTATTGATGTTGTTGTGCGCACACCTAGTATTCATAAGTGTTCTAAAGATTTTGTCACAATCTCATAGAAGTTGCCCTCACTCCACATTCACATAGGTGATTTCTTCATGTGTACCTACAATGAATACACCGCTCATAAGGATCATGAAAATCTTTTAAGAGTTTCGTTCAACATTTCTATCAAATACATTCTAACACTTTTACACTTACATCATAGGAAAAAGAGACTAAATAATAGTTCTAGCAGAATTAACAAATAACTTATTATTATTTATTTGAACTATCTTCATGGATCTCCAATCACAAACATTATATTACCATCACTGTTAATTATACAGTAAATAATATTTAATTATTTGTACATTTATGGAAAGTAAATCTAATATAATTAATTAGTCATAATAAATACTGATTCCATCAAATCTATAAACATAAATGATTTAATTTTTTTATAAAAAATAAAACACAATACGAGTTTTGATACAGTGTAAAATAAATTACTACCTGATAACACAATGCTAACTCTACAACATTATAGTGAAATTTGCAATAGATTTTAAGAATATTAAGTTTTTTATATTTATAACAATATTACAATTTTTTTAAGGATTGAAATGTTATTCTACATATAGTTAAATTTCATTATATTTTTAAAAATAATATTTTATTTTAATTTGTTATTGTACAAATCTACATATCATATTATACTATATATTGAGCTTTATCTTTTTCATAAAAAATTAAATCATTTATAATTGTAAATCGCATAAAATCAATATTTATTATGATTAATTATATTAAAATTATTTTCTATAAATGCACAAAGCGATTAAGTAGTTCCGACTTATTCATAAAGACATAAATTATTTCTTTCTTCTCGCCAATTTTAATGTTTTCTAACTATTTTCCTTTTAATTCTAAACTTATTTGTTCTGATATCACTTGTTGTAACGACCTTGCTTCTTTCTAATACTCTTAACCATTTTTTTAACTGACTGTGATATCCATTAATTCTTCTGGCATCTCCTAAATTTCTAATTTGGTATAACCCTACTGTTACAATAACACTGGAGATTTCAATAGATCTTTTTTTTGAACATAAAGGTTGTGAACTTAATTCTGTACTGAATCCAATTCTAGTTCAATCTTGCCTTCTTTCATAAAATTCAAAAACCTTTCTTTAAACTAATGATGAGGGGAAGTTTTCTACTTTAGCTACGTTACTTCATGATTATCAACCTTTAACATTGGGAGTCAAAAAAAAACGTCTTTTGCTGTTCTGACTTCTGTGGCTGTGCAATCCACTATCATGAGCTTTCCAGTTGGCTATTCATCCAAAATTAGAGTTTGAGTATTTTCTGTATAAAAAATAAATTTTACAACGTGTTTAATTAAATTTAATGAAAATATTTTTTTGACGCATAATTAATTTAATTTCTCATTGTTACATTGCTCAAATCTAACGCTAATTCTCAATCTTAATCATGGTTATAACATTAGAGCATAACCATTACTTTTAATTAATTTTAATTTTGTTTTTGAATTTAATGTTATCTGAAGTTTTAACAATAATTGTCACATCCCAAAAATTGAACATGTGAAAAGATACTACTCATGAAATAAAATTTTCAAACATACGTCATTTACATATATTCTGTAAGGTTTTACATTCAACCTTAATCATTCATTCCACACTACAGAATTATATTCATCTGATAAGCAAATATAGACATACATAGTCTGATATTTCTATCTCATCGCAAGCCTAGGAGACCTATAGAAAGTACAGAGCGTTCCTAGTATCCACATTAATAAGTACTGGTATCCCACCAGACAGAAATAGAGGATAATTCCAATGGGCTTCTATTCTTCAAATGGATACTCTTGTTCTTTGTTTTCTGTATCTGAAAAAATAATCATAGGGAGTGTGAGTTTATTTAAAAACTCAGTAAGTAAATAACTGTACTATATAAAATATCAAAAGTACAAATACCACATTTACTCATAATTAATTATCTTATACATCGAGTAGTATGGGACTCTAACCATTTCAAACTCATGAATAAGATTTCATAGATATACACCGAGTAGTATGGGACTCTAACCCTTTCAAACTCGTGAATAAGATTTCTTAGATATACGCCGAGTAGTATGGGACTCTAACCCTTTCAACTCGGGTATAGGTTTCATAGATATACACTGAGTAGTATGGGACTTTAACCCTTTCAAACTCATGTATTAGATCCCGTATATCTTTACTCATTAATAAGATAGAGAGAATTTATCACATAGTACAATTGCCATGAAATAAAATAATTTCTACATACTCTTATTTCTACCGATCATCTTATACTCCCATATGAAAAATTGATTGCTTATTATCCCAATAATATTGTAAATGGGACTTATATTGTACTTTGACTAGTAATATCAAATTAGCTTAGCAAGGTTATTCACTCACCTTGATGTTTGTCCAAGTCTACCTTATTCCACACTAGAATTTGTGTAGGAAAATTTCCTAGTAAAATATATTACAAGGAAACATAAGAAAGGAAACAAAATCACGAAAATACGTAAAATTTTCTGATTGCTACAGTAACGGTTTGCTACAGTAACGGTTCGCTACAGTGCCGGTCGCTACAGTAATGTTGACTGCTACAGTAACGTTGACTGCCGACACTACAGTAACTGCTACAGTACCCGAAGAAAATTTTCCAGATTTTTTTCTAAAATTTCTGGTCGCTACAGTAACTCGAAGAAAAATTCCAGATTTCCAGTTGCTACAGTACTTCGAATTTTGCAGAAAATCTTTCAAAAAATTCATCCTTTCCTTTCTTTTGATTCAAAACCAGAATCTCAACTCTTTTAACTGATTATAACTCAAATATAACTTCTAAAACAACTGAGATTCACGAATTATCATCAAAATCTTCAAGAACAAAACCTCCTCTAATCTTCCATATAAACTGAATTTTAAAGAAAATAATGAGATTAAAGCTTACCTTTGATCCTTACAAAGCTTTTGAACCGAACAAACAATCAAAACTCTGAAGATCAAAGAAAGGATTTGAAAAGAGGATGAAGAAGAGAGAAAACGTTTTTTCTGCCTTCCTTCGGCTGAGTGAAAAATGAGGGGGTACTATTGAAACTTTATATTAAATATTTCTAATGGGTTATTCAATAACCCATGGGTATCCATAACCCAACATCCAAACCCATCCAGTCAATTTACAATAAATGGACTAATTGACCATTCTGAAACTACTTTTCCATAAATTTCACCATTCTTAGAATATATCCCACATTGTGCAAATATTTAGTCTAGTCATTTAACTCAATTTTCATAAATAATATTCAAAGAGAACAATTAAATATGAAAATTAAAAATGACCAAAATAAATAACTAAAGTAACGTTGTACATTCTAAAATACTCTTAAGCGAATTATATTCCGAAATTAACGGGTATTACATTTTATCCCCCTTAAAAGAATTTGGTCCTCCGAATTAAAATCTTACCTCAAGTTTCAAATAAATATGGATAGTTTTTCCACATTTCATCTTCTACCTCCCACGTAGCTTCCTCGCGAGAATGATTTCTCCAAAAAACCTTGACAGTAGGAATTTCTTTAGTGCGCAATTTCTTGACTTTTCTATCAAGGATAGCTACTGGTACCTCTTCGTAGGTGAGAGTTTCATCAAAATGAACTTCTTGGGGTTGAATGACATGAGAAGGATCAGGAAGATACTTCCGTAGCATGGACACATGAAATATTGGATGAACTCCCTCTAGGTTGGAAGGTAGGTCTAGGCGATATGCCACATTACCCACTCTGTCTACAACCTCATATGGGCCAACATACCTCGGACTAAGCTTGCCTTTCTTCCCGAATCTCATTACTCCCTTCATAGGTGAGATTCGTAAGAAAACCATATCACCTATTGCAAATTCAAGGTCACGTCGTCGGTTGTCCGCATAAGACTTCTGTCTACTCTGAGCAGTTAACAACTTCTCTCTGATCAGTTTAACTTTATTTATATCTTCCTGTATCATCTCAGGTCTAAATATTTTGGTTTCACCAAGTTCAAACCAACCTATAGGAGATCGACACCGTCTCCCATATAAAGCCTCAAAATGTGCCATCTGAATACTAGCTTGGTAACTGTTATTATAAGCAAATTCAATAAGAGACAAATGATCTTCCCAACTTCCACTGAAATCCATCACACAAGCTCTTAGCATATCCTCTAAAGTCTGAATTGTCCTTTCGGACTGTCCATCAGTCTGAGAATGGAATGCTGTGCTAAGATTCACTTTAGTACCCAAAGCCTCTTGAAAGACTTTCCAGAACCGAGAAGTAAACTGAGGTCCTCGGTCTGATATAATGGATATTGGTACACCATGAAGTTTCACTATTTCTTTAACATAAAGTCGAGTAAGTTTTGCTACACTGAAAGTGGTATGAACAGGAAGAAAATGTGCTGACTTAGTAAGTCGATCCACTATGACCCATATTGAGTCATTTCCTTTTGTTGACCGAGGTAAACCTACTACAAAATCCATAGTGATCCTTTCCCACTTCCACTCGGGAATATCTAATTTTTACATCAAACCAGGTGGTCGTCGATGTTCAGCTTTAACTTGCTGACAAGTCAAACATCGAGCTACAAAGTCAGTCACATCTCGCTTCATGCCCTCCCACCAGTAAACTTGTTTCAAGTCCTGATACATTTTCACAGCACCAAGATGTACAACGTAGGGCGAACCATGAGCTTCCATTAAGATTTCATATTTCAAAGATTCAATGTTGGGGACACAAACTCTCCCATTAAACCATAAGACTCCTTCTTCATCTACCAAGAAACTTGGTGCTAGACCTTGCCTTGCCTTATCTCTGATTTTGACCATATCAATGTCATTTTCTAAAGTTACTTTTACTTTTTCAATAAGGGATGATCTAACTGTTAAATGAGCCAGAAATGTACCTGACTCAGTGATCTCGAATAATACTCCATCAGCTTCCAATTCTTGTAGTTCATGTATTAGAGACCTCCTTATAATGGCAATGTGAGCTAAACTTCCCATAGACTTTCGACTTAGAGCATCAGCCACTACATTTGCTTTACCTGGATGGTAAAGGATGGTACAATCATAATCTTTCAAAAGTTCCATCCATCTTCGTTGCCTTAGATTGAGATCTCTCTGGTCAAAAATGTACTTAAGGCTTTTGTGATCTGTAAAAATTTGACAAGTCTCCCCATACAAGTAATGTCTCCAAATCTTTAGGGCAAACACTACAGCTGCCATTTCCAAATCATGAGTGGGGTAATTCAATTCATGCTTTTTAAGCTAACGTGAGCCATAAGCTATGACTTTACCATGTTGCATCAACACACACCCTAAGCCTATCTTTGAGGCATCACAGAATACAGAGTAACCCCCTGGTCCTGATGGTAGGATTAAGACTGGTGCAGAAGTTAAACACTTTTTCAATTGGGTGAAACTTTGCTCACATGAATCATCCCAAATGTATTTAACATTCTTTCGGGTTAACTTATTTAATGGGAGAGCCGTCTTAGAGAAATCTTTGACAAAACGACGGTAATATCCTGCTAAGCCGAGAAAACTACGTACTTCAGACACAGTTGTTGGTCTAGGCCATTGTTTTACTGGTTCAATTTTACTTGGATCAACATGAATACCTTCTTAGGAAATAACATGTCCCAAAAACGTTACATGACTCATCCAGAATTCACATTTTGAGAGCTTTGCGTACAACTGATGCTCTCTCAAGGTCTGAAGCACTATTCTCAAATGCTCAGTATGTTCCTCATGACTCTTTGAATATACCAAAATATCATCAATAAATATAATTACAAACTTATCAAGGAATGATTTGAACACTCTGTTCATTAAATCCATAAATGCTGCTGGTGCATTTGTCAACCCAAAAGACATCACAAGAAACTCATAATGTCCATACCGTGTACGAAAAGCAGTCTTAGGTATATCATCATTCTTAATTCGTAACTGATGATATCCAGACCTTAGATCAATGTTTGAGAAGTATTTTGCTCCTTGAAGCTGATCAAACAAATCATCTATCCTTGGTAAAGGATACTTATTCTTCACTGTGACTTTATTCAGCTGACGATAATCTATACATAATCTCATAGAACCATCTTTCTTTTTCACAAAAAGAACAGGAGCACCCCAAGGTGAAAAACTTGGGCGAATGAACCCTTTGTTTAACAAATCTTCCAATTGTTCTTTAAGTTCTTTTAGCTCAACAGGAGCCATACGATAAGGTGGAATAGAAATTGGTCGTGTGTCTGGGACCAAATCAATACTGAACTCAATATCTCTTTCTGGCGGTAATCCAGGTAAATCTTCTGGGAATACATCTGGGAATTCATTAACCACATGAATGTCTTCTAACTTCTGTTCTTTCTTTTCTAAATCTTTGATAAAAGCTAGAAATCTCTGACATCCCTTTCGTAACATACGCCGGGCACTTAACATAGATATCATGTTGCAAGGTACATCACTTCGATGTCCTTGAAACACAAAATTACTCCTCCCCGGCATATTAAAGGAAATAACTTTGTCACGACAATTTATAGTAGCATGACAAGAAGATAGCCAGTCCATCCCTAAAATCACATCAAAATCTAACATATTGAGAACCATAAGATCTATCTCAGTTTCCGTGCCTCCAACGATTATTTTACAAGAACGATAACATGTTTTAACCATCAAAGTCTCTCTCATCGGTGTGGAAACCAAGAATGGTTCTTTAAGAGTAATTGAATCAAATGCAAATCTCTTGGAAAATAGGGGTGACACATATGAGTGAGTAGAACCGGGGTCAAACAAAATACGTGCAGCAAAAGTATTAACAGATAATATACCTGTAACTACAGCATTGGATGTTTGAGCATCCTGTCGGGTTAGAACATATACTCTTGCATTTCCTCTGCCAGCAGCTTGTTTCCCACGGTCACCTTGGCCTCTTCCAGAACCTCTTCCCATACTACCCCCTATTGAAGGGGTTGGTGTTCGAGTAATAGAAGCAAAAATAGACTGTGGTCGAGGTGGTAAAGTAGACCCTTGACCTGGTCTTGTCATGAGCTGAGGGCACTCCCTTATAAAATGTCCTTTTTGTCCACAGTGAAAACAGCCTGTACCAACAGTGTTTAACCTGCATTCTCCGAAGTGAAACTTTCCACATTCAGGACATTGAGGTTTTTCCCTTCTACCTTGAGTACCTCCTCTACTAGAAGAGCTAAAACCACCCCTGTTCTCTGAACGAGGCTTAGCCACACTGGCTATAGAATAAGATGACTTAGTAGGAGTGGCTGGAGCATGTTGTGATACAGTAAAAGTCCCTGAGTCTTCCCCTTGATCAAAAGATCTCCTATATCTGGCCTTCTTCTTTTGACGATATTCTTCTTTATTCTTTGACCTCCTTTCCATTCTTCGGGCCACATCAACAGCTTCTGAGTACGAAGAGTAATCATTCATATTAGAACCCACTTGATCATATAAGGCATCACGAAGCCCTTCCACAAACTTTTCTATTTTCTTCCTTTCAGAAGGAATGATTTCAGGGGCATATTCAGATAATTTAACAAACTGAGCTGAATATTCATCAACAGTCATGGTTCCCTGTCGTAGATACAGAAAATCCCTGGCCCTAGATGATCGTTCACTTGCGGGAAGAAATTCATCCATAACCAATCTGTAAAATTCTGTCCACATAACTGGCGGTGCGCCTTGAATTCTAGCTTTCTTCCAGTTCCTCCACCATTTAACAGCCCTACCCTTTAACTGAAAAGAAGTGAATTCTACCTTTTGAGTAGGAGAACACCCTATAGCATCACAGATTGCTTCACAATCTTCAAGGAAACATTGTGGGTCCTCTTTGGTATCTTCCCCTAAAAAAGTAGGAGGCCTCATTTTCTGGAATTCAGACATTCTTACCTCCCTTACGTTATCTCCTCCAGCTAACTGAGCTGGTGGTACAATTTTAGCTTCGACAATAGGAGGATCCACTGGCAGGTTAGCTTGTGCAGCTCGACCCCTCATTTCAGCCTCAAATCGGTCAAATCGTTCATTCATCAAATTAATCACATGTGCAATAGTTGCATTGCCAACGTGAGCATCAGGTTCGACTCTCCTTGCTTGCTCACTAGTTGCGCCCTCAGTGCTTTGAGCATGTAAACTATCACCACGGTTAGGATCATCTTGCACATGTACTGGTGGATTTATGGCCCTCCTTGGACCCATATGCTCATTATTATTAGAAGATCCTTCTGACATTGTACTGTCACAGATCTACACACATAACAAACAATTTTCAGACATAATCAAAATATCACTTACTAGCCCCACTGAGAAGTTATCTATAAAATGACGTTATACTCTACAAGGTCTTTTATGGAACCTAATCCTATGGTCATGCTGCGGCTCATGACAATAGGGAAGGGCCCAGAAAGATCACTTTGCTCTGTACTCTATAGGGGACCTATAAAACCTATCCTCTGATACCAAATTTGTCACATCCCAAAAATTGAACATGTGAAAAGATACTACTCATGAAATAAAATTTTCAAACATACGTCATTTACATATATTCTGTAAGGTTTTACATTCAACCTTAATCATTCATTCCACACTACAGAATTATATTCATCTGATAAGCAAATATAGACATACATAGTCTGATATTTCTATCTCATCGCAAGCCTAGGAGACCTATAGAAAGTACAGAGCGTTCCTAGTATCCACATTAATAAGTACTGGTATCCCACCAGACAGAAATAGAGGATAATTCCAATGGGCTTCTATTCTTCAAATGGATACTCTTGTTCGTTGTTTTCTGTATCTGAAAAAATAATCATAGGGAGTGTGAGTTTATTTAAAAACTCAGTAAGTAAATAACTGTACTATATAAAATATCAAAAGTACAAATACCACATTTACTCATAATTAATTATCTTATACATCGAGTAGTATGGGACTCTAACCATTTCAAACTCATGAATAAGATTTCATAGATATACACCGAGTAGTATGGGACTCTAACCCTTTCAAACTCGTGAATAAGATTTCTTAGATATACGCCGAGTAGTATGGGACTCTAACCCTTTCAACTCGGGTATAGGTTTCATAGATATACATTGAATAGTATCTTTTCAAATGTTCAATTTTTGGGATGTGACAATAATGTTGATGTAACTATCTCTATTGCGAGATTGGCTCCCCTCTAGTCACTGGAGGGCTGGTGGGGAGTCATACTTGTTGAATCTAATGATCTAACGGGCATGAAATTAAATTGGTCAAATTTTTTTTATTTTTTTGATTAATATTTGGCTTCCCTCTTGTGTCTGCTGGAGACTCCAGCGTAGGAGGGGAGCCAAACCCCTCTATTGCACGTTAGTGTCAAATATTTAAAATTGAAATTTTAATTCATTTTTTGAATTGTTCTTGAGTATAAATGATAAATTTAATCATATTATAACTAAAAATTAAAGTATGGAATGATTTGGAAGATCAAACTGTGAGAGAAAATCATGAAAGTGAATAATATGAACTAAAGTGAACAAACTAAAAAAATTATAAGGGATATTTTGACAAAGAAAAAAAATAGATTCTTAAATTAGGGACCTAGACGAAATAGAAGATGAGTTTATATCGAAAATTGGATAAAAGAAAAAAATTGACTAAGGACTAAATTGAATAATTGAAACTTTTTAAAAAAAATTGAAAAAAATTTGTCAAAAAAATTTAAAAAAATTAAAAAATATTAAAAAATATTTTTTGGCTGCCACACCAAAAAAATTTTTGGACCGTACACATGGTTGCTATGTGACAGGTGCTTTTTGCTACGTGACGGTCTAGTCAGCATTTCATTGAATTGACTGATGATGTTACAAAAAATAGTGTATGTGCTAAAATTTGAAACATAAAGGATATAACTGGGTTAAAAAAAATTTTGTGACATAAATAAAACTCAATGTTAACCTTAGAAACATAAAGTACGATTTTACTTATTATAAATATATAACTTCAATATCTTTAGGTGGCTTTAGTGCGAAATATTACATATTTTTAATTTAATCTTTAAATATTATATTTTAATTTAATTTTAAAAAAGTTATACTTATTTTAATTTAATTATTTTTATTATTAAATAATTAAATATATCATTATTAAATCTTAAAATTTTGTGCACTAAAAATTTTTTTAAACAACTTTTTAGAAATTAAATTAAGACTAATGATCGTTAGCAATTATGAAATAGTTGTAATCTTTTGATATAAAATTGGTAATTTACTCCACTGTTCGGCGAAGTCTAATAATAACATTTTCTATCCACCGCCCTAGCAAATCGATGTTCCCCAGTATTTGTTCTGCCAAACCCTGACGGCCGTCGTTCTTAGCCCTAGTCGCGGCGATCACATCTCTCTAGCCGCACCGCCGTCGACCGTCATCAACCAGCAGGAGGAAATCTTGGTAATCCTCCTTCGAATCAGTCATCCAACTTCCCTGCTTTAGAATTTTTGCATCGATATTTCACCAAAACACACTGCATCGTCTTCCTCCTCAAATTTACGGTAAGCGCGGGCTCCACCATGAAGCTCTCCTTTTCCATCCCATCAAAATCCAGTTCCAAGTCAAACCCTATCGCGTCCTCCCGGAACTTCGACGGTGTTGCGAATAACGAAGATGGAAAGGCCAACTCCAAAGAGTACGTTACAGAGTTCGATGCATCTAAATCCCCAGTTGATCCTAACAAATCCAGGAACATAGTTATCCCTCCTATAAAAGATGAATGGGATCAGTTTAGGGCCAAGAGAATGAAGAATCTGGACTTACCCATCACTGAATCCAACGGAACTGAGTTGGGATTTGAGTTGGATACGTCGAACGCTGTGGAACTAGGCTCGGAGATGTCTTATGGTCTGAATCTTCGACGGGTAGGGAAGAATCACGGGGACGACGGTAAGCAATCTGCTGGTGACAGTAGCTTTGGTGGTGACGCTGGTGATGATAATGGCAGGTCACGACCTGTTTCTATAGAGTCTGTGGTGCTGCAGAAATTTAAAGACGATATGAAGAGGTTACCAGAGGATCAAGGATTTGAGGAGTTCAAAGACGTCCCTGTTGAGGGCTTTGGTGCAGCGCTGCTTGCTGGGTATGGTTGGCGTGAAGGAATGGGCATAGGAAAGAATGCCAAGGAGGATGTGAAAGTTGTACAGTATGAGAGGAGGACTGCCAAAGAGGGATTGGGTTTTGTTAGCGATAATGCTCAGATTCGGAGTTCAAAGGAATCGAAAATACCCAAGGAGAATGGCACAGATGGGTCTTCTGTTGGGAAGATTGTTAGAATTATTGAGGGCAGAGATGCAGGATTGAAGGGTAAAATTGTGAGAAAAGTCAAAGATACATGTATTATATTGAAGCTTTTGAAGAGTGAAGAGGAAGTGAAAGTGGACATTCATGATATTGCAGAACTCGGTTCTGTTGAAGAAGAGAGGTGTTTGAAGAAATTGAAGGAGTTAAAGATTCAACATACTGATAAAGATAAAGTTTCACATAGTAAACGCAATAGAGATGGCGGAAGGAGAGGCCATCGTGAAGCTGAAATGGATATTAAAAGGGATAGTATGAAGGAAGAACAGGGTAAAAAACAAGTTTCGTGGCTTACAAGTCATATCCGAGTCAGGGTCATTAGCAAAGATTTCAAAAGAGGGCGATTGTATTTGAAGAAGGGAGAGGTTCTGGATGTCGTTGGGCCTACTACCTGTGATATATCTATGGATGGCAGCAAGGAGATCATCCAAGGTGTATCCCAAGACCTTCTTGAGACTGCTATACCCCATCGTGGGGGGCCAGTTCTTGTATTATATGGCAAACACAAAGGTGTATATGGGAGCCTAGTTGAGAAGGATTTAGACAGAGAAAGTGGTGTTGTTAGGGATGCTGATACGCATGCACTGATCAATGTGCGGCTTGAACAAATTGCAGAGTATATAGGTGACCCAAGTATTCTGGGATACTGATTTCGTTGTAGTCCTTGTAGAGCAGAACCTATTGTATGATCCTTTTGATTGATAATGTTTTCTTACGTAGCATTCTTAGTTCATAATCTGATGCAAGGTTTTCTATAATCCAGGTGGAGGAAAAAAAGAAAAACTATTTCGAAGTATGCATCTAGTGTATTCCTTATGTTATAGTTTAAGTTAATTCAAGGATGAAATAATTACAGGTTCATGTGCGTTATGTGTGCAATGTGTGGGTCTAGTTTGTAAACAATAGCTGACATATTTGGGGTTCTCACTAATAACATTGAGCATATTCTTTCACCTATTAGTTGTTTCTCATTATACCTTCTAAAAGTTTTGGTAGGAATAATGACGCTATGATTTTTTGGCAGTGCTCGGTTTATGCAGTTCACTAGTGTTCCTGGTTGTAATGTATGTATTTTCAAAGCTGTCTATTTGCCTTGACATTTTGTTACGAGATAGGATTGTGTTTTGATGGCTTTCGTTTCCTCTATGCTGTTGGCTGTTTTTGGCTGTTTCAAAGGAATCTCTGTTTTTGGCTGTTTCAAAAGAATCTCTATTGATGATATGCAGGGAGATTGGACAAACTCTATACATGCTATTTGTTGTATGATATGCAGGGAGAATCATTTTCATTATGATAAAGTTGGGAGCTCCTTGGAGCATATCTGTGGCTCGAGTGAGCAACTTTCAAACCATGTCTAATTAAGATTTATGCATTATGTTGTAGTTCTCTAGCAAGATTTAGATTTTTCTTTTTCCCAAAAAATAAATAGATATGAAACTTTCTGTGGCTGCTTTAAGGATTAATATGGTCAATATCTTCTTTCTTATTTTCCTTTCCTTTTTCTTCTGTGTGCGTGCGTGTTTTAATAGAAAGCACAATTAGAGAAATTGGAAAGCTTAGAACTTGCTTGCAGTAAACTGTTCTATTCTAGTGAACTTAGCTTTCCAAGAAAAATATGCAGTGGACCAAGACTTCAATAGCCGAAATGATTAATGAAGAACTTAATATTATGTTTATTAACAGAATGGTATAAGCTTGAAAACTAGCACTAGATCACTCTAGTTGGGATCAAAGTACACTTAATTTTATAAAAAGGAATGGAAAGTACTCTGTTAAAGGCCATGTTGGTATTATTGCTTATGAATCTGTATGACTGAACTTTACTGCTCATAGAACAGTGTCTATTGGCAGAAAACCTGTCTTTTAGTAGGGAAAAATAGAAAACGTGGCCCTGGATTTAACTTGATGACCAGTTGATATCAAAGTGAGTAAATATGACACCTTCTTGAACATTTCATTTTTCTTTATTTCATCATCACCAGCGCTTTTCAAGATGTTTTTTATTTTAAGGCGTATGTACAGATACTTGAGATAGCTCTGGCTTGATTCATATATGCCATAGCAGTTTAGTTGAAGTAGTTATATACATGCTATTCCATGAATTAGCATGCCTGCGTCCAACTTACTGGTGAAATCATGCATTACATGGGAAATGTAAAGAATGTCAGCCTTGAAGTAGGCTTTATGGATACCCTTATTTTCAAAATCAGCACTTTTAGTTTTATGTGCTAAATGCTTTATTTTTAAGTGAGGTGCAGTTAACAAGTGTAATGTTCATATGGTATGCTTCGGATCAAGAAACATGGATACGAGATAGACATCCCAACACAATAGAACATGTAGTGCTTTGTTGCAATTTGTAGTGCTGGGGCACGTCTAATATGATTACCAGACACATTGGAAAGATATAATTTTGTTTTTGAAGTATCATTGCTTCTTATTTTTCTGTTCTTTTATGAAATTTTGATGTCACTTTTGCATACCAAAACTGGTTCCTCTTGTTTTAATCACTGAGGTGCTGCTATTACATTTTGGTAGTTCCTTCCAATTCTTTATCAGTTTGTCTTTGCTGATCATCTTAATGGTGTTTATTTATTTATGAGCTATCAGCTTATTGGCTTGGTGATTAACACTCGTATTTGACCATATTTGATTTGATCATCAGTGTTATGGGCAGTCTTGTGGGAAAATAAAAAATGTAAATACTATTACCCATCTTATCTACCATACAGGTAATAGTTATTAACTGCTTTTTGTTATGAATGGAATGCAGCCATCTTGCTTTTCAAGTTCAACAAATGCATTGAAGAACTTATTTAGAATCGTCTTATCTCTTCTGGTTTGAAGGATATCATTCACATGGTCACACTGCATAATTAGCTTCTCTTTGGTATCTTGTGAACTGTTTTGGTGTACACTGCCATTGGGATTAAAGGGAATGCTGTACTCTCTTTTTTTTTATTTCATTTAATTTTTATTAATGCTAACCTCTCCACTAATTATATGAAGGTTAGTAATATTCGCATTTAGTAACTAGACCGAAGCACTTGACTATTTTAATAAAAGATTAAACAAAAATGAAATGTTAAAATTATTTTCTTATTAGAGCATTACAAATGGAGGTCTCATTTGAGCCAAAGTTCTTGAGTGATCAAAGTTAAATCTAAAATCATTTATTTTCTTTCTTTTAAGATAAAAACACTTGTTCAAACCATGAAAATACACCCAATGTTGGTTAATTACAATATTAGTGACAGTTTGATTCTTAAATATGTTAATGGTTCAATTTCTAAAGACGTCAGAGTGAAAAGAATCATTCCTTTTGTGTTCAGCAAATCGAAAAATATAAGGCATGTTTGATTCTGATTTTTGTTTTTATGTTTTTAGAGTAGTTTTGTTTACTTGAGAACAAAAATAAAATCTGTCTGAATAAATTTCTTTAAAAATATGTTTAAAAACAAAAAATAGAAGAATTTGTTTGAAATTCTTGTTTTAAAAAAATTTCAAAAATACAAAAAAAATATGTTAGAGAGAGAGATAGAGAGAGAACAGAGAGGATAGATAGGGGGAGAGGAGAGAGAAAGGAGAGATGGAGGAGAAGGAGAGAGGAGATGGGAGAAAGAGAGAATAGAGAGAAGAGATGGAGAAGAGAGAGCAAATCACAAAATTACGAGACTGTTATTAATAAAAACAAAAAATAACCCTTCAGAACATCTAAAATTGTTTTGATTTTATTTTTAAAACACCTATTCTGTTTTTCTGTTCTAAAAACAAAACACCTCTTTCAAATAGTTTTTTATTTTTTTTGTTTCTATTTTTAAAAGCAAAACACTGCTTTCAAAAAATAAAATAAAATATGCCCTCCTATCTTATTGAATATAAGATATCTTGACTACAAAACTATTAACATACCAAAACTTGGTCATGAACCCAACGAGTCCTCATGATGTTCGAATCATTCAATAGAGTGAAGGATCTGAATTCAAATATCAATTGAAATCAAAATTAATTGATAAAAATATTAATAAATGAAGTTTAAGTATTTTCAAGTCAATGGTTTGGTTATTGACTTGTTCAAGTGAAAGGCAAATGATTTTTTTCAGTTTGTGGATTTTTTTAGGTGTTTAAAGAGTGAGTTACATGGAAGGGTTTGTACATATTTTTTTATTAACTCATTATCAACAACCATTTCAAGTCAAGTTTAAATATTTTGAGTGGTGGTTTTGAATAGTTCAGTTTTATTATTATTTATGACACTATCCTTCGTATAAGAGTCCTTTGTCCATGAATGGACAATTTGATCCCTTGATTATAATTGCTCCGATATTAAATCAAAGATTATTTCAAGTTAAAAAGTTTAAACTATTAAGTGAAGATTCTTAAATATTTATAATTTCTAACTATCTAATACCCACCAATAGGGGTGAGCACAATTCAACTCAACCGAACTAACCTATACATTTGGATTGGGTTAGATTGAATTGACGGGTTAGGTTGGGTTCATTTTTTTTGAATCTGTCAAATAGCGGGTCGAGTAGTAGGTTGAGAATTTTTCAACCTCAACCAACTTGACAACCTGAGAATATATATATATATATATATATATATATATATAATTTTTTTCTTTTTTCTTTTTTTTTTATAATAGCTCACTCCGACTCCCCACTCCCCAATCCCCACCATTTCTGGCTGAGAGGAAGATGTGAGACAGAGAGGATTCGACCGAGAGAGAGATGCGAGACAGAGAGGGAGATCACGATGTAGAGAGGGAGATGCAAGACAGAGAGGATTTGGCCGAGAGGGAGATGCAAGACAGATAGTTAGAGAGGATTTGGCCGAGAGGGAGATGCAAGAGTGAGATAGAAAGGGAGATGCGAGAGCGAGACAGAGAGGGAGATGCAAGACAGAGAGTCAGAGAGGATTTGGTTGAGAGGGAGATGTGAGACAGAGAGTGAGATCGCGATCTAGACTCTAGAGAAGGAGATGCAAGGGAATTTGGAAAAGAAAGAAAGAGAGAGAGGACAGAGTCACAAAGGATGTGGAAGAGGAAGAAGAAGAAAAAAAAAAAAAAGGACCCGCCACCCAACCCAACCCAATCCGTTAGAGTGCGGGTTAGGTTGGTCCGAGTCTGCTACTGAAAATTTAACAACCTGACCCAAGCCGACCCGCTCACCTTTGATTGGGTCAGTTAAAATCTCCTCCAACCCGACCCGTGTTCACCCCTACCCACCAATATACCTTAGATCGATGTATCATGTAGAATAAGTCATCAAAACCAACATTTGTTTAAACTTAAATTTTTTTTGCATGATATATATTAATAGGTACCACATCATGATTAAGACTATTTCCATTTTCATTCCTATTCCCTTTCCTTTTTTTTTTTTTCGTATCAAACATATCATGTTCTAAACTGGTCATCAAATGAAGTCCAGGGAAGGACAAGGAGATCCTCTACATTTAAGGCGCATACTACACTCTGTAATTCAATCTTGACCATTCATTTTGTGCAGATCAAATGCTCTACATCGCACCACATCACTTCTTCCATTTGCTTTATTGAACATACACAGACCAGAATTTGAGGGAAATGTAGAAAACTCCCACTGTTAAAGATCCATGAAGGATAATAAAAAACAATGAGGAGGGTAACCTTGTGGATTCCAAGAATACCCAGAAGCTGATTCTGGTATTCAACACCAAGAATACTCCCACGCCTCTCCCTCCTTCCTTTCTGCATCTGGTCTTGTGACTGGTCTTTCGATCTTCAATAATGCAGATGGACGAAGCAACGTGGCACAATCTGATCTGTACAAAACGAATGGCCGAGATTGAACTGCAGAGTACAGTACACGCGTTAAATGCAGAGGATCTCCTTCTGAAATCCAGGGCCTTGTTTTCTGTTTATCCCTACCACTAGAAATGGAAACATGACCTATAATAGAGACAGGTTTACTGCCAAGAGACATGGTTTATTAAAAGCAGTAACAAGTTCAATCATGTAGAATCAATCATAAGCAATAATAAGCCCAACATGGCTCTTAACAGAGTAGTTTCCATTCTTTTTTTAAAATTATAAGTGGACTATGGTCCCAACTAGAGTGATCCAGTGCTAGTTTTCATGTTTATCACATTCTGTTAATAAATATAATAATTAGTTTTCCATGAATGATTTTGGCTATTGAAGTCGTGGCTCATTGCAATTTTTTCTTGGATAGCCAAGTTTACTAGAAATAAGTCAATTCACAGCAAGCAAGTTCTAAGCTTTCCAATTTCTCTAATTGTGCTTTCTATTAAAACATGCACACAAGAATAACATAATGTTCTGACCTAGTCCAAAGACTTTTTACTAGGGTATAGGGCATTAATAAACTTTCCCCCTTCAGCCTCTCTTAATCAACATGAAGTTAGAGATCAAGATCAAATCAATAACTCTGAATTAATAATTGCAAAAGTAAAAAACAGATTAGCAAACTAGACAATACCTAATATCAGACCTAGTGAGATATATAGACAAAGAAAAAGGAGAGAAAGTAAGAAAAAGGATATTGACCGTATTTACTCCTTAAAGCAGCCACAGAAAGTTTCTTATCTTTTTTTTTTTTTTTTGGTGTTTTTTTTGGGGGGGGGGGGGGGATCTAAATCTTGCAAGAGAACTTCTAATGCATATCATAATGAAAATGATTCTCTAACATATCCAAAACAACCTAAAGAAATAGGAATAGATTTATATATAGTTTCTTATAAGTTTTTCACTAAAAATAAAACGTGTTAAATGTTTCTTAAAAAACAAATCATGTAATTATGAGTTGTAAAAAAATATATAGTTATTTTTAAAAATCTCAATTGAAAAACTTATACATTTATCTTGTTTTGACAGGAGAACCTGATAGCAAAGCTATAAAGAACAACATATAAGTTTTTTTCCAAAGAAATATACATGTACCTTTCAAAAGATTGAATTCTGTTACATCTAAGCTAAAGAAAGATAGCTGCTTCATCACACAAGTAATGCCACAAAGTCATTTCAGAGGATATTTATTGAACGACATTAAAGGGGTAAGGGGTTAGTTGGGCCTTGCTGCATATCATAGAATGACCAACAAGCCAGAAGGCTTCATGGAATTCCTTTGAGAACACAAATTATGCAAGTAAAAGTAGCAGAACCTAATCAAATGTTGAGAAATAGGGGTGTTCAAGATCGAATCAAACCAACCAAGCCAACTCAAACCAAACTAAATCAAACCAACTAAAAACCAACCAAAACTAAAAAATTAAAGTCCAAGTCAGTTTTTCAAGTATGACAACCGAATGGTTCAGTTCAGTTGACGATTTTGAATGGTTTGGTTCCATTTTAACTTAACCAAAGTGTATATATATATATATATTTATTAAATCTACAATATATTAAAAATTGAGGATTCAAATTAACATAGTAATAGTAAGTTCTTATGAGATTGAAGAATGAAATATTGGAGATTTTAAGCCCCAAAATTTGTTAATTTAATGGTCTGTTTTTCTCTAAAACTAAATCAAATTGCCCAACAAAAACTAAACTAAACCACTAAAAACCGAAATAAAATACCCAAATAAGAAAACCGAATTGGTTTCCATTTTTCCTTAATCGATTGGTTTGATTTAGTTGAAGTTTGAGCCAAAACCAAACTAAACCTATGATCACTCCTACTGAGAATGTCGAGACCTCTCTGTAGGTTTGTTGACCAACATAATGTTTCTCGGTACATAATATCACAAGTTCACAACTAGCCTCAAAAGATACTTGATGCAAATACGCTATACCAATTTTTAATCATTGCTCCGCCTTTCCTTGAGCTGCAAGAATCAGCATGAAGAATGTAGGGCATTGACAAAAAATGAACACGAAATCTTTCATCATCCATCATTAAATGTTGAGATATACTAAAGACAAACACAATAAGTTTTCAGCTTTAGCTCAAGTATGGACTAATAATGGATCATATCAGATTTTGATAGCTTCCAGTGAACAAAGAATACAAGTACAGCAATACAGATCAAATCAAAAAGCTTAGCATTTAACGAACAAAATTACTTGAACCATAACATATTAGATCAGTTACAAACAGCATTAAATGGAAGACAACTACATCTCTAAGGTCTCGACTATACATTTCTAGAATCTATTGGACTATTTTATATTGGTTTAGAAGTACAACAATGACAGGGAAGATAAAGTATTAGCATATACAATTACTTGATTTCCTCAAGTGTGTTAGTTTACTGGTACTTTTGCTTCCACTGTTTAATAAAAAATAGAAGAAAGAAAATCTGATATATATAGATACCAAATCTCTAGATCAGAGCTTATTAAAGGATTTTGTGGCAAGACATTAGCAACACTTATCTGCTGATGTAGTTGAGGACTTTCTTTGATCTCAGACATAACATCTTCAAAAGATATCATCCATGAAAAGTAAAAACTGTACTGTTAAATGGGTGTTTAGTTTGTCCTTTGGATTCTTAAAAGCTAGTTTGGACTTCCAAATCACAAAAGCTTGTGTGGTTTAGCATTCATCTCATTTTTCAAACTATATCTTCTTTCTCAAACTCTCATTTTGTGTGGTTTTGCCAAAAGCAACTTTGATTTGCTTTTAACCAAAAATAAAGTTTAACAATCAAGTTGATTCAAATCAAGTTTATTCAACTCCAATCCAAACACTCACTTAGGGCTGTAGACTACTCAATTCCTTCTACATCTTCCCAAAAGACTTGCAATTAAAATTGAATTCTTAGATGTGGAAACAATTTTTGTAACAGTAAACAATTATTCAAAAATTGCAAGTGAATTAAAAAAATCTATAAATAACCCCTATAAAATGGGGGAAAAAATGGCAGGAAATAAATTTTACAGCTGAAGAAAAAAATAGAAAGAGGATCAAAGTTTTTTAGATTTCATGACTTATCTTCATCTTCTTTGGGAACCCAAAAGCCTTCCCAATTGAATCAACAATTCTCTGCTGCGACCTCACAATCATCTCAATCCGCTTATTCTCCATCTCCAGCCTACACCTCTCAGTTTCCTTCATCATCTCCATTTTCAAATTCTCCATCCCAATAAACCTTTCTGAAAAAGCTTTCATCTCTGCTGCTACCTCAGAAATTAACCCCATTCCATTTACCATTCTTTCCTCAACTTCATCATCTTCATCCTCTTCCTCTTCCTTTTCTGAAACCCTACATAGCCTCTTTGCTGCTTGCTCCCTAGAAAACTTGGAAATTCGTCCATATTTAGTACTTAAGGATCGCTGGCTGAACATATAATTAACACTACTTGACTTTCCATAGTGCTGCCTTTCATCATTTTCGTTCTCTTCATCGTTATCTTGATCAAAATCTTCCTCCTCATTATCATCATAGTCAAAGGGCATCAAAGCCACAAGGGGTCGAGCAGAAATAGGCAAAGGCCCTTTTTCCAATTGGTCAATCAGACCGTAGTATTGCCAAGCACGACCGCCGCCTCCGCCGCCTGCGGCAAGACGGTGGTTCTCAGCGCGGTACCGTTGGCGGAGCTTCTCCATCTTGTGGCGGCACTGGACGGCGGTCTTGGAAGGCTCGGTGTGGTCGTAGCCGCAGCGAGCGGCGACGGTGACGGCCACTTCTTCCCACTGGCTGGCCCTGAGCTGACCTCGCTTTAGGGAGTACCATTTCTCTTGGTAGGCTTGGATGAGGTTGATTGTTTCTTGATGGGTCCATGGGATTGGTTGAGGCTTCTTGGTCGGTGAAGCAGAGGCGGTGGTGACAGGTGGGATGGGTTTAGGTAAGGGAGGTGAAGCCATTGATGGGCTCTTCCTCTGTTGTTTTTCTGCCTTCTCTTTTTTCCCTTGAGATTTATATATTATCCTGTTTTTATGTAATTGGGTGGTGGGGTTGGGGCTTCGTTGGCATTTGGTTGTGGTGGCGCCGTCGTTGGCGCCGGCTGTGACTGTGGTGGGTGGGCCGGTGGGGGTTGGGTGGATTGGAGGGGAAATGACGAAAAGTAAGAGCGCTTAAATGGAGTGGGCTCGGTAAGTATAATGCAGGCGCATTAGTCTCTCGTGATTGGTCACTTGGGCCTTCAAAATTGCAAGGGAAGTTATTAGTTTAGTTCAAAGTAAAAAAAAAAATTAACTATTTTGTTTGCACTTTTTTTTATTTTTATTAAAAATATAAAATAAGTTTCAAAATGTGTTTGGTTAAGTTTAATGAAAATAATTTTTAAAATTTTTTTTTCAAATATGCCAAAATTAAAAAATACTAAAAAGATATTTTCAATGACATAGAAAATATTTTCACAAACTAAACATAACTTTTTTCAGTGTTACAATATTATTTTTTTATTTGGTCTTTAAAAAAAATTAAATTTTACAATTTATTTATTAAAATATTACATTTGTTTTAATTTAGTTCTTTTTATAGCTAAATCACAAAATCTCTTGTTAAATCTCACAATTTTTGTTAAGGTTTTGAAAATTAAACCAATTATTAAATCGATACAAGTACTAATTCAATGTTCATTGATTCAAACCTTAGTTGAATCCATGAATGAACAGGCTATAATTATATATATATATATATATTGATTTTATACATTAAAAACTAATATAATTAATTAATAAGTATTTTTATGTTTAGGCTTGACAAATTTATAAAGGGTTTAGACAAGTTATTAAATATATTTGTACACATTTAACAATAATATTTATATGTAAATTGTAGAATAACACATTGATACTTATAAAATATAATAAATAAAATTAAAACAGATTCAACCATTGAATAGTTTTTTTTATCAATTTTTTTAGTTTTTAACCAATTCAATTAATTTTTGACATTTTTTTCACTAATTGGTTCATTAGATTAAACTGAATCATTCGTGTGATTGATTTATCAATTTTTCAGTTCAACCAACAAGTTTGGTTCAATTTTTTGAACAATGTTTTTCGTTGTTAAAAGTCACTTAAATATTAAAAAAAGACAAAAATATTTTTTACATTCCTAACGTTTACACTAAATTTTAATTTCGTTCCTAGCATTTTTTTTTTGGCATCAGTTATTTTCTAAATGTTTTTATTTTTTGTTTTGAATCTACCATTTTTACTAATATCGTTTATTCCATTAACAAAAAATGTTGACTAGGTGATTAGTGTAGATTTGAAACAAAAAATAAAGCATGTAAGACTCAAACCTATCTTTTTTATAGGAAGTTGATTGCCTCCTGTGCGCAGGAGACAATCCAGGAACTGTTGGATCAGTTTGATTTAACGGCTCTCATTTATCTAATTTTTTTCAATATTTTTTTTTTTTAAAAATTTACAAGTGCCAACTGATCTAATGATGATTGTAAATCTAACAATAATTATGAAATGATAATTATAATTTTTTAAAAAAATTGAAAAAATCTAGATAAATAGAAGTCATTTGATCAAAATTCAACAGTTCCTATTGCCTCTTGCACATAGGAGGCAATCAGTTGCCTTTTTACATCCCTAACTTTTTTTGTTATGTTCTACATATTTTATTTTTGTTTCAAATCTACCTTTTTTACTAATTGCATAGTTAGCATTTTCTTTTAGTGGAATTGTAGGATATAACTAACGCAAAAAAAAAAATATTATGGACGTAAAAAGTACTTTTGCCAAAAAAAAAAGATTAAATTGAAACAAACACAATCTTTTATGAACTAAATTAAAATACTTGATTTTTTAAATACTAAATTGAAATAATTGTAATCTTTTGAGACCAAATTAGCAATTTACTCAAAAATTAATGTTACTTTCCTATTTTCTAAAAAAGATAAATTGTTTTCTTTTATTTTATTTAAGATGTCTAGATTATATAATATATAAAAAAATTATATTATTTTTTCTTAAAAGCAAAATATACTTTATACTTATCTTTTTCGTAACAAAAATAGTTATTGTTGTACATATTTTTTAGCCAAAATATTCTTGTATCTTTATTTTTTGTATAGCAAGCATTAAATATTTTCTTTTTGTATTTATCTTTTACTATAAATATAATTTATTACGCTTTAGTTATTGGGTCCTGACAATCAAAATCACTTGAGGTAGGTCCTTGTTTGTAATAGTCATATATACTCATAAAATGCAGACCACTATGAAAAATGGTGTGTTATTTGAGCCTAACATAAGTCTATATACTTTTACTTTGCTTAATTATTTTAACTCTTATAAATATAATTCACACTTTCAGTATTTGAATTTATTTTACGTTTGAAAATACTCTCTTGGCTAAGTCACCCTAATACAGCCTGAAGGTTAAAAAACTACACGTTAAAGGTGTGACAGCTCAATCTGATAAGGATAGCTTGACCTCCAAGAAACTTGCATCCACTATATCTCATGCACCTGCCAAGCATGGGAATATGATATGTCTATGCTGACAAAAACTACTAAGATTATAATACATTACTTTGATTTCGATTGATATAACTCAAGTCATAAAAAAAATTCATCCTAAAAGATTAACATATTAAGTAGGAGTACTTTACAACTTAAGTATTATCTTTTATTTCATGAGTTAGTTAATGTTAGACTTTTATTTTTATGCACTCAACATTTTTAAAGAAAGTATCAATTAAAACGGCCATAGACTTCACCAAATAATTGCAGTTGAGACCGCAATGAATTGCTTGGTACCAATTGATGTAAGTATGTAAATTAAACTATGAGAATAATTCGTCCAAAAGACTAACATGTTCAGTAAAATTGTCTTACAACTTAAATATCACTTTATATTTCTTGAGTTGGTTAATATAAAAGTTCTGTCAGGGAACAAGCCCACGTCATACAAACCATAGATATTGATTTTCACATATGTCAATCATTACTCCATAACGAACTTTGTATAAAATATCAACTACGAACTCTCACATGTTACTTGCTTTTCCACCACACAATTTAACAGAAATCATCATTTTTCCGCAACCCAAAAGCATATAATGTTTGTTGACACTTCAAATAACGAGTTACCTTTAATTACTCTACTAATTTGTGCCATACTTAGCCATAAGAGTATTTGGAGCTGGAGGACCTCATAGCCCCTTAGTAGATCGCACTAAAGCGACATATAACGAAAGAAAGAAAGAAAGAAAAAACATCATGCCATTAACCAATTTGTTTTTGTGATACTTGTTTTAAACATAATAATGTCTATATTGCAAGATATAGCTCAACAAATGATCATCCTTTTTGCTGTAAATAATAAAGCGTTCTCTTTGTAGTCATTGCATAAATCAAACATGAAGAAGGGAGGACCTCCAACATCAATATATGTAAAGAAAACAAAGACCAATGCCAGAATTCAAATATGAGCAAACATACAGATGTTTTGAAAAGATATACTTTTTTATTGTTTAATTCTTGAAATCTAAGCGTTGAATAAACTAATCATAGAAGTTATAAATTTGATATAAATGAATATTTTTTTGTAGAACTAAATTGTATATTAACTTATTTTTGATGATTAATTTAATAACAGTGTTTAACAAATTTATAATATCTTAACACTAAAATAAAATTAAACTTTCAAAGACTAAAAAATGTCTCACTTATCATTTGGAGACTAAATATAGGCATTCAAATATCAAAGAGACACTTCATGCTTGGTAGATATTATTATTGTAATTCAGATATCACAATGTAAGATATTAAAGTTAATATAATAATTAAAAATTGTTAGAAAGATAATGTATTTTAATATTTTATAAAAGTTAAAATAAATGAGGTGAGAGATCGATACAATTTGTAAATTGTATGAGATAACATCTTTAAAATGTATTATTCAACGATACCTTGATATATGGGATGGTATCTATCATCTTAAATACTGTTATTCAAAACTCATGCCTCCTGTATATCGATTTAGTTTTAAGATATTAAGATCAAGATTACATGTATTATTAGTTATCATTAATTGTCTCAATCATCCAAATTGTAGACTACGATGGTAGGTGGAATGAGGTGCCTGTAAATGAGACACTGTACCTCCAGACATCCTTATTACCTATACCTGGATGAAGAGGACAGGATACTAAACTCTTCATATCTACTCTTAATTTCTTAATGCAGCTATTCTGGCACTAAAATAATAAATACGCTTTAACCTTAACTGGAGAAAAAAAATTTCCAAGAGCAAGCACATTTTGCAGTAAAATTTAAAATTTACTGCTCAGTGCAAGCTAACTAAAATAAATATATCACAGCAGATGTTCCCATTCGTGCATATGCTGCTTATTATAAATACATATTAAGCAGCATATTTTTGTATCCGTCCGTTGTTTACTCTTTACAAAAATGCAAATAAAAAAAATACTGTGGTTCACTCACACACTCGGCTATACCTATTGAAAAGAAAGCAATCATAGTCCAGACCATTCAAATAATAACTCCTTGCTTCCTTTTCTTCCTCTGCTTGAGGGGTTCTACTTCACTCAGCCTATTTCTTAAACCTGAAAGAAAAGGCATATTAGAGGACACTATGGTGCTTCCCTTTTAGGATAAGACTTCAGATAAAATTCTCTAGGTATTTGCCATCAAGTTTTTCAATAAAAATACAACATGTAGGCAGTTTTATAACTCATCATTACATTATTAGCACTTCAAGAAAAGTTCCACGTGTAGTACTTTTGTTGAAAAACCTGATAGCAAGTATTTAAGAATTGCACATAATTCTTTCCCATCTTTTTAATGAAGGGAAAGTGGTTTTGTGTTTGTGTGAGGGAGAGGAAAATCCTATGTTGACATAATAAGAAAAGTCACCTACAATAGTAATCCCTTTATATAGGCCAAAGGAAGTTAGGAGCTGGCAGCAATCCAGTTCTAGAGAATCATCAAGCATATTGAACTAGCAACTTAACAACCGATGCTCAAAGAATGGAACTCATCTTCCGGCTGCATAGGATTTACCATTTTTAGGCCAACATGAATTTGTCCCCTGTCAAATAAGAAAAGTTCATGATTATTAGTACCTAGAAATTATCCATTTGAGTGCCAATACAAAAATTCACAGAGAACTACTTGGTATCCTGGAATCATGATATCTTCTAGAAAGTAATAATGTACTCAATGATACTGAGGAAGCTAAACCATACACGAATATACCTAGAGACCAATTTAATGAGTTTAAATGTAACATGACTTTGAGTACTTACGGTTGCCACTTGTCTATTAATATTTTGGAAGAAATTCGTATTAAAATGAAGCACTATTTGCATAATCTAATGGTCAAAATACACAATATCCTCCCAAAACTTAAGGGTATGTGCATTTTACCCCTCCCAACTTTCAAACTCAAAAAGATCTCCCCCCCCCCCCCCCCCTTTCCCCTCTCTACTTTCATTTTGTGACAAAAACTTCCATCTATTTAACTATGAAGTCAACTAACGTTCAAATGACACATTACTAGCCCACTGCCACATCATGCCACTTCATACCTTATTTTTCTACGTAACTGCTAATGTGTTATAAATCCTTGCCCCAAGCGATCCTGCTCTAGCAACCCTGCCCCACAACACATTTGAAAAACCTACAAGGAAAAATAAAGGCCTTTGAGAAGCTTGAAACATGCATATGTTGGGCCTTGGCAAAGCTCCTCAGTGTGGAATCTTTATTGAAATAGAAAACCATATTTAACATGGAAGTTAGTATTATAACTTAACATAGAGACATGGTTTGGGTCAAAACAAGTGGTTATGAGGAAGACAAGGGAGAGGTGAGAAGTTATGGCTATGATATGAAGTAGAAGGCCAGAAAGCTAAATAGTGTGAAGGCACATTGCACCATGTGGGTGGGCACTTGCCACCTCTTTCCTCAAAATCTCTCTTCAAAAAATAAAAATCCATTTTCTGCCTCTCACCTCTATATTAATAACCCCCCCCCCCCCCTCCTCTTTGTTCAATTCAATTCAATTCACTTCTCACCTGCAACAAGAGATAAGAGTGTCTAAAACCCAACACATAAAACACCCACACACACCTTTCGGATTTTGTGATTATTGAAAGGTGTCTTATCACTCTATCTCCCTCAATTTCTGTTCCCCAAATTCATAAACTCCATTCTTTATATCCTTTCATCTGAATTAACCGTTCTGTCCAAAAACAGATTCTTCCATTTTGTAACTCACAGACCTTACTGGGCTTGCCTCTTGTTTCATAACCAAGATGGTTGAGAATGGCACTGCAACAAACTGTCAAACTTTTGAACTCTCCATCAACATGGCTCAACAGGCCGCTTCAAGCGAACTAGTAATTCCTCCAATTTTGTAATTTTGCAATTTGCTTGTTCAAAACTTATTTGTCAAGTGCTTGATGTTTTGCCTCAACGTTTGCGAAAACAGGGACTGTGTGGACTGCAAGTGCCCACATAATCACCGTCATCATAGGCTCCGGTGTGCTGTCCTTGGCTTGGGCTATAGCTCACCTCATTAGCTTGTGGGTCTTGCTGTGATGATTCTCTTCTCTTTCATCACTTATTACACTGCAACTCTACTCTCCGTTTGCTATCATTCCAGTGACCCTATAAGTGGCAAAAGAAACTACACTTACATGGGCAAGGGTGCCGAGGACTTTATTGCACCTCTATGTCTCCATCTCTCGAGTTGAGCTCAATCTTTACTCCAGCAATCGGTGCTCACGGTTTAGGGAGATGGTGGCTGCGTTCTCTGGTTTTCAATCAACTGCTGTGGGGAGGGTTGAGGGCTGGGTTGCTTGGGGAAAGGATTTGGAAGGGAATATAACACATCAACAGTCATGTGGGAGAAAAATGGTGTTAGGTGGAATGATGTGGCAGTGGACTAGTGACGTGTCATTAGACTTAGTTGACTTAACAGTCAAATGATTTGACAAAGAGGGTGTTTTGCCACAAAGTGAAAGTTGAGGAGAATCTTTGTTGAGTTTGAAAGTTGACAGGAGTAAAGTGCACAAACCCCTATGTTTAGGGGTTTTTATGCATTCTAGCCTAATCTAATTCACGAATCCACTTCTTGAACACAAAGATTCCTATAATTAGTAGGATGGGAACTATTGGGCATTTATTCTTTGTTGTAAAATAATCTCTATAACAAGATGAGCTATTAACAGATTTCGGAAACAATTAGAAAAACAATGTAAAAGAGGGTTCAAGTTTGAGTTCCACATCAGATGGGCAGATGGAGGGATGCACTAGGACCACATTATCCTTATATGTGTCTATTTTATTTTATGGAAATGCACATTATGTTAATTTAAAGAGTGGCATTAACAACTTACGTTAAATTTGCCTTCCTTTAGGCTTTCCAAACTCTCAGCAAGTTCAACTTGTTTTGAAGCAGTCGCAAAAAGTGCCTAAAATGGAAGTAGCAAACTCAATCAACACAATTATTTAAACAATGTGTCCTTCAGATGATTCATTATATGATAGGAGGCCGATACTACCTTCTTTGTCTTTTGCAAATCATATTCTATAGATTTTATACGATTCAATGACTCATTAAGGATATACTCCTTCTCAGGAGGAATTCTTGTAGGTTTGTTGACCATATCGGTTACTACCGCTTCTAAATTCTGCAGCCTCTGCCAAAGTGGATCTCTTGTGTCCTGAGAGATCAAGTGCTCCTCAGACTTTGATTCAGTTAATTGGGTCTTGTTATGGCTTCCTGATCGGTTGTCTGTGGACTGAATGACAAAAAATTTCCCCAAGCCTACGAATACTAAATATATACATGCTAATACTTTTAGTATGATTTGAATTACTGTACTTGTAATGTAAGGAATTAACTTCTTTGGTGGTCTTCTTGAATTAATGTTGCTTAAATCACCTGTTAAATGTAACAAGTCAGGAACAGAAAAAAAAAATTACAATTAGAGAATTATACATATTTAAATATATTTTTGATAAAAATCTCTGGCACAATGAAAGAATACAAATCAATAAACAACCCTCCTGCTAAAAAATTACAGACAGCAGTAGGTTCTTCCTTCCCATTCTGTCCCAAGGAGCCCTTACGAGTCATATAACAGGGTTAAGTCCAGACAACAGTCATATAACAGGGTTAAGTCCAGACAACAAGTTTTAATTACATTTATTGTTGCTTTATTTTTATTTTTTTTAAAAAAAAAAGTTTCTCCATGCGTACTTTCCACTGGATCAAGTCATGTTTGTAAACCAAGATTCATCACATTTTATGTTGCAAGTTCTAATCATCACCATTCTACATGCCATATGATGAATAATCATAAATCAACTGAACTGAAAACCCTAATTCAAGAAATTGGTGCTGAGGAAAAACTTACTAGTTGAATCAGATTCTTCAACTTCTCTAGCAGTATTGATTGACTCAACTTGATGATATATAGGAGCATGGTCTCTCATCCTCTTCTGAAATATGGTTCCAACTCATACAAGATTAGATAATCAGTACATTTTGAGGAATGTTACAATATTAAGTACAACTAACAAAATGAAGAGGCTACTCCTTGAATATATCATAATATATTAAACATTATTTTTATAAAAAATTTAAAAAAAAAAAAAGCAGCAATAGTCTTACAATTTCATCCTTACTCACTTCTTTAATTAAATTTCAACCTTAATATTTCAACTTGTTATTTGATAATAGCCTGATCTATACATCCATTAACCCACTTAACAGACTTGCTGATGTGGAGACTAAGAATAACTTGATTCAAAAAAATTTAAGATATATATGATTAGCAAAACTAAAAGTTCATAATAACCGAACTAATTTTGAACTCAAAGTATTTACAAGAAAAAAGGAAGGTAAAACTAAGAATGTTTTATCAAACACCAACTTGATTCAAAAAAATTTAAGATATTTATGATTAGCAAAACTAAAAGTTCATAATAACCGAACTAATTTTGAACTCAAAGTATTTACAAGAAAAAAGGAAGGCAAAACTATTTTACTTAAATTTATCAAACTACTTTAGCTTTGACATTGGCCCCATTAAACCATCTAACTTTATATTTTGAAATCAAAACAACACAATACTTTCAAGACAACATAATATTTAGACATACTCAAAACATTAGCCTAGCATTTAATTTTTCAGCGTAGTCCACAACCCCCTTCCATCCCTACATCCTGCCTCCTTTGGACTCCAGTATCAATAGCTGCTAGCATAACGCAACTGGAAGGAATTATGCCTCCCAACTAACCATGTTTGTTAAACTTCAGTTGAAGTGAGTATTGAACTGGGTATGAAAATGACTATAGTAAGTTAATCCTTTTAATCTATAATAAATTCAGTCTTCACAATTTAGCTGCAACATATTAAGGGTTTCTGCTGTCCTCTGTATTCTTTGTCCTCATAATCAGGTAAGAAAACTCATAGCAATGAAAACTGTGTCATGGCAGATTTTTTGTCATACATAAAAAAGAATTATATCTGGGATTTCTATCTGTTAGATCTCAAATGCAGATTTTTAAGTTGCCCACTTTGTTATTCTTAGTATTTATGGAATCTGAAAGTATTCTTTATAAAGATCTGTGCATAATATATATCACTTTAGTGACCCAAAAAATAAGTCCAAAATTTGTCCACTATCAACATTCTTTCTAGTGCTCTAGAACAGTGCTGGTGGATAACATTGTTTTGTGCTGGTGGATAACATTGTTTTATGGCTTCAGATTCTTTTTCTTTTTCATATTTAGCAAACACTAAATGTCTTCAGGCTGGTCACTGAATAATCATATACTTGCCATGTCCTTTTGAGCTCTCATTTAGATACCATGTTTGAAGGAGACAGTAGAAATAGAAAACAAGGCGTCCTCTTAAAAAAAGAAAAGAAAAAAAAAAAGTCAAGGACCATTTCAACACTAAAGTTAAGCTACTAAGTCGAGGTCCATGATTGATTTTATTAATATCTCTGACATGCCCCTCACATGAAAGCCTTTGGGCTGAAGTGTGCACAAAGTGCACGCCAATGTTAGCCACTTGATTATAGAGGCTTTGATAAAATGCCAATCACCATTTTAGGTAAAGTGGTCCTTGACAAAATCCTAGGGACCGGAAAGACAGAGAACAAAAGCATGAAGAATCAGCACATTAAAGTTTTCAATTTTTTTGCATATCTAACAAGGACAGCCACTAAAAAGCCATTACTAGAAATCTACAATGAAGTTTAAAGAGTAAGTTCATCTCAAAATTTAATGGGACAGATCTATAGCAAACAATTTTGGAAATAAGTTCCAACCAAATGCTTCTCACGCTTGCTAGCATAGCACACTACCACAAGGCTTTATTCTTTTTAAAACTTGTCAACTTGTCAGCAAATTCTACAAAATGGATTGCCAGAAGTATGGTAGGGACAACGTAACACTGATGCCAAATTAAAAATTTACTGCTACAATAAATGTCTATCAATAAAATCTCTCATTTTGGAGATGACCTATAAATCCTAAGGAACTATAAATAAATAAATAAAAGAATAAGCAGAGCTCACTTTCTCAGCAGAAGGAATCGACTGCATGAGGGCTGAAGGACTTGACCTTGCATCTGATGCTGATCCAGTTTGCAATATTTTAGTGCCTTTAACCTGTGATGAAAGAAGTTAATTAATGCATAAACATGGGTAAATTTTTTTTTTTAAGAGAAAGAATAGAAAATGAGACTTGAGGACTGTACAGTAAAAGAGAGCACTGACACTTAACTAATTTATGAGTGACCTTGTCAGCATATGACTTGACATCAAATTCATTGGCACTTGAAGAGCTTCCAATTTGTGTTGGCTTTAATGCTTCTCCAGTATGTAACACCTGTAAATAGTACATGAAAGGATAGCTTGAAGCATGAGAACTAAATTCTCAAATGTGATTGCAAACAAATGCGAGAGCCATTATTTTAATAATGTCATACTTTCATAATCTCAGGATCATTCCAAGGTCCCTTGTTAGATCTAAGACAACCTCCTTCATTTGGGCATGAACAACTTCCACCAAGGAAATCCGGAAGCTGGCTGTTATAAATAAAAGAATCTCATATAATATTCATTATTAAAGAAATTGAAGCACCTGGATAACTAAGTAAAAACACAAGTCAAACCTTGAGTCTACAATGTCTAACAATCTGCCTTGGAACTTATTCCCCAAAACCTGTAAAATTAGCAAATAGAATTTCTGCTATGGTCACTTCTTTCTAAAGTCAAAGAAGATTAACAAAAATATACTTATATACATGTATTTTTGCTGTGGTCCTTGGATCAAGAAAGCCTTTTGCTGTATTCCATAGCAGCTTGAACCCATTTCCAGCATTAACAATGAACATCTGGTGTAATGTCTGAAACAGCAAGCACATTTAGAAATAATGATGACTGCATACCCAAATTACCTAAATCATAGCAACTTTTAGTTCACAGTAAGAGCATAGTGATGAAGAATGGGAGAAGAATGTTTGGGGTTATATGGTCAATGTTATGTACTCTGAAGAGGACTTATTTTAGGCATAATAATATCCTGGTAAATGATGAAAGATCTAGGAAATGTCAGCTTAATGCATCTTGGAAATGTTAGATCATTTAATGCCTCTTAAAAATACTACATTTAGCGCATCATTTCCTTAGAACTTGTTGACTGCCTTTAACAACTTTCTAATTTTATTTTATTTTATGTTATATTTAATGTGATTTTCTTGGGCTCCATATGTATAGCCCTCTATTTATAATTCTAAGACATCTTTGATTTCTCCCTCCTCCCTCCTCCTTTTCCCTCTGTCCTTCCTTTCTTTACTCGAAATTTCTCCTTCCTTTCTTTACTCGAAATTTCTCCTTCCTTACCCTTTTGCACTGTACTGGTCCAGCATCAAGTAGTATCATAGCAAGGCTCTCTGTTCCAACCACACCCTCCACTGTCTGATTGTCATCAGAACCCTTGAATCCACCTCTATCATCAGAGAATATTTGCGGTAGGATCTATTCCTAGGACTCACTTTTAGGGTATGAAGAGCCTTACTAATATGTTGGACAAGGATTACATGAACCAGAAGTGTGAAGAAGTTTCGGGTGCCCTAGCCTGGTTACATCAACAAATTAATGAATATCAAAATAGGTCATATACCCCAACTTCCTATAATAACTCCCACCCAAGTAAAAGGCAAAATAAAAACTCTGGGTACAGAAATTCAAGAAGCTTCTCTCAATATCAAACCTCGTCCAATTATTATTACAACTTCTCAGAGAAGAGCTAATTAATATCATAATAGTGGAATCCCTAGATTACTCATTTTGATACAGATGATGGTGACATTGTCATGGTAGGTTTTGAAGAGCGTTTTAAAGAGAATGGAAATTCTAAAGAGCATTAGGAAGAAAAATTAGCATGTGTGAAAGAAGAAAACATTCTTCTTGCAAGAGATGAGCCCCAAGTTGCAAAAATTCAATTTTTGGTTCAGCCAGCTAATGTACTATGCCATGTTGAATCTGTTATTTTGGATGAATTGGAGATTTCAAAGTTGGTTTTGTTATCCTTTTTTCCATCATTGCCCGTTGCGCTACCTAATGCTTCAAGTTGGGCTTTTCTATTGCTTTCATACTTTAAAACTCTAGATCTAGTTTTCTCTAACCAGGCGAGATTAATGAAGAACAAGAAAAGAATATCTGAAGTCATTTGATCAATAATATGTAATCTGAGAACTTAATTTTAGGCATAATATTCACTTTGGAAATACTATATTATTTTGTGCATCTTGGTAATGTTGGAAACTTCAGACTCGAATAATGTTCTTATTTTATTTTATTTTATGTTATATTATATGTTATTTCCTCAGGCCTCCAATATATAGCCCTCACTATAGTTGTAAGACAGCTTTGACATCATTAAAAGCATTATCAGACTCTCCTTTGTTTCTCCCTCTTCCCTCCTCCTTTCTCCTTTCTTCCTTCCTCTCTTTATTTCCCTATTTCTCCCTCCTTCCCTTTTTCCCTCTACTGGTTGCATCACACAGTGCATAGTAAATTCTTGTAATTAGCATGCAGTATATACGATGGAGATGACTTTAGTGGGTTCATTGACCAAAATTTCAGTTTGCAATACTAGTTTAGTTTCCTCCCCTCTTTCTACATGTATTTGTGTGCATAATGTGTATAAAAGTAATTATGTTAAAACAAAATAACACTGAACAATTAAGAGGAAAAAGTTATAGAGAGACCTATCATAAATACATCCAAATAACTCTAACTTATTTCCCTTTCTTTAAGATTTCTCTCTGAAAGATCTCAAAGTAGAATTCTTAATTGAAGCTCGCAATTTAAAGATCAATGTATCAAACACAAATTGTATGACACCAACATATCAATACTAACATGCATCTGTTTGACAAAGTTTCATCTCTTTCTCAAAATACCAGGTTCTTTAATTTTATGTAGGTTATGGAAAAAGAATAAATATACAATTTTGAACCAACTTAACTTTCTCTCTCAGTCCAGGTTCATTTATCAGATATCAACCTCTCCAAAGAAAAGGGAGAAAAGAATAAACCTTTCAAACAATTACCAACAAATAATTATCTGTAACAAAAACTTCTCTACAACACTTATGATTCAAACCACTACTCAGTAAGGAAAAATAAATAAATAATCTTTTTTAAAAAAGTTAAATTGACACATGCTTATCCATTATATTCAACTTCTAATAGTTGTTAATACCTCAGGGTAGTTATCGCCATCAATTTTTTGAATGCGCATAACAAGATCATGTGCAACTTTGCCGAAGCTTACCCAATTCTGTAAAATAAAAATGAAAAATGAAAAGCCGTAAGAAGTTTTGATAAACACAAAATGCTACACAACCTATGTTGATATCAATGCTGCCTAAGTTTAAAATCTCACCACACCATGCACATCCAGTATTGTTGTTGTTGTATCTATGTGCTTTTTTGCTGCAATAGAACATGCTGGGAATTTTTCTTTAAACATTTTCTCAAATCCCTGAACATGATATTTTAAAAATCGGTCCACTGTGGTGACATTCATCAACTTGCCAGGTTCAATTTTGCCAAGTCTTTCAAAATAAACTGGTCGGCCCCCTTTATCCACACCATGATAACCATGAGGATAATAACGCTGAACCTCTTCATACTCATCATATGTGAAATCCTATGGACCATAATTTGCAAAACTTTTCTGTCAGAGGTGGAAAGGTTGAAATTTGCTGATGGAACAAAATATTGGTAAATCTCCAAATGAAGTACTACGAAGGATTTCTCCTCAACTGAACTACATGCTTAAAATGGATGTGTTGAGTCCATAACTCTGCTAAGAGCCTAAGAACTTTCAATTCTTATACATGAAATAGTGCAGACTGCAGAATAGCTTTTCTACTAACTAAAATTGAAACCGTTACTACCACCAAACTTTACCCGAAAAATAGAATCTACTCCGAATTCTTTCCTCCAATTGAGCATATCTCCCCACATATGAACTGTTTTGTCTATGTCAAACTTTCTGGCCTTCAAAAATCTGCAAGAAAAAAAAAATCGGCAGACTAAAATATATTGCATGTCTAATAATAATGCAAGAGGATTTCTTTTATTACCATCAGAAATACTTGGAGAAATTATAGCTTCCAAACATTAAGAATGGCAATTGCGATAATCATCCATTTTAAATGACATATATGAGTCAATCCCCACAAAGAAACAAAATAAACAATAACCCTTTCTGCGTCAAGAAGAATGCTACAAAATAAATGATAAAGCAGAAGAACCACATGAACCAGTGAAACAGTAGTTGCATGCCTTGGAGACAGAAGGCTTCAAGATTATTTGGTGGAGAACTTGTCTAAATTTGGATGAATATAGACGCGCTACATATAAGTTACTCCTTTGTATGAGAACGTTCGTTGCTTAGGATAAACCAAAAATTGCATCTATGGTAAATGAATGAACTAGATATGAAGAACACAGAATAACTACCTCCACCTTCATCTGTTTGAAATTTGCAATGTACTTGTAAAGTGATGAAATTGGGCAATCAAAAGGAAAACTCCATATTCAATAGAAAAGTAGCAACTGTAGCATAGTCATTCATTTACCTCAGCATCGTATGGTAATCGTCGTGGGAAGCTGGAAGCAGATCTTTTGCAAGTAGTGCCTGACGAAATGAATTTACAGCTTGTTCCTCATTGGCATCACGAACATCCTCTATCAAAATTGATGGATATCGACAATCAGCTACACGGTTATTACGTTTACGGAGACTATAAGTGAGTTTTGTTGAGGCAGTCATTGCTCTTCTCCGAAGAGATCTGGACCGAGACTTTCGCCACTCGTCCTCAGAGGTCTCAGGCTCCAAATTAATACCCCTCTCATCATCTTGCACTAACACCTCTTCTCCTAAACCAAAACCATCAGTTATCAATTCCACAGTCCCGTTAAACAAACCGAATAACAAAGACACATAAAACAAATCAAGATCTCAATGCCAGACAGGACTTAGATTCTGTACCTGACATTGTATTCAAGACGCAAACGATTGCAACCTAGAAGATCCCTGCACCACCGAAAAACAGCAACTAGATTGAAGAACAACAACAGATGCAAACTCCAGGGGATCTAGAAGATTCTCAGTTCAGCCTTGCACTTGAAGAAAAATACAAAATCTACGCCAAGAAATTCATTTACAACACCAGGAAATATCAGAATTCAGCTACATTAAACCCGCAAAATAACATACACCAGAAAGGAAAACAAGTAGTGGAACCCAAAACCTCAGATCAATCAACATACTGATCCATCGACACCACAAGACCAACATTGCATATCCATCCAAACCAAAACTCCGTCACACTCAGCGTTCGATATAATACCTGAAAACGGCGGCTGACAATAGCAGATATGCTTCGCTAGCTGATTCCGAAGTCGCTCTTCCTTGTTCCTTCCTCCTCCTCTTCTGCCGCGTAACAGAAACTGTACGGAGACGGAGACAAAGACAGATAGAGAGAAAGAGCAGAGGAACGTAGCAAACAGGAAGAGCGAGAGAGAGAGAGAGAGAGAGAGAGAGAGAGAGAGAGAGAGGCACGTCGCTGTCAAAAGCGTTAGTAGGAGAAGACGTAGCGTGCAACGGCCGCTTCGAGTAACGTTAACGCCGGCTGTTTGGTTCGCTGGTTGGTAGCTTCCAGGTACGAGCGGCGCCGTTTGTCGCCGTCGTCGCTGTTTGCTAACGGAAGGGGAAGGTGGGAGCGGGAATCAGGTACTATGTGCGTTACGGTACTCGAGGGGGAACAAATAGAGCTAAGGGCAATGTTGGTATCTGGTCCCAAGTCGTCGACCACTGGGGATGGGCCACGTGGATTGCATGACGGTGACGATTGCAACATTAAAGGAGGTGGGTTTTCTTATTGGAAAGGAGTTGAAAAAGTGGGTAGCCTCCACGTGGACTTCACCTCACACCTCCCTTTGTTCCTGGGACCCTGCTTTGCTTGCTCCATGCTTATGTTCATGCTTGCATAAATCAAATTTTGATTAAAGAGGAGAGTAACTTGCATTCCCTGCCCTTTTAACTTTTTAAAATTACACATTCCTCCCTTTTATCTCCAAAATATACACTCTCCTATCCGCCAACAGTTTTTTTCCCTGATGAGACAAACGCGGGATCTCGATTTGATAGTTGTAATCAATTAACCGCTAAAAAAAATAAAATAAAGTCTCACACACATGTAATTTTAATTGTCGAATTTGTAAATTTGATAATTAAGATAAAACAAGCATTCGCCGCTTATCCAAAGGAATAAAAGATATATGTGGCAGTATGTTTTTTAGCATTTGATAACCTAATACAACATTTTTTTTAACTAAAATACCTTTTATTAATTTAAAAAAATCAATTTTACTTATTGTGATAACCTATGTTGCAGAGTTACAATAAGTTTTTTAACTTTTTGAATAGAATATATAAAATTAGATTAAAATATATTAATTCTATAATTAAGGGGGAGGAAACTGTATAGTTTGAAAATAGAGGGTGGAATGTGTAAAGTTCAGAAAATTATAGGAAAAAAGTGTAATTTACTCTAAAAGAAAGATTGATAAGAAGACAAATTAGAAATTTCAATTGACTTTATCTTAATGTTACTTGACTTCCTTCTTTGGAAATTTCGCCCAATCAACCCTTCACCTATGGAATCTGATTGTCACGGGGTATAATACTCAACGCCTTTATCTACGGAGATAGCGATATGTCAATCTGTAACTATTTGACAATTTGGCGAGAAAACGATTTTTCACAAAAATTTAAGAGTGCAGTTGTGTTTTAATTTTATCTTTTTTGAAGTACTGAAATGATAATGGAGTCCGTACCCTACAATAATTGTAGAGGATAATTTTTATTATGACCCTTTTTTTAATTAAATGGTGAGAATTAAATCCCATGAAATAAACAAAACAAAAAAAACCTCAGTCTTAAGATATATGTTGAAATCAAGAGTATTGGTGAGATCCATTCACAATGTCCATGACATAACCATTTTTCAAGAATTAAGAAAATTGTGATGTTTCAACGCACATTTATGTACTCTTGAATAATAAATTATACAAAAATAATTTAAATATATTAAATTGTTAATGACATTATTTTTCTTTAAGATTAAAATAAAATTTTTCATCTATTTTTTTCTCACGGTGGCCACTTTTATAAAATAATTACTTCCAATTTTATATTTTATGTGGATTAATTAAATTTAATTTTTTTTACAAATTAGTGCATATTTTTTTGTTCAATAACAATCTTTTGTCAAAAAATTTGCAGGCAAAAATACTATTTAACTTGGGTCGTGTTATGTATGACACTGTCTTTAAGAAAATGATTTCGTTGTTGGGAAACGAAAATGATTTTACAATTGTGAAACTTTCTCCTAAAATAAAACAGGCTCTAATGAGCAAAAAAATAAAAAATAAAAGAATAGTAGCCCAATGTATTTTCTATATGATTTAGGGAAATCAGAGATCACAAAAACGTAAAGACTAAAACTGTGAAGACTAAAGTCAGGAAAAATGTCTCTCTAGACCCAGAAAGACATATCTTGCATGTATGAGGGGCAAATTAGTTGGCCTAGTGATTATGAACACATAAGTTCACCTCTTATCTTAGTTCTTTATAAGCCTATTATAACATGTTTATTTATAAGGCCTCATCTCCTCCTTGTTTTAGTCGATGTGTGACTAATTTTGTTCTTTTGAAATACATAAGCATCAATTTTCACAACAGTTTTAACTCATATTTCAATTATAACCAAAAAAATTATTTCTTGTCATTTAGAACCCATATATTTTTAATTAATTTTGATTATACTCCTGAGTCTAGCACCATCCAAAAGTTTAATGCTAGACGCCAATGTAACATCTAATTTTTCACACATCAATGCCAAATCATCTACATTAGATGTGTCAAATAATATATGCCAACTTAAAATGAACAAAATATAATACTATTTTCTCTAAACCAAAAATATATCATTGAAAATTACACTTTATTTTATTCGTTTTAAAAGGTATCTAACATCTGACACATCTAAAATAAATGATTTGGCGCTGACGTATGCAAAATTAAACAAGTCATCAATGTCTAACATTAAATTTTTGGAGAGCACCAAGAGCATAATTGAAATTAATTAGAAACAAATGAATTATAATTGACATGAAATAAAATTCAAAATTATAATTAATATATGAGTTAAAATTTAAGGGGAAAAATATTACTCTTTGTCAAATTTTTAAATGTACAAAGATAGTAAAAATTTACTTTTCTTGCTTAATAAACTTTAACAAAATAATTTTTTACCCTGTTTTGATAACAAATATTCTTGAGAAACCAAATAATATAGTTGGTGTTGTACTAGTAATTTTTAACACTAAACCAAATAATCTCTGTTATTTTTTTTTATATATTTTCATATAAAAAGTAAAATAGAATTGATAAAAGTGCTACTGTCTACTCTTAAAAGATCGGTATCAAATATGGAATGAAGAAAAAAAAACTTATATAAAATTTTTTATATGTATGTTATTAAATTATCCAATAGAAATATAGTATTTATTAAAAATTTAAAAAAAACTAATTATGTAATGATAACTTATAAAAAATATAAAATTTTTTTTAAATACTATATATTTATTGTGTGTTTTTTTTAGAGAATTACACATTTATCGTATTTTAATTAAAAATTTTAATAATAAATATATAAAGAATTGTACTTAAATTTTATTCTTCTAAGAAAATCACATAATAAGTAATAGCCAAATAATTCAATCAAAGTTTTGTTACTTTTTCCCTTTTGATTTTTCATATGCAAATTAGTCCTCACGTCATTAAATATTATAGTAATGTTATTGTTGGCAATGCATTATTGGCTTTATTTATCTCAATTTGCAGTAATGACGTACTTGTACCTTCTAGAATTGATTCATTGTCAACTTTAGGGATTAAATAGATTTTAAAATTATTTTTCATTAGAAGAAGTCTTTCGATTTGTCTTGTGGACAAATTTACAAGATTTTCCATGAGGATTATCTAATAAATTACTCGGTTTTGACTATTTTAATTTAAGTCAAATCAGATAATAAAAATATAAAATTCTCTCATTGTCACGACCCGTTTTCTGGGCACATGACCGGCACAATGATGAATATCCCATCACTGTAAGTTTTTCGATAAATTCTACCCATGAGTTTAGTCATTATTAAAATAATCATTCCTGTCTTATTTGAAATTCATAGAGATGATTTGCACATAATAATAGATTCTAAAATATATTATTATGCTGACATACAAACCAAATGCCAAACCCCTGATCTAGATGTCCTAGATGATTACAGAGCAACATAATCTACAACAATAGAGGGGCCTACCCGATAGCGGGAGGGTCCAAAGTGATTTACTCTTCTAGCGGATATTCTTCACTGGCAACCTGATCTGAACAAAAAGGTTGTACAAACAATGTGAGCTTTTAAACTCAGTGAGCAAATCGACATCGCAATTATTAACAACATATTTAAGATCAAACCAAATCACATTTCAAACAATTCATACAATTCTAAATCAAGTTCCCAGACATTTTTTGGGTCCCGTCCACAATAAGTGGCCGTTGCCCCACGGCCCCTGCCGTATCCTCCCTTATTTCACCCCTGTCCTCAAAGGGACAAATCTGTAGTCTAACCTTATTTCACCCCGTCCTTAAAAGGACTAATATCATATTCAATATCACGTGGCTATAGTGATTTCATTCCACCCTTATTTCATCCTATGGGATCCCATAAACTTTATTTCCGTTTCTATCAAGATCAAACACAACCACATTACACAATCATAGGCAACCATATGCATCTCATTTCAGGAAAAGTTCACAACAGAATCATATTTACACATTTCAATGTATAACATGAATGCATGAATTTCATGTCACATATATATATAGAGTATACTTTTAATATATACATTAAATAAGCAAACAAGGTAAGGTAGGATCTCTCATCTCGATTCCATACGAGTATCACTTCTCTAAGTCGTTACGGACAAGAGTACACAAATAAATTTCAGTATACCGCTACAGAGATTTTTATGAAAGATTAGAGAAAACAAGTTAGGATTGTTTTCATACAGATACTGTTCATACATACGGTACTATTCATATGTACAGTCACTATTTATATATACAAATATTATTCATACATATGGATAATATTCGTACATACAGTCACTATTCATACATACAGATACTATTTTTACGTACAGATACTATTCATACATACGGTTACTATTCATATATACGGGTACTATTCATACCAGAAATAAAGAATACAATCTGTAAAAGAGTACAACAGGTAAGTTCTCAGGAAAGAGTGGAGGGTCACACTGGACACACTTAAAAACCAGGTCTTTCCTTAACCAGAACTTTCCTAGACATGTATTCTTCACAGTTTACATTCTATTTCAGTAATCAGAGAATCAAAATAACATATAAACAGCTAAGGACAGTTTTTCTGATGTGGAAGATTAGCCAAAACCGCAACCACAAAGCATACTTAAGAAAATAACTTCTAAATTTGAAAGACATAGAAAGGGCATAGTATCCTTACCTAAGCTGAAAAGGAAAGGCCCAAAATCTCAGAGGCCTAGCATTTGAGTAAGAGAAACTTAAGGAGAGAAGAAGAGAAGTTGAAGGTGTGAGTTTAGAAGTGAAATGGAAGAGCCTATTTATAAGAAAAGTCAACGGTACTATTTATCACTATGCACTAATAAAATATTCAATTTATTATTCATGAAAATGATATTTCTAATAAAATAATCCACGTTAATCATTTACGGTTACTGTGCAAATTTTTCACAGGCGGCTTACTATTGAAAAACTTAAGGGGAAAACTATCATTTCACCTTAAACCTTTAAGTTTCTTTTCAATTCAGTCCTTTCACTTTAGTCCCTGAGGGTATTTTTATACATAAAACGTCATTTTCTCCCACGAACTTCTTTCTAGTTTTCTCTTATGACCAAACCACATCTAGTACTTGACATTTTGATTGTATAAATGAACAGTACCATATACATAAATAGTATTATATGGGTGAATAGTACCGTATACTGAAATAGTAACAGTAGTTTGTAAACAAATATTTATATTTTATTTTTCATGGGTATTACACTCATACTGTGTTAATTTTTTTTATTCACGAATTTTGAACTTAATGCCAAAAGCAAACGTCAAATTATATAAACAAACTAATGTTAATAAATTTGGGACAGTTTTAAATATGTAAAAGTAATTATAATCAATAACTATAATTTCTTAAGTAGAATTGGTTTGGACAATATTTATATATAGTTTCTTATATTCTTGTTATTAAATTTTTTACTAAAAATATAATATGTGTAAAAAAATTACTTAAAAGACTAAACCTACAATGTTGAGTTATTAAAAAAAATATAAAATTATTTTTTAAAGACCAATACTTAACGTATTTGAATTGGAGAAACATTCACTTGTTAAGTTTTTATTAAAAAACCTAATACAAAGATACGCAACTACACCTACATTTATTTATTTATTTTGTTTTATTGGTTCACCTGCCTTCCAAGTTGACAATTCTGGTTTTTGAATCATTAGCATGAAAGAAAATAATTAAGAAACAGAAGGAAAATGACATATAATATTAAAAATAATAGACTAGAGAAGGAAGAAACGTATTTGTTGAATACTTGTTTGGACGTTTGAAGAAACAAAAATAGGAACATTATTTATGGTTGAGAAACACTTTTGCTTATAAATAATTGTGTAGTGGATTAGTCTAATTTATATAGATATATATTGACAAATATTACTTAATGTTCCTTATATTAGAGTGATTATTTTACTTAATGTACTTGACAATATAGTGATTATTTTATATCATAATCTATATAATAGACTAAAATAATTCCACTCTAAGGTATTAATTATCGGTAAGTCATTAAATTATTATGATAGAATCAATTGGAATGAAAAAATTTGATAACTTAATCACATCACATTAAATGAATTTGAAAAAATTAAGGTATATTACTATGTAATTGCTATATAATTGGTTTATAATTGATATAATTGGTATGTAATTACTATAATTGCTATATAATTGATAAATTAGGTAAACTTTTTAATTGAAATATAATATGTTATTATTTGGTAAATTAACATTTATTATATACAAATAATTAAATAATTGATTGCTATATAAAAACTAACATACAAATGTTCATATTATTTATTTCTCTTCTTAAATAATTATAATAAAATTTAAAATTACCTCTATCAAATCAAATTATAATAATAAATTATCATTCATTTTTCTTTTTCCTATATAAGCATACTAGACTTATTTATTGCACAATCATCAATGGCCAATCTCCTATCTTTATAGAGAGGTTTTTAAAAATTGACCATCATTATTGGCCAATTTGAAGGCTTTTTCGTTTTTCAAAATAAAAATTTTAAAATTTAAAATCAATGTAGATATTTATATATTTCTTTCGAATATCTCATCTATATTTGCATATCTCATTCTCTCACACAATTTCTCTTCTATTTTCTCTTTGATTTTCCTTCTTTCTCCTTTACATGGATGAAAAATAACAATGACGATTTATCATCAAAGCTTTAAATTGATGTTTTTTTCACATCATTTGGTATCATAGCTCAGTTTTCTTTTTATTTATTTTTTTCGGTCTATGCAGTTCACGTATTGTTCACATTCGTGATTACTGTTCATTCGATTGTGATTTTTGATTTTCTGTTTCTCTTTTGTTATTTGCTTCTTCTTTTTTTCTACTTTCGTCATTTTTGTATTCGTTTTCTGTTGTTATTTTTCGTGTTTCTGGTTTGTCTATATTTCTTTTTGGTCTTCTGGTTTTTTATTTCCATCTGTTGTATTTCATTTTTGTATTGTTTTGGTTTTCTAATTCCAATTTCGCTTTGTTGTTTTTGTCATTATGTTTTTTTGAGAAAAGTAGGTCATGAGAAAGATCAAAGCCTAAAAAAAATGATCTCATTGAGGTAGTTACTTGTGTTTGAATAATATAATTTGACTATTTTTAAATTAATTTTTTCCTGGTTTTCTCATCTAATAAGATTAATGAATAATATTTTTTATGTTTACTGTGAGCAAAGGGTAGAGCCCTCCCTATAAATAGAAATTTCAGGCAATGCCGAGATTACATGTGTGCGAATTGATTGAATGCTAATTTAGGATTTAAAATGTTAAATTTTAAAATTGGGATGTGATGTATATTTCCCTTGATTATTTTATTTTTGTTGTTTTAAAATTTTGTGGATATGTAAGTTATGTTTTAAATTTCAATAAACCTATAGTTGTTATCATTGTTGCTAATTCAAATGTATATTTGTAGAAATAGAAGAAGAAACAATCAAAAGAAGATAAGCATTTTGATTATAGCAAACCTATTAAGTTAGTAACTTTTATTTTAACTTATGTTTATCATTAATTAATATATTTATCTAAATTAATTCATGTAATATCTTTTTTTTTTCATTTGACATAATATATTTATCTAAATTATTATTATTTTATAAATTACAAAAAATTTTAAAATTTTAAATTATTCATACATCACATGGGTCACAACACTAGTTGACTAATAAATTTGGCAATGAGACATCATCTTAGAAATTGAGCGTTTGCGCGCCCGCACAAAATAATAATAATAATAATAATAATAATAATAATAATAATAATAATAATAATACTCAACCTAATTCGATTCTATAGTTATATCTAATTTCGTATATTTTTGTCATTATATTTTTATTAAAAATAAAACTGAGTGATTGTACTTATCTTTTATGCCATTGTTTTATCGTTTTGCATATTGGTAATCAATTGAAATTAAAAATATACATAAATTTTTTTGATAATAAAGTTATAAAAAATTAAAATATATCTGAGACAGTGAAAAGTTAAAATAACTCTTTTTTATTTATTTTTATTACTTTTAAAGTATAAAATGCTACTTCAATTATGGTTTATATTAGTACCCAAATAACCTAAAATAAGATTATAACATATAAATAAAAATTAAAATGAATCTAGGATAATAGGGAGCTAATTAACTCCCTACTATTTCTTTTTACTATTTTTAAGTATAAATATCACAATAATATTTAAAAAAAATGAATTAAAGAGATAATTAACGAGTACATTAATACCAAATCATTAATCTTCTAACTCTGAACTATTTAATTAGTACCAAAAATCATATAAATATAGATACAAAGACAGATGTAAGCTAATATCAAGCCACTGATATATTCTATTAAGATGTTTATTATGGTTAGTTTAAGTAATTCATCACTTTTTTTTATAAGTAAATTCTTCTAAAGTATTAACACATCCTCTTTAGACCTCTCTCTCTCTCTCTCTCTCTCTCTCTCTCTCTCTCTCTCTCTCTCTCTCTCTCTCTCTCTCTCTCTCTCTCTCTCTCTCTCTCTCTCTCTCTCTCTCTCTCTCTCTCTCTCTCTCTGTGTGTGTGTGTGTGTGTGTGTGTGTGTGTGTGTGTGTGTGTGTGTGTGTGTGTGTGTGTGTGCGTGCAAAACTCTAAATCAAACAAGATTTTGCAACCACACTCTTACATTTTAAATAGTTGTGACAAGATCAAAAGCCAAAGTTTTTTTTGCTTCAGAGATACTAGTTCTCACCACCTTTCTCCTTAATGACATATTGTTCCTCATTATTTCCAAGCTTCCCATAGATAAAGCAATGAAAACCAGTATTCTTTCACGCAAATGAAAACCACTTTGACGGCATTCCGCCCACTTTAAAATTGATGGAAAAAGAATGATCATGTTATTATTTCAAAAACAAAACTCATTCGAAATTCAGGATAATCAATGCATGACTTTGTTTTTGTTTATTGTTCTGTTTACAAATATAATTTCCTATCAAAATCTATATACATATTTGTTAGTAAGTATATTGATCATGACATATAGTTTCTTTTCCTTTTTGCCTCAACAATATGACAATATTAGCCTAACTTATTGGATAAGTTTCTTAGGAAGATATTACTTTTCTGAATGTATATTACTGAGAGAAATGTCAAAGAATAAAGTTTAGTTTATGTTGTTATTCGCATCATCACCGATGATGATAAATTGACCCATCAATGTTCTATTTTAGTATTCAACAAAGAATACAACAACTCAAAGCAACATCTTTTAAGTTTTTTTTTTAGTTTATATAGTTGAAATAGTTTACTTTGTTTATTGTTATTTATTAATTTTAGAATAGTTCTTATAGAAGTAAGTAATATTATATTCTCTAAATTCTAATGTAATTAGTAATGACTTATAGATGCCTAACAATTTATTTCATATTCCAGATTTTCACTTAAACGTTTTCTTCTATATTAAATGTACTTAAATGTCTTTTATGGTATTAAAAACTCTATTTTAGAATATAGTGTGAATAAATTAATATTGATTTCATATTTAATTCAGAATATAAGAATTACTCACAAATTTGTCAACTTTGTACTTAAATATTTTCTTCCATATTAAATGTAATTAAATACTTCTTTATAGTAATTAGAAATTCTATTTTAGGATATAATGTGGATAAATTAATAAATTAATATTAATATTGATTTCATATTTAATTCAGAGTATATAACATCTTCATAGATTTGTCAATCTTATAATTAGAAATGTCTCTTAAATATATTATTCCATATTAATATTAATATTAATTTCATATTTAATGAAAAATATAGGAAATCTTAACAAATTTATCAATCATGTAATTAATGTAATTAGTAATGGCTCAATAAATGCCTACTAATTTGAAATTAATATATCAAGTTTCTCATTAAATTTTTCTTTCATATTAAATGTAATTAATTCATATTTAATGAAAAATATTAGAAATCATTACAAATTTGTCAAATTGTAATTAATATACTTAATTTAATTATTAATTTCATATTTAATGCAAAATATCGAAAATCTTCACAAATTTGCCAAACCTATAATTAATGTAATTATTAATGACTTATAAGTGCCTACTATAATTTGAAATTGATATACCAAAGTTTAATTAAATTTTTTCATATTAAATGTAATTAAATATAATTCATTAATATTCAATGTAAAATATTAGAAATCTTCACAGATTTGTCAACTCTGTAATTAATATAATTAGTTTAATTAGTAGGCTTATTAAGTACAATTAAGGTTATTAATTTGATTAGTTAATTTTGAAGTACAAATTGAAACTGTGTCAATGAAGATGAACTAATTGGAAACAAATATAATAGAGTGAGATTTGTAGATAAATATAGGAAGAGCACCACTATGCCAATAAATAAAGAACTTTGTATAAATAAAGGGCTATTCTGAATTGTTCATATTCTTTACTCATGTTATATAAATAAATGGTTATTATAACTGTCATGTATTGCTCATGTGTTTGTATTATTTACTCTTCCTACAAAAGTAGTTTTCATTCTGTTAGTGCTTCACATATGGCTAAATTTATTGAAGTTACTGATATTAATGCATCGAGGGATGATTGGTAGATTAAAGTTTGGGTAGTAAGGTTGTAGATAATTTCATTATTCAATATGTCCTGAGGAGATTTTTAGTTTGGATAACATTTTACAAGATTCTCAAGTGAATTTAATTTCATTATATTGAAATTTTTATATGTATTATTTTGTTCATTATGCTTATGTTGTGTTTATTTTTTGTCTTCTAAGGGTGATATCACAATCATGTGAAAAGATTATTCGCGAGTAAGTTTAAACATCAAATAACCGAGTGAAATATTTATGTAATGTTTATGTTATGTGTCATCAACTAAGAGCTTATATAGTACAAATGGGTACAAGGTATATCAGAATGATTTTTTTTTTCTTTTTGACGTTTCTGTATCTCTTTTTGCCATTTTTGTTTCTCATAAGTCAGAATTGGTTTCCTCAGATTTTTGTTCATAACCCTTTGAAAAATTTGCTACTGTATTAGTTCAGAACTCTTTGAAAAAAATACCAGCATGGCTTAGGTGCAGGTAGCACTGGAAAAACGGGCCGCCTGGCCTGGTCCCGCCCGGCCCGTAATGGGCTAGGCCAAAAAACGGGCCGGTCCGGGCCGTTTTTGGACGGGCTTGGATTCTTATATCCAAGCCCGCCCATGTTAGCCCGCGGGCCAAACGGGCCGGCCCGCGGGCTAAGCTTTTTTTTTTTAAATTTTTAATAATATAATATAAAATTAATTTAGTTAATGTTTTTGGGTAAAAAAAATATATTAAGTAGAAAACAAAAAAAATAAGTTAATATATTCCATAATTGTATGTTTTCTAGAATTTTAGAATTTTTCCATTCCAAAATTGTATGTTAACTCATCCAAATCAATTATTTAGGATAAATTCCAGAATGAAGTGATGAGTTAAACAATTTAAACAAAAAAAATAAGTTAAGAATGGATGGATAAATTCTAAAATTGTAGGATAAATAAAAAATTTTAGGATAAATTCCAAAATTGTATAATATAAAACTATGAATTTATTGTAAATTTTTTTTTTTATAAAATACGGGCCAATTTTTCAATCTCCAAGCCCGCCTATATGCGGACGGGCCGGTCTTGGCCCGCAGGCCAAAGCCCGTTTTACCAGTGCTAGGTGCAGGACCTGCCTTAGCAGTTTTTGTTTAATATTCTGGTGCATAGTTATCAAACTCAGGCCCACCATTGACCCGGGGAGGCCTTCGAGTCATCGGGTCATTAGTTCAACCATCGAGTCACTGGTTCAATTGTTGACATGGGTAAATAAATTAAAAAAATTAAAAATTATATATATATACCTATATATTTTTACAAATAAATTCAAAAATAAGTAAAATAAATAATATATATACAAATTTCATACTTTAAAGTCTTAAAACCATCATCATTAATCATAAATAATTAAAATACAAATATTTATAAATGATGTTATTAGTCATAAAATTACAAATAATTTTTTAAAAATATTTTATTGTTATTTTTATATTAGTTATTATATAAAATTTTTTGTTTATGCTTCAATTTTTCTTGATTTAATTTTCTTACACCAAATAATTATATTTTTCTTATCTCCTAATTAATTAGTAATAATATACTTATTTTTTGTTAACTTAAATGTCTTTTCTTTTTAATTTTTGTTATCTTGCCACATGCACATTTTATTTTTGGGTTAGAATAATTTTAGCACCTTTTATATATAATATTTCACTCATAAATTAAGAAGAAATTGATACTAAGATGGTAAGATATATAACTTATAGTGTAGGGTAAAGTTTTATTTTTGGTAAGTATATTTTTTTCTAAATTTTCATATAATTTTGAACACTAAAAAAAAAAAAGAGGTCCGAGTCAACCAGGTTGCATTAACTCGGCCGAGTCACTTGTAGTCCAATCCAAACCCTCAACCCAAAACTATCCCGACCTGGGTTGCCAGGTCGACCCAACAGTCTGGGCTAGGCCATTCAATATGGTTCCGGTGGCCTATATCAATCATCTTCTTCAAGGTACAATTTTTGTGACAAATTTTTCTATGTTGATTTCTTTTCTCATTGATAGCTGTTGTTTGCATAATCATATAAATCATTGGGATGTATAATATGCAGATAAGATTTTTCATATTGATATAGTTGTAAGATAAGTTTCACCATTGGCATTTTTCTATCACATTCAATCTTTTAATATTGGAGAGGGCATGCATACATCTTCCTTTGAGAAGTGAGATCGAATATCCCTGAAGTTCCTTAAGCCTAATTAACTTATTATTTATAACTCAATAAATATAAACTGGATTTCGATGGAAATTTTATGCCTGGAATTGTTGTTGTCACGTCACAGTCAACCAGTGGCGGAGCCACGTTAGAGCCAGGCACCCCCTGAAATTTAAAAAGTCCCATGCAAAAATTTTTTTTTTAATTTTGACCCCCCTCCTTATTTTTTTTTGAACCCCCTTAATATTTTTCGAATATCTTCAGTGACTCAATCCCACTCTGCTGCTCACAGTCACAAGACCCCCACTCGCTAGAATCACAAATTTTTTTCTTGAAGATGGTTAATTTCTCATTTCATTGTTAGGGACCTCTTTGTAAAAATTTGAAATTTAGAGTTTTTGTACATAGGTCTATTTCTATTAAATTAGTTAATTGATTATGTAATTAGGATCATGAGTAACATATTTGTAAAGTCAATTTCATGAAATTTTTTCTTGATGATGGTTAATTCTCATTTCTTTGTAGGGACCTCTTTGTAAAAGTTTGAAATTTGGGGATTTTGTATGTAAGTCTAATTCTATCACATTAGTTGATTGATTATACAATTAGGATCATGAGTAACATATTTGTGAAGTCAATTTCATGAAATTTTTTCTTGATAATGGTTAATTTATCATTCCCTTATTAGGGACCTCTTTGTAAAAACTTGAAATTTGAAGTTTTTGTACATTAGTTTAATTCTATCAAATTGGTTGATTGATTATACAATTATGATCATGAGTAACATATTTGTAAAGTCAATTTTATGAAATTTTTTTGATAATGGTTAATTTATCATTCCATTATTAAAGACCTCTTCGTAAAAGCTTGAAATTTGTGATTTTTGTACGTAGATCTAATTATATCAAATTAGTTAATTGATTATACTATTAAGATTCAAAAGAAGAACGTTTTTTTTGTAATAAAAATATTTTTTAAAAGAAAATTATTATCAAATGAGCAATAAATTAAAATTAATTTAGAAAAATTGCTATCAGATTAAAAAAAAAAGAATGAAAATTTTACCCCCTGATCGAGGGGTCTTGGATACGCCACTGCAGTCAACTCGCCAATGAAGTTCCATTATAAACCTGACTCAGACTATTATCCTTTATCTTATAGCTCTTGCTTTGCCCATGGAATGGAACAGTATAGTGAACATAAGAAAGTTGTCTGGAAAGTTAATATCCTTATCTTTCCACAATTCTCTTTAGACGTTAGAAGTATAACATAAATCTACATTCTAACTGGTAGTACACTTTGTTAATTTTCAGTACTTAAATGTTATAAGTGATTTTTTGTAAGATGCAGAGAAATAAAGGTGAATTTACATTTTCTAAGTCCAAGACAGATGATAATAGTCAATTTCAAAAAAATAAAGGTCAATTATCAGTGTAAAATAAAATTCGTGTGTCTATTGGTTAAAATTTGCAATTAGTGGGTAATACCCAATTCCAATCTCTATTATAACATTGAAGTTTTTATGAAATCTTGCATTTGCCTTGCTGTTTGACTTCAGATTTTAATGGAGAAATATGTGTTCACTTTTCACAACATTAGTTCTACTTAAATCAGATTAGTCATAGCTTAATAAATCTATAAATACTAGTTATTTCAACTCAAAAAAAAAAACTTCTAAACATGATTTAAACTGAAATATTGACCATGTGCCAAAGAAATTGGCTATAAATATGGAGAAAATAAAATTATTATTTTCATTTTGAGATATTTCTTTCTCATTTACAAAATTCGTAATTAATTTTTTGAGTATGAATAGACGGTGGAATTTTTTTTTCAAAAAGTACCCCGCAATAATAAAGCAATGCATGTGAGAATCCATTGAGTGGAAAAAAGACTATTCTAGAAAGAGAAATGGGGACAATGCAAGAAAATCTGGCGTGCCTCAATTATGACGCCGTCAATAATTGTTTATTGGAAAGGAAACAACGAACCGTTGGAATTTTTTTTTCCAGTTTTTCTTGCTTTGAAATTTGAATAATTATAAGCTTTTGCACAAAAAAAAATCTATGGAAGGTTTTCTGAACACTTCTTAATTTCGCCAACGGTTTCAAAAAAAAAAGAGAAAAATATGCATATTGTTCTCGCAACTTCACTAAGAAATTAACGATGCTGAATTTAATTTTTTTTTAACAATATGTCAAAATGTGGTTTTCCTTGTTACAATTTTTTTTTGAAGATTTTCAAATTATACGACTATTTCTATTATTTTTTATATTTTCACTATTTTAACTCTTTTTTATTTAAGAAATTAGTATAATATTTTGATTATATTTTAATTTTAGTAAATTTATGTTTTTCATAATAGAAAATAGACAAAAATATTTTTTACGTCTCTAACATTTATATTAAATTTTAATTTTGCCCTTAACATTTTTTTATCAATTATATTCTACATGCTTTATTTTTATGCTTGTCAAAACAAATGTCTGAAACTTATACACACTGCTAGTTATCTCCAAAATGTTTACTTAAAGGCAAAAATATATTTTATGTCCCTAACGTTTATTCATATTTTCATCTATGTCCTTCAATTTTTTTTTTGTGTCAGACATGTGCTACATATTTCAAATTTTATCAACTATGATTTTTTTTAACACTGTCAATTGGATTAACGGAATTGCTGACTTGACACATGACGTGACTAAAATCATTGCCACGTCGTGTGTCAAGTATTTGCCACGTGACCACATGCTAAAATATAAATTTTTCATTTTTTATCAAGATTTTTTTTATTTATTCACTTAAGTATTTGGTTAAAATTTTTCTTTTATCTTTTGTATGATTTAAGATCATATTTAGGTTCATCTAGGTCCAAAAATTGTGAATATATTTTATTCTATAATTAAATCAACCCTTGTAAAACTTGAGTTTAATCATTTTAGTCTCTGTCATGCATGTATTACGTCCAACTCTCGCTTTTGATCTTCAAATCAATCCAGAACTTCATCCTAGATATTTTAAGGATATTTTCAGTCATTTCCATCCTAAAGCAAGGTAAACAATGAATTAAAAATCGAGTTTTTAAATTATTCAAGCTTAGACAACTATTCACATCATTCTTTTTATGTTCTTTTTTTTTTTTCTGATTTTTTCCTCTACTTAGCCTCATGATTTCATTTCTAACTTAGACTAAGGCATATTGGATCAACCCATAATCAAAATCAGACGAGCGAACCACTAACTTAGATTAAGACAGCTTGAACCGAATAGAGAAGTGAAACGACGCAAGGTAAAAATTTGATCTGTTCTTCTAAGTTAGTGTTTCTCTCATCTAGTTTTGGTTAGGGTTGATCCAATATGTCTTAATATAAGTTAGAAATGAAATCATGAGGCTAAATATAGGAAAAACCAGCAAAAGAATGAACAACAAAACATTAATGATGTGAATAATCATAAAAGATTGAAGAAATTCGAAAACTTGATTTTTAATTCATGTTTTACCTTGCTTTGGATTGAAAATGATCAAATATGTCCTAAAAACATCTAAGATGAAATTTTGGACAGGTTTGGAAATCAAAAGCATGAGAAAAGAACGTAACTTGCATGATAGGGACTCAAATGTAAAAATTGAAAAGTTTATAAGAGTTGATTTGATTTTTGAAAAAGATATATTTTGGGACTATGAACCTAGATAAAGTTAAATATGATATTAAATCATGTAAAAGACAAAAAAAAATTTTGACCAAAGATTTAAGTAAATAAATATAAAAGTTCTTGATAAAAAAATAAAAAGTTCATATTTTAACGTGTAGCCACATGGTAAACATGTAGCAAATATGTGGCAATGATTTTAGCCACATCATGTATCAAGTCAGTAATTTCATTAACCCACTTTACTTATATATAATGGCCTTTTTTTATTATAATATATTTTAGTAACGTTTCCAAAAGTAAAATATTATTTAAAATTTTAATATCACACACACACACACACATATATATATATATATATAATATACACACATGTGTGTATATATATATATATATATATATATACATGTGTATGTGTATATATATATATATATATATATTATCAATTATATATATATATATATGTATTATATCAATTTAGTCTTCTAAAAATGGATGGAGTGTAACCTGCATAAGGTGTGTGTGTGTTTTTTTTTTAAAATGGAACTCCATGGTACATGGGCAGAGTGTGCTTCATAGAAATAGATAATTGGAATTAGTTTGAATGTTAGGTTCAGGAAAAAGATTAAGAGCAAAGCTAACAAAAACTTCATATCACTTTCAATTAAACTAATTGAACAAAAAAACCTACAATTTATAATAAATAGGGACTATATTAATTGTGGCAAAACGGGCCTGGCCTACAGGTTCGACCTGGTCACATTTAAGGGAGGGATTTAGATTTTAAAATTATATTTATTTAAAAATAAATTTAAATGAGTTTAATTCGTTTTCCTATATATCTCGCGGGCGGTCCACTTTTTTTAAAATTTATTTAGTTTTATATATAAACCTTATTTATTTTATCATATTTCATATTTTATAATATTATAATTTAATAAATATAGTAATATTAGGTATCAAAAATTTTGTAATTTTTTAAATAAATATATAAATTTTAAATTTACATCAAATAATATTATAATATTGTTAATAAAATTAAAACATGTAATAACAATGTTTAAAATAACACTGTCAAGACGGGTCGAGTCATGACAAATCGTTTAATAAACAAGCTAATTTCATAATGTCCAAACTTGTCTATTGTTGTCGTGGGCCAATTTTTTTAAAATTTCATATTTAATTATGTAAATATTAATTTTTTATAAAAATTTTCGATCACTTTTATTATTAGTCAAGTATGACCTCATTATTTGAATAGAATATATTTTTTATTACTAGTCAAGCATGGCCTCATCTCTATACATAATGTTTGTTGACATGTACAATTGCTTAAAAGAGATAGATAACGTGGAGAATTTGATCTTTTAAAAAGTCAAACTTTTTTATTATTGAATTATTTCAAATTGTATAAAGTATTGTTTTTAATATTATACAAATAAACCTGGATGTAATTTACCGGTGTAAAAACTCGGTCTCTAATAAAATCAAACTCATCATAAACTTTCTTGAAATAGAGATTAAAAAGAAAGGGATGAAAACTAGAAAAAAGAGGGCGAGGAAGAGTAAGAAAGAAGTTTTCCAAGAAAGGTGCTTCGTAAAGGCATGAGAGAAAAACCAAAGAAAGTGACCCAAAAATGAAAAAGACGGGATGTAAAATAAGACAAAAGATATGGGATAAAAATATAAATTTTGCCAAGTTTGTTGTAAGTTGTAACTCTTAAGGCTAAAATGCACTTTACCCCCCTAAACTTTATTTTATGTGTAAAAAATCACCCTAAACTTTCAAACTCAATAAAAAACCTCCCTCAACTTTCATTTTGTACCAAAAACCCTTTACAGTTAGTTGACCGTTAACTAATGCTGCGTTATCAGTATATTAGATACTTCAAATGCCGCGTCAAACATTTTTTACACCTTAAATACTGATAATGACAATTTGGCAGCGCTGACATGGCAAGTGAACTGTAAAAAATACCTGACGTGGCATTTGAGTTGTCTAGTATATTGATGACATGACATTTAGTTAATGGTCAACTGACGGTCAATTAACTGTATGGGGTTTTTGGCACAAAATAAAAGTTGAGGGAAGTTTTTTATTGAGTTTAAAAGTTTATGAGAATTTTTTACATATAAAATAAAGTTTAACGGAGTAAAGTGCATTTTAGCCTAACTTTAAAATAACTTGTCAAAAAGGCCTTAGATCTCGGTAACTACGTACATGCTGGTGTTAAATAGTAAAACAAGTTACTTTAGAGTTACAACTTACAACAAACTTGGCAAAATTTATATTTTTATCCCATATCTTTTGTCTTATTTTACTATATATATATATATATATATATATATATATATATATATATATATATATATATATATATATATATATATGTATATAAACCTTAAATCTAACAAACGTTCTAAATGATTCTACGTGGGGCAATATAGGCATTGTAGAATGGTCCTTTTAAATTTAATAAATAAGAAACAGTGACCTTCCTTATGGATGGGTTTTTTCATTTACTTCCAACTTGGAACAAAGAAGAAAACTAATCTTTTTATTTTAATTTTTTTACATTTAATTATTTTGGTTTATTTTTTTAAGTACACAATGAAGTAAAAAATTTAAACCTAATACCACCTACTCTTTTAACGTTAAACGTAAAAGTTGGGACATATGTTTCAATCACTATTGTAACTTCAATCAGTTGTATCGAGAATTGACAAAAAAAATTAGTTCGAAATAACTTTTAAATTTTGTGAATGATTAAACTGATTGAATCGACCAAAAATTAGTCGAATCGAATAAGAATAGATGTTAAATGGACCGGTTGAACTAGTCTACTTGAATTTTTTAAAATTTTTTTTCTTATTCTATAATCAAGCAATGAAGAAATTAATATTAAAAATCAGTTAATTTTCGTAGAGATGCTAATATATTGATATTTTATTAATTTAATATAAATATTATATTGATTAATAATGTTTCATCTATTATTTAGTTAATTTTTACTGTAAACTTTTGATTGTGAATGTTGTTTTGTATAATTTGATAGCAAATCTTTTTTTTAATTGAATTTATAAATTTATATTTATAGTCTTTAATTATGTATATTATTTTTTTAATATTTTAAAATAAACCGATTCAATTACTATTTAACTTGATCCTTGAATCAGTGTCTCCACTAGTTCAATAATATTTTGGATTTTAGAACCTTGGTTTCAATTGACATGCATTAAAATATATGAAAATTCTTATTTTATTTTTCAAATAAAATATTTTTATTTAAAAGAAAAGTAGTATATATATGTACACACACTCTCTCGAGCTAATGACTAAAGAACTCTAAATCGATATAATTTAATGGAAACATTCTTTGAATTTGCCTGGGAAGGGAGAGCAATGGGTGTTTAGCCTTTTTTAGTGGGGTATACCATACCCTAGTCATACTACACTCATTGATGATAAGCACATAGAGTTTAAAGTTATGTTGAAGTACCATAAATAAAGGGCAAACTAGACCTTGCACTCATGAATTTAAAATTGAATAAATTATCTATTTAATCTTATAAAAGATTATAGTTTGTCTTAATTTGATTCTTTAAAAATTAAGAGTATCGAATTGATCAATTTATGAAAAATTATATTTGTTTTAATTTTATTATTTTTTATTGTTAAATCTCAAAATTTATTATATTCAAATGTCAATTTTTGTTTGCTAAAATCCATTTTGATAATTAGATAATCGAAACACTTGATCATTAAATATCAAATTAAGAAAATTGTAATATTTTAAAAACTAAATCAATAATTTACTCATTAAAGTATGATTGATAAAGCACAAATAAAATGACCCTAGATTTTAGATTTTATTTGTTGGAAAAAAGAAGTACGTCGCACACAAAGGAAAAGTTCAAACATGAAATTCATAATTAGTTAATAAAAAGTATTAAAATTTTTATGAGAAATTATATTATAATTTTTGAAATTATTTAAAATGTAATTAAGAAACTGAGTTAGAAGAAAGAATTGAAGTTAAAGATTTAAAAATATAAGCTTTAAAAAGCGATATCCTTTTTTTAACAAATAGTTAAGATAAAACAATTACCTACAGTATCGAGACAGATTCTAGGGGAAGTGTTTGAATTCATTGCTCACATTTGACATTAATTAAGAAAGAAAAGTTTTACTTAAACACTCCATCTTCAAAGAAATAAATTTTAACATTCGACGTTTGTAAATTATTTTTAAAAGTCGATGGTGAAATTCAAAAGTCAAAACAGTAATTTAAGTCTTTAAAGTTTAAATTTAATGAAAGAACTTACGTTGCTTATATTTTTGTCACCATTTTGTTCAATTAAATTTTTGCCATCATGTTGTTCAATTAAAAAATAATAAGTATATAATTTTTTAATTAGAATATGATAAATGTATAATTTTTGTAAAAAATAATTTTATATTTATTAAAATTCATTCTTGCATATTTAATCTTTAATTTTTTTTACACACGTTTTATTTTTAATAAAAATTTTAATAACAAAACTATAAAAAACTGTATATAATTCTTCTCGTAAACATAAATGACTTTTGCCTGTTACATGACAAGCAAATGTGCAGTTGTATCATTGAGTACAGCATTAATTGTGATTCAATAATTATGTAACTTTTGATACATACAGTGGTAAACATTTAATCCAATAAGATCATTAACTAACAAATTACTTGTCAGGTTGACTACAACACATATGTATAGTTGAATGTACGAAATTTTTTTAAGTGATTATAATTTTATTTATAAAACATTTAGATATTATAAATCTTTGTTTATTCGTTATAGTTATAATTCTGTTTTAAACTGCTTTTCCATTGAAGTGCGAAAATTGTGCATCACGCAATTACCCTTCCTCCTGAGTGTTTATTATTTGGGCCTCAGATGAGTTAAGCTCTTCGTACCTAAAAATTATAATTATAATAAAATAAATTTAAAAAACATTTCTTGTTCTTTGATAAACAGTTTGGCACTTTAAAAGTGCTAATCAAGTTACTGAACAATTTTCTAAAATTCTAAATTATCTAAAAACTAAAAAGAAAAGGATTGGGTGAACTCCGCAATAAATTTGAAAATTAACCTGTAAATCAAAACAAAGTCTTTTTTATTTTTTCTCCTGATGAATAGCTCCAAATTGTTAGAGATATATTTATAAATACATAAACAAACATATATTAATATATATTGTTATTACAGTTAAAATATTCTAGCATTTTGCCAAAGCTAATTACTCCCAGGGTCATCTAAAAAGCACAATCTTACTTGACCTAATTCACATTTAGAATTTCAAATCCAAAGTATTCTCAAAAAATTTATCATGAAGATACATGAAATATGTTAGAAAAATAAAATGCATTCATAGCCAAACAAAACCTTTGGGTGTTCTTCCCTGGATTGGGTGCAATCAAATTAATGAAAGCAATAATTGCGCACTAAATTAATGAGTGCAGTTAATTGGCTTTTTACTTTCAAAGGAAGGGCGTTGCCATATCAACATCACCACATGGTGTGAAAGCAGATAATACAACAACAACAACATTAAAAAGATCAAGCATTTCAATTTAATCCCTAAAAGATTGTATTTATTTCAATTTGGTTGATCTTTCAATAATCAAATTAAAAAAATTATAATCTTTCAAAGATTAAGTCAGTAACTTATTCACAATGGATGAATACTCAGCACTAATTTAAAAACTCTGAAGAATAGACTATTCTAACAGAAGCAAAGTCATACTTGTACACACAATTATAACAACATTAAGAAACTCAAAACAATAAATCCATTGTCCACCAGAGATATAAAAACATAACACCTCAAGTTGAAAGGAAAAAGAACAAGTATAAACAGATGGACACAGCTGACACAGCTCATATTCCAGCATCTCTGCCACACTCCTCCAAGTCTATTAAACACAAGGTGGGACACATAACCTTTTTTTTTTTTTTGGCCATAGGGACACATAAATTAGGTATATAGACTTCAAAAGAAGTAAACTTGGGCAAAGTTCATGACTGAATCTTTTTTATTGTTGTTTAAAAAGACACAAAATGACTCTATTTTTAAAAAGACACAAAATAACTCTATTTTTAATTTTGTTTAAGGCTTCGTTGTTGTTGTTTAATATTGATGAGCTGTAGAAAATAATTCTATTTTTACTGATCTCGATAGCAAACACACAAAAACTGTACCCAAGTTGCATGCATGTCAAAACTGTTTTGACCAAATATTGAGCTTAGCAGACTATTACACTATTTACACTTTAAAACGGACAAGGAATAAAAAAGTACAGGTAAATTCTATGTAGCTACTAAAGATGGTTTCCATACACTTACACGCTTTACAAGACTTAGGAGCTTTCGCAGGTCTTCCATGTTGCACTTTGACTACGTCTTTTCTTCAAACTTACCTGAAAATATATGTTACGGTCAGTGACAGTAAAATATGACTCAATATGCAAAAAATAGGCGCTCTCTACTCAGTTGAATGCTAATGGCAAATACAAGAAGAACCAGATCTAGATGTCATAGGTGTTTGCTATCTAGTTCTTCAATAAACATATGACATATGATGACAGTTTTCTGGAAAATTTGATCATAACGTGTTGAATTGCAAATAATACCCACTTACCATGTTTTGTTAGAAAACTTGATAATAAATACCTAAACACTTTACCTAGTTTTTTTTTTCTATACAAGAAATATACCATGAGTTGTTGTATCTCAAATTGTTGGTTCAGTTAGAATCAGCCAGAATCCCATCTATGTTTAAGGAATGTCGAATGTTTAGCTAGATAACATTTCATATAAAATTGTGTCAATTGGATGCCATATCTGATGAAACTGATATTGATGACTAAGCTTTTGAGATTCTTTCTGAGGGTTCAAAAGTTGTGGAGAGAATCATGGGAGATTTGTTGTATAACGTGGGTTGCACTAACCAATTGAAAACACACAAAATGATTAACTAAATTCCTTTTGATAACTTATGCACTCTACAATACAGATCAATACTTTGGGGGAGTATTTTCAGACACTATGATACAGAAGGCAAGACATACTTTTAACTAGATTAGCAACCAAGATGCTTAAAATTAAAAGAAACGTCCTTTCAAATTCCCTAGTTAAAATTTGTCAGAATAAATGAAACCTGTTAATTGCTAAGTTCCAAAGGTTTACATCAAATCCACTTGCCAATTAAACCCTAATAACAATCAGTTTTTAAAGATCTGCAAACAATACAGGATCTCTGACAAGTGTCAACCATTACAGTAATCCACTACCTTGACTCTGTCAATATACTGAATTTCTAAATCTTATTTATGGAGTATTGTCTCAAATGCAAACATGTCTTTATCTTATATTACATATGACACAAGCAAAAAAAAAAAAAAACTCATCAAAAACTTGAAACAAGATGGAACCATCATACTTAATTTGGTGAATAATAGAAAATTTTCATGACTTAAGAGTGTTGCACAAGCATGGCTTACAAAGACTAACTTATTCTTAATTAAAATTTAAGTGATGGTAAATAACAAGCCTTACATCATACCTTAGCAGATGATGGAGGCAAGGAAGACCCACGAGCAGGGTTTCTTAGCTGTTTAATCTCTCGAAGCTGGTTTGCTATATCCTCCAAAAGCTTCATCTGAAGGTTTTTGCTTTCTTCATTCTCTGCAAGAAAAGTCAATCTTTCTTTTTCATGCTTTAGCATCTTCAGCCTTTCTCCAAGCATCTCAATCTCAGTGCCAATCTTTAACTTTTCATTAGTGTTTCCATCAACACTACTATCACTCCCTGGCTTGCTTGTCCTTAGAAAATTACTCACTGTAATACTGCTTGGTACTTCAAGACTTCCTAATCCAAGAACACCATCTCTGGGTGCATTTGAAGCAGTATTAAATGATGAACCACTTATCTTTTCAACTTCCTCTTTCCTCAATTCTCTATTGTCATCTATGACATGGACATCAAGAACATTTGGTTCAGTATCAGGAAAGGAATTAAGCAGATTGCCATGAAACTGATCCTTGAGTTCTCTGTTTTTCTTTACCTCAAGAAGATTTTCTCTTTCAGCTATCTTGAATATTGAAATAGCACTGTCAGTCTGCAGTTGATCTTCATGCGTTTCAGTTGAAAATGATGGCCTCCATCCTAATTCATCTAGCTGAACATTTGGCTTGCCATTTGACCACTCACTTTCTTTTAAACTCATCTGCCTATAAACCTCAAGTTCCTTTTCAAGAAAGTGATTCTCCTTTTCCCTTCTTATAAGGATTTCTTGCAGAATATTCATCTCTTCTTCCTCATAAGCAACTCTTTCTTCTATCATCCTCTGGTATTGCCTTGTTTCAATTTCTATTGACGCCTTCTCTTCCTGCAGACGTGATATCATAGCCATTGCTTCATCGGCAGCAGTTCCAGCAGCAGCCCTCTCTTTCTCTAGTTCTAAGCAAAGAGCAGCATAGGCAGCTCTCTCTTCTTCAAGTGCTGCCTCCAACATCTTGATGTGGTTCTCTTCACTTCCAACAATCTGCATCTTGTCGTCCTCATTAGTCCCATAGATTTCAACAGCAGATAAGTATTTGTCCTGTCGTGGGCTATTAACCAACAAGTCGCCAAATTCATAACTATGGCAGGTTCTTTCATCCATATCATGGGCAGTTTGGACTTCCATGAGATCTAAAAGGCAGGACAACAGAAAAACAGCAAGTTAAAAAGCCAGTGTCCAGCGTGCATAGAAACATAAAATATACAGATTAGGCATTCATTGAAATTTAACCATAAATATCATCAACTTAAACTCAAAATTTTCATCTTCTTGCGTCTCTGAAGGTAGTTTAAAAAAAATGGTCATAACATATCGATATAATTACCAGAAGTTGCACTTGGTTTTTAATTCTAAACAGATTTGATTGAATGATAAAGCTGGTACCATATGGTAGCTCAATGTCATAGAAGACTGCAAATTCACATTAAAAATATCCAACTTCAGCAGAAATCATTGATGGAATGATATTATATAGTTCATTTCTCTCACTCACCTGGTGGACTAACTTCTTTCTCTGAGGCAGGATTCATGATTTCATTTGTTTTACCTGCAACTACAGAACCTTCATCTGCCCAGGGATTTTCAGGAGAAACTGAAGAGAACTTCCTGCATTCATAATTACCTTTCCTCCTGCGCCGAATTCCTGACCTTCTTTTCAGACTGATAATTCTCTTCCCCTTGGCATCATACCCATTTTCCCTATCAACTGAGGTGAGCAAATGTAGCCCTGAACATGAACTGCATGACGCCTCATCTTCCAAATGAATAACCCCATTATCAGATTTCTTCTCTGCAGTCAATTTCTCATTCAAATTACATGAATGATCCTTCACCCTCACTAGATCATAAGGAAACCTCTTCACAGCCATCACTTGAATAGAGCATATTATTCTCAACGGCCAGTCAAAAAGCAATTTATGCAGACATAAATTGCTGTTCTTATACCCCAAAATCCCCTTACAAGGACAAGGCAAACAAAGTCCAAAAAACATCAAGAATTTCGAGGCAAAGAAAGCAACAGCCGATCCACATAGCAAGAAATAGGCTAGAACGAGGTCAATAAAGGCTCCAATAAGACCTCCCAACGTCCAAGAATGAAATTCCCGAGAAGGCATCCTTCCCTGAAAAGCTCAGAAATCCACAAATTTCCCCACAGAATGCCAAGAAGCAATTGACCATCTAGAAGTGCTAAAAGAACAGTACATAAAGAACTAAGAGGACGCGAAGCAAAATACAAAGTTTTCACCGACCCAGATAGCAAAATCTCCAATCAAAAGTACCCAGAGAGCAAAAAGGCTACGTTTACTTACACAATTCAGATCATAATAGAAGAACAGAACAAAAGTAACCCATAATCACACACGAAAGCAAGCAGTGGCTTAGACTTGTAAGCCACACGTCTCGTCCTTTCTATTAATGGAGAAAATCAAAGAAGCTTAGTTCATAAAGAAGAAAAGGAATCTAAGAGAACCTGTATATGACGATTGAAATCATCAAAGCCACGAGGTTCAACGAGAGTGGCAATGATTATGGCATGAGATTGCAGATTCCCATGTGAGCTTAAAGTATGCATAATTGTTTAATGCAACCTCCATAGATCCAACCAAACGACAAGGAAGAGAGGACTCCTTCGCGCGGCTTTCACTATTGGAAAAGGAAAGCAAGCTATCGACGAAGCGACGCCGTTTGCAGGGTTTGATCTAAATGTAAAACCACGAATTCACGTGGCTGGTGTTCGTGGTGAACACCGGAATACTCTTGACTTCGGTAACAGGTATGAAGATTGAAGGATGACAAAACTACGCCGCAAGTCACAAATTCTTTGTCTTCATTCAGATGGCGGTTGCAGATTTCAGATAGGTCTTATCAAATTTCATGGACAATCTCTAGTGATTCTTCTCTCTCTCTCTTTAATTTTTTAAAATAATTTTAGGCATTAGTTTTGCAATCTTTTATGGAAATAATTGAAAAAGATGCAAAAAGTCTTTTTAAGTTGATAACTAAGCTTTTTAGTTATTTTTTATAGAGATTTAGTGCGAAATTACTTTTTTCTATTTTTGATAAACAATAGAAACAAATTTTGATGTGACATTTAAGTTGATCTCTTAAAGAAAAAAGATAAAAGAACTTAGCTTTTTAAAATAAGCGGAAAAAAGAAAAAATTAAGTTAGCAAAGTATGGTTAATTTGTCCTGTCTCAATGAACTTCGCGTCAAGATATTTAGTGTCATTAAATTCAAATGAAAAATGTAATTAAAATTAGCAAAAATAAAAAAAATGAAGAATTACGTCTATTTTTTTATATTATATTTAGTTATAATATTGGTACTAAATTTTGAAAATATAATATTTTATTTCTTAAATCATTATAAAAAATAAAAATATTATATATCAAGCAAAATTAGATCAAAATATAAAGAATTATAGTAACTTAAGGAATTATGTAATTTAACTCTTCCATTTTTTTGATAAACAAAAATTTATATCCAAACCTTGCACTTATCCATATTTTTTGAGAATCAAACTCAAAACTTTTAATAAATTAAAATAACTCTTTAGTAATTAACTTATACGTCTAGTGGACTTCAATTTTAAAAATTGATACTAAATTCTTTGAAATTTTTTGTTTTGTAGAATATAAATCTTGCATTGACTCTTTCGTTTAAAACTTTTTGCAACATAACTATTATGGCACTTGAACTATTAATACCAACATGAGATTTTGGTATAGCTATAACATCCATAATTGCTAGAAATCAACACATTATTTCTAGTGGCCACTTTTGCATTATCATAAGCAGAGACGTATTTTCTTGGAGACACATGGGGTAATTGCCTCCCTCCCCCAAATTTTTTTAAATGAATTTTCTTAAAAAATTTATCAATTTAATTTTCTTGTATTAGCCACCTCAAAAAAGAAAAACAAAAAATATTTAAGTCCCTCAAGAAATATGTTCAAGATCCATCCCTGATCATAAGGATATTTAATTGAGAGTTCATGTTAGACATTTTTTTTAAAAGCTTTTTGCAGCTATCTTCTTCTCATGACAACTTTATTCAAGTTATTATTGGATAGAAAAAAACTTATATAAAATTCTTTATATCTTTACTATTCTCACATTTAATTATGCATCTAATAGAAATCAATTACATTTGCATTTACTAATTTCTTTTTTGTTGACCTTATAACTGTGCATATCGTTTTGTCGGAGGAGGAGACAAAATACTTGAAGAGAGGAAACGTGGCATTGAATAGGGAAATGTAAAAAAAATAAAATAAAAGAATGATATCGTAATGTATAACTTAGTCAACGTCACATGTTTCAAATTAATTATTGATTAATCGTGACTGACACTAGGGGCCAATTAATCTTTGTGATTTTGGAAAGTATAAATACTAAATCCTTAATTTTTAAAGTGTAAGAATTAAATTTATGATTGAGTGAAATTATAGGGACTTTAGATATATTTTTATCAAAATTTTTTTTTAAAAAACTAATCATGAATTGAGTATATGTATATGGATTATAATTTAATTATAACTTTAATGCTTAAATTATGAAATATATGAAAAAATCATTTAAACTAATTTTCATCATATTCAGGACAATGATAACAACCATATCCTTTTAAACATTTAATGAGCATACCTTACAGCCATAATATAAGACAACATTTAGCATTCAACTAATTAATCATTATTCTATTTTTTTTTGTGAGATTAATTATTATTTTTCAACTATTAGTTATAATATGATTCTTTCATATTGAATTAACTCTGTCTTTTTCGACTATATCCTACACAAATTATAAGTTCTTTATTGTTTAGTCTTTTGTTGTTGCACAAAAAAGTAGAATTTCAATGATGACGTGCTATTGTATTAAATTGATTTTTGATTAAAATTTAAAATAAACCTTTTAGTTCTAAATCATTAGGTAGTAGTTTAGTAATAAAAATCTGAGAAGTATCTTTATATTTAAATTCTTATTTCATCGAGTGAAAAAAATACTAAATTTAACTTTTATAATTTATCTATTGAACCCAAGCTAAATATTTCATTTAGAATAGCTAGGAAATCTTACATGACTGTAGTTATAGTTAATGGCACTTGAACTATCGACTTTTTTTTTCTTTTTGAAATGGAGGTTTTTATTACTATTCCCTTTCATTTATCAGCATGAGATTTTTTTTTTTTAAATTTTAGTATCTAAACATTCATTGAATTTTGACTAACCTAGTTTGAATGAGATTGAACCAACTATTGTTAATAATAAATGAGATTTTTTTTGTTTGAACTATCATTATCTAGAAAAATTTATTAACAAGGTTTTGAAAATCGGACCAGTCATTGAACTAGTAGAGGCACTAATTCAAAAGTTAATGGTCGAATTGTATTTAAACCGTAGTTGAACTGGTCTATTTTAAAATATTACAAAAATAATATACATAATTAAATACTATAAATATAAATTTACAAATTTAATCAAAAATAAGATTTGATATCAAATTACACAAAACAACATTCACTATCAAAAGTTCACAGTAAAAATTAATCAAATAACAAGAAAATATTATTAATTAATATAATATCCACTAATATTAATTCCATAAAATACCAATATATTGACATATCTACTAAAATTGACTAATTTGTAATATTAATTCCTTCATTACCTAATTATATAATAAAAAAATAAAAAATTTAAGTGGATCAATTCAACCGATTTATTTAATATAATTTTTTATATAATTCGATCAATTTTTAATCGGTTCGATCCTTCATTGATTTTAAGAGTTATTTCGAATTCATTCCCTGACCAAACTGTCGAACCGGTTGATATAATTCAATTATGATAATAGTATCTAATAGACTTTAACTATACTTTAATTCAAATTAGATCAAACTATATAGTATGTAAAGCTTTAATATCATTAATTTTATTCATTTATAAGGCTCAAAATTTTGTGTATATATATATATATATATATACACGAGAGTTGATAATTGATTTGTATAGCAACAACCATATCAATAATTGGTATAAAACAAGAAACTATAACTGTTGTGGCCCCTCTTGCGGTATGATGAGTATATAAATTGAGAGGCGTCATGTTGCACCTATAAATAAGGACCACATTTCACTAATTAATCCATTAATGGTCTTACTAGTTACTACTCACTATTTAACTGTCTTCCTGACTTCGTCCGTACATATTATATATGTTTGTGGATATACATATACATATATCATATATGCAACTACATATAGTGCCTACTCTATCAATTATAAATATCGTCTTTTAACTGACTCTCAATTATGGCTTCCTTGGTGTAAAAAAATAATGATTTTGTCCTTTCTCTTTATTTTATATTTCATTTTGGTTTTTTACAATGCAAATTTTTAATATTATAGTATTTTTTCGTTAAAATAATTAGTTATTTTAATAGGATTGACATCTTATATTACTTTATATTGTATATAACTAAATATTTAAGTAAATATGTTGTGTCAATATAAAGATGATGATGTGTTAACTCTATTAAAGTGACCAATAATTTTGACTAAAAATGACTGAAACAATGTGAATTTGTAAACATCTTAAACATAAAGGACTAAAATGAAATTTTAAAATAAATATAAAGGACCAAAATACTATTTTTATTAAAATAATTATGTTTAAAATAATTTTAGGGGCCATTTGTTTTATTTTATTTTTTTAAGATTACAATGTTTGAACCTAAATACACATTTGATTATTAAGATATTATTTCTGAATCTAAATACTACATAATTAAGATTATTGTTTGTTTTTTCAACATCTCAACACATATAAATACTTTATTAAAAAATATATTCAAATATTTGTAATTAAATTAGTAACTAAACATTTGTGATTAATTATTATCTTTAATATTATATGATATTATAAAATTTATTGTTAATTTTTTTATTTTTTATAATTTAAAATCATTTTATACAAATAATAATATAATTTACATTTGTTATATTATTTATAAAAATTTATCTTATATTATAGTTGCAAGATTTGGTTTAGATAGTTGAAACAATTTCTCACATTCTACATGACACATGTTTAAATCTTTTTCAATAGCTTTTTTTCAATATCCAAATAAAACAATCAATTCTCAATGACACGAGACTCAAGATTATATGTGAAAAGTTTTTAGACTTGTCCAAAGATCTAATTAATTAAAATCTGTTCAGACTTATTATGAATTTTATAAAAATAAAAAATAAATACACTTAATTATTTGAAATTTGAACGAATTAAATTCAAACTCTCATTAAGTGCAAATAAATTCCTCCTTTAATCCTTCTAATTTTATAAGAATTTTAAAGTGATTCTTTTAATACAAAAACAAATAATATTGTCTTATTTTTTTAAACATAATTCGATTAAATCCCTTTATCACATTATTCATAAAAGAAATTAATTCTAAACTTACAAACTACTGATTGTTTATATGTAATTATTTAAACTTGACATTTCAAAAAAAAAAAAATCACTGGTAGTAACAAATTTCGTGCCCAAGTTTGAATGGTAAGGTGATAGAGGGACGAAATTAGATTATTTTATAAAATAGGAAAGCAATACTTTTTCTTCTGATCTAAAAAAAATCAATTTTTTATGAAATTAGAGAAATTAAAATGTGCTTAAGCTATTTTTTTTTTTTATGTTTCAAGAGTACCATCATCTAGTTTATTATCGTAGTTAAACAAATCAATTGGCAGAAAAAAAAGGGTTATGTTAATTATTAACTTAAAATAATAATAAAGTGAAAAAATTGGATAACTAATATATTTGTCAACAAAATTAACATGGAAAATATAACAATCAAAATAAGCTAAAGAAGAAAATTCATGTTTTGCTTATGAAAGACAAATTAAACAAGGTTGAAAGTGAATGAAAAGAGAAAGAGATGGTATACTTTTCAATATTTTAGTCTTTTAAATTTATTTAATAAATTACCTTATTTTTTAATTTTCTATTCATTTTAAATTGTTAACTTCGCCTAAATGATAAAATAAGTTTGGGGTACATATTTCAATATTGACGTCTCTTTTTTATTTTGGTAAACATTTTTAGGCCATTTCTTTAAGTATACATTAAAACATGAAAACTTTATTCCATTTTAATCACGGCTAAATCATTTATAAATACCATAAAAAACTATTATGCAAATAATTATTTAATATTTTTTTAATACGTTTTGAAAGCAGTCCATTTTTGAAATAATGTGCTTGAGAGGAATATTTGGATTCTATTTTAAATTTGTAATCATCATTAAGCAGCCCCTTTTAGACATCTTAGGCAATTGTTTTTTCTATTTAAAAAAAATGTTTTTTTTGGGCCCAAAACAAGATTTATTCAATTATTTGTGGTATAGACAATACAAATTAATATTAATATCGCAAAGGACATAAAATTTTCAATTTAAAATCTGAAGCAGTAAGGTGTGAGAATCACATGATTCTTAAGATATTAATTATAGAGAAAATATTATAGAAATGTCTTTATTAGATAAATATTATATATTCTTAAAATATTTTTTTTTCAACTATGCGGGAGATCACATGCTAATTATTCACCATAAACTAACATAAATTAAGGTTATAAATGAGTTGAGTCGGGATATATCTTTAGTTGTTTCATACGATAGATATTGGTCATTAGGATAATGAAACTTTAAAAAATTAAATTAACTTTAAAAAAAAGTTGACTAATCCTTAAAATGAGCTTTTTTTTTAAATATAGTTTTATTTGTTTTAAATGATAGATATTAGATATTATGAAATTAAAAAAAAAGACTAAGCTTTAAAACACCTAATATTAATTTAAATTAAACGTGGCAATCCCTTACACAATGTTTATCTTTTTTCCATTTTATTTTCAGAAACTTATTTAGAACTGCTTCGATTAGTGTCAAGCTTTAAATAATAAATATAGTGTTGGAAAAAAAATAATTAAAATCATCCCTTCAGATTTGCAAATAGTTCTTTATTAGATTTTCAAAATTAGAAATTAAATCCTTTAGTTTTCACACTCGAGAGACTAGATAAAACTTAAATGCAATTTTTATATTTTTTTTAATCAAAGTTTTTAATAAAAATATTATAAGTATAAGATTTTTATAATTTAACATCACATGATTGAGTTTTTAAAATAATTTTGTTTTTTACAAATACTATATTTTTATAGAAAAATATAATAATAAAAATATAAGAAACTATACTTAAGTGAAATAGGCCTTTTCTACTTTATTTTTTCATGGGACAACAATATAAATATATAACCTCACTAACTATAATTTAATTACAATTTTAGTATCTACACTTAAAAATATTATATTGTACCCCATAAGCTATCACAAAAAGTGAAAATCTTGTAAAATGAACAATTTAAAATTACACATGTTACATAGTATCTCATATTTCTATCATCTTATCGTATTTTCTTCATTTCAGAATTGGCTTGCATGTTTTTTCGAAGTTATATAATTTTTAAATGTTAATTTTAATTTATATGTGACATTTTTATTTATGGAAGAAATGTTAATTTTTAAGTTATAATTAATTAGGCTATTGATTCAACCGTAATTTCTCTATTCTTTTCTATTTGCAACATCAACTCAAAGAACATATTAGATTTTTTTTTCTTTAAATAATGGACATAGGAAGTATTGGGAACAAAAATTTTGCCATATCAACTACAAAATTTAAAAAAATTAACATTTGAGTACACTATTAATACAAAACGATCTATTTCTCAAAATATAAAAAGAATTAAAGAATCTAATTTTTTAGAACAATTTGTAATATACGTGAAATATATATATATATATACATGTATATAAGTTTTATTTTAAATTAAGCCTTTAAAGTTTGAAATGTTGAAATGATAGTTTGTTAAGTCTCTTTTTTTTTTTTAAAACCCATTTATGTAAACGGACAATACTAACTTCTATGTAAAGCTGGCCGCCAAATTAACTAAGAGGAAGTTTGTAATCTTTATATAATACCCCAAATATTAAGGGTGTACAAAAGTTCGGTTCAATTTAGTTTTAGATTTGAACCAAATTGAATTAAACTAAGGTGGTTTATTAATTTTTGGACTTATTTGGTTCAATTTTTAGACGGTTTAGTTTCATTTATTTTTTTGAACGGTTTAGTTCGATTTTAAACAGTTTGATACCATAAAGAATTTTAAAAAAATGATCACTTTTATCTATTAAAAAAAAACCCCTAGCTGTTATATATGTTCCAGAACTGCAAGCCTGCAACTTCAATCCCTTAAAATACAATTCTCTCTTCCTCAATAGGCAATATACCTCAACTTCATTTTATATTGCTTGTTTTTTTTCATTTTTTAAGTATAATTTCTGGGAGACAACTCGTATGCATCTCTTAAGTGTAGTGTCATGACTCATGAGTTCAAATAATTGACCCTTTATTTGCAGTACAAGCCAAACCTTTGAATCCAAAATTCCACCTCCATATGCTCTCAACGTCAAATTTTTTTTTTGTTGCTTAAAAAATTTGAATCACTAATGTTTAAAAATTTATTAGGCTTTAACATAGTTCATTTTTCATATTCATTTTCCACATCTGATTTATTATATATCCTTCAAACTCCACCAATTACACCTTCTTAATTAATCATGTCTTTGCTGTAAAAATCTCCCATCTAATTTATTATATGTCAAGTCAGATAAATTTTCTACCTAATGAAATTATGACGATAAAATAAGGAGATAGTAAGGATCACAATAACAATAACAGACCAACAAAAATAAAGATGACTCATAACTGTATGCATACATATTTACATATAGTAGAGATTTGCATTTTACAACACAGTGCAAACAACATCTTACGTACTCACACACTCACAGTATTATATTTATAATCAACTTGGCGTTGCTACTTGCCATTCAATAACTATTAACCCAACATCATTTTCCATCTTCAGTCTTCAACAGGGGAGGGAAAGGTTCGTTCGAACTTTGAAGGGGAAGAGGAAAGTGAAGTCTGATATATATATTTTTTAACTATATGATATATATATATTTTAACTATAATATATATATATATATATATATATAATTATAAAAATATAATTTAATATATATAAATATATGATGGTTTGGTTATAACCAAACCAAACCAAACCAAACCGATGAACCAAACCGAACCGAAAATTTGGCAATTTTAACAACTGATCTGGACCTTTTTGTTTTGATTTTTTTTGGGTTTTGAATTGGTTTGGTTCGGTCCGGTCGGTTTGGATTAGTTTTGTACACCCTTACCCCATAGCTTCATCTTTTTTAGAAGTCTCAATCAATGTTTTGGGATTCGAACCTGCCCGACGGGTTGACCCGGACCAGTTCTGAAGCTTTCATACCAGTTGTCATCAACCAAGTCGGGCGACTCGACGACTTGGGTTGACCTAGCTCTTCCTTTTAAAAAAAATAAACTATGAAAATTATTATGACTTTATGAATTATTATGGATAATTATGAATTATTATGGATGTTTAAGATTTTAATATATGAATTGTTATGTTTGAATGATATTATTTATGACTTTATGTTTGAATTGTTATGGATGTTTATGACTTTGAAGTGTGAATTTTGCATATACATTATTTATTTTACTTGTTTTTTAATTTATTTGTAAAGATATATAAGTATATAAATATTTTTTAATTTTTTTAATTTATTTACCTGGGTCAATGACCGGACTAGTTCCAAAAACATTGATCTTAATGTCTAAGGTTCTTTTTCTAAGTTTTCCCCTTCTTCTCTGACTCTAAGTGTTTTTCTCACCAATCCACTAATAACATCCCATTAGTCGATCGATGCTTTTTGGGTAGGTTACTTTTGTGTATAAGAAATGATTAGTCTGCTGTCAGCTTTATATTAGTCGACTTATGCTTCTCTATCAAACTATTAGTTGACTGATGCATGTTTAGGTTAAAAAACGTTGAGTTAGATCTATTTTGGGGAGCATAATTATATTTTGAGTGGTATTTTCTCCATTTTACCCCTAGGCCAACCTTTCTAACCTTCTTGATCATAAAGAGAAAGTCAAGGGCAAAATAGTAATCTTACAACCATCATACTTATAAAACACATCACTTTCCTCTCCCATCCCTATTCTCATGCTATGCACACCCATCATTCTTCTTCTTCCTCTTCTTTCTAGCTAGTTGAGTGAAAGAGAGAGGAAAGCTTGTAGACCATTGCTTCATTGGAAATTGCCTTCCTCTTGCCATCTTTCGCAGATGACCGTTCTTCCAGAGCTTTTTTTTGCCCTAGGTGAGTGGTTTTTTCTTCTTCTCTACTCCATTGATTTTCTCTCATCTTCCTTCACCAACTCTTGTGTTTCGTGTAATGTGAAGTTACTTGTGAGGATTTGAAGCATTTGAAAGTTTATCCGCTCTTCAAATCTTCAAGATTTTCTCCCTAAGGTAAAACCCTAAGCTTAATTTGTAATCTAGGGCTCTAAATAAAAAACCTAGGGTTAGGGATTGGTGTTTAGGTTATAGGTTAGGAGATTTAGAGTTTAGAAGCCTATTAGGCTAAGTAGAACTTTGTAGTGTCTAGTTTGAACTCATGGATTGGAATTTGGTTACATGCTAAAGGCTATTTTGAAGGAATCTCTTAAAGGGAGATAAGCTTTGTGTAGCATTACAATATTTAGATATTGCATTTGGCTTTTCTCGTGAGTAGATGACGATATTATGACTAGGTTTTCAAACTTTTTTCTAACTAAATTCCTTTTCGTCCATGTTTCATCTAATTGTGGTTTTCCTAACTTGTTATCGTTAATAATCCTACTATTTACTTTCAACTACTAATTATTTCTACTCTTTCAAACCATGATGTTTAATTTCTTGTTTTGCTTCATGACCTCCACACCTTCTTTCACTTCATGACTTTCACGTGGCATACCTCCACATCATTTGTCACATGAATTCATGACTTGAAATTAAAAAAATACTATTAATAATAATAATAAAAAAAGAACTTCGTTCTTCTCTATCTTTTTGTGGTTCTGTTCTCAGTCCTTTCTCTCTTTCTCTCTCTCGTGCGCATTCTCTGGCATCTTTGTGTCTCAATCCCTCTCTTGTCTCTTTCATTGCCACTCTGTTGTCTCTCCCTCATCTCGTCTTATCTCAATCCCTCACTATGCAAATCGTGATTGATCTTGCCCATATGCTCAAATACATCCATCATTTCTTCAACCTCAACTCAAATTTCGTCCACAACCACATCAAGAGCTCGAGCATCATCATTACGAAGGAGAATCTGAATGCGGGGATTTTCCATTTCGAGACCTAAAATTGTGTGGCAGTCTCCTCTATTGCTGAGGCACTGTCTAGCTCTAATTCTTCGAAATTCAAGGAGTTGAAGAGGTTCGGTAGCCGGACGATGAGACTAGAAGGGATGAGAGGGCACATGGCACCGGAGTATCAGGCCACTGGTGTTGGGACACAGAAAGGCGACATGTATGTGTTTGGAGTCGTCGTTCTGGAGCTCCTCAATGGGCAAAAGGAGTTGAAGTATGAATTCGACGATGACAATGACGTGTACAAACGAATTAGTGTGGTGGGTATGGTGAGGGTGGCGGTGGAGTTGGCGGAGGAAGGCAGCATGAGGAAGTGAGTGGATCAGAGGCTGAAGAATTCATTTTCGATGGATGTGGTGGAGAAGATGAGAGAGAGAGAGAGAGAGAGCAAAGTGGCATTGAGAGAGAGAAGACAGACTAAAAACAGAACCACAAAGAGAGAGAAGGATAACTTTTTTTTTTAAATTATTGTTAAAGACATTTTTGTAATTTCAGGTTATAGATCCACGTAGCAAATGACATGGAGGGTAATATATACCAAATAGATTGTTTAGTCAATATTTTTCGTTAGTATTTTAAATGGCATCAGTGAAGATGACATCTTTGAAAAAAATATAGGACATATTTGATAAAAAAATTTTAAAAACATAAATAAAATTTGGTATAAATATTAAAGGAATCCGGATTTGTTGTTGTGCAAATTTGTTGCTTTTCACTTTCAGCAGCGATTTTTACCGTTGCTAAAATTTTTGATAACAAAAAAAACTGCTGCCGTAACTTTTAACAACGGTAAAAACCGTTGCTAAAAACAGCAGATTTGCACAGCAACAAATCTTGACTCATATTAAAGACCCACAGTGTACTTTTGCCTAATTATATATATACAGCAGATCCCTTTAAAACGATTTGGAGCATATATATTTTTTAAACTTTAATTTCTTTTTCATTGTTATTTTTAAAAACGGGGAATCAGTTTTTTGTTGGACAAAATTATCCTTCATTATTTTTTGAAATGATAATCCTACCCTTCACTTCGACATCTCTTCCTCCGCTTGCTGCAGTCGCTCCATGCCGTTCTCGTCTTAAGCAATAGTTGGCCGTCGCCGTCTTCGTCGAGCCATTGGTCAAACTCAGCTCGAGCTCTGAGCAACGTCAGGTTGGTTTTTCTCCATTAGCTTGCTTTTGTTTTTTATCTTTCTTTCTTTCATTTTCATTTTCATTTTCATTTTTTGTTCTGTTTGATGGAAACTGTCCATGAAAGCATCTATTATCGTCCTCAACGATGGGATCTGTTGATATACTGTAGTTCATGTCAATTTTCGATTAAAAAAAACTGTAATTGGTGTCAAGACTTGTTATAGGGATATTCGGTTCCCCTGCTGACAAATTTGGGGTTTTCTTTGAACTGGGTTTTGTGGGGACTTGGGACTTGACAAATTTGGGTTCGTTGTAATGAAATTGAAACTCAGTATTTGAATATCTTGCTCTGTACTATACGTAGGGATTATATTCTTAAGTATTGATATTCTGGTGACAGTCATTGTTTTCCCCCCCTTATCAATTCAATGTCAACAATGAAGTTAAACATTGTTATGTAATTTCTATTCCTTCCTATTTGTTCATTTTTTCCACTTAATGACATACCAGTATGACTCTTCTGATAGTGTTAGGGTACTAATTCTCAACAACTTTAAACGAAATAATGGTGAGCTTGAGTGTGTAAAAGGTTTTGTCCTTATATTATGAGAACTTTGTAAGAACTAGTTTGAAATTATTGGAATAACTAATAACGCTAAACTCTGTTTTTTAGCTTGGAGTCTCCGTTTTTTGAGAAAAGAGGTAAAAAAGGAGTATGTTAATCCTGGATTTGAGGATTGATGCTCTTTCCTCTGTGTTAATACTTAATGAAAGAAATTTGTGTTCTTAGCTAGGTAGTACAAGTGGTTCAAAAGAATGTGAAATGCAAGTAACAATTCTCAAATCATTCATGGAATGTTTTTCAAATCATTACTTGTTTGACCTTGGTTTCGAGTGCTTTGATTTAAAAAAAAAAAAAGAAATGAGAAGAAAGTACATGGAAATTCTTGACGTAATTAGTTCTGATTTTGTGGAAATTAACCTATGTAGGGTGTGGCTAGGAGTCCGAACCCCATCTGATAGAGACACCCCCCCCCTCTTTTACAGGGACATCTATGCCTAAGAGATGTGCCACTTGAGCTGAACCTCTTGGCCAAACAAAGTACCTCTGAATCTGATTACATAAAATTTAAAATTAATGGTCATTTCTTGTATTTTTCTTGATGAGGTGAAATTAAAATGTAAGAGTCCTTTGGTCTGGTATTCTTTAAGTATCTTGTTTCTTCATTTGGTGATCATTTTGCTAAGGTTTGATTTCATAGGGCAGCCAAATGAAACACTAATTTTGTTCTTTTAGAGTTTTCAGCTGAATCAACATTGAATAAAGCTTTGGTTGTGTCATTTCTGAAGTGGACTTCTATTTTGGCAGGAAATTCGAAAGGAAAAAAGAAAAGAAAGACAAACTAGTTGTTGATGATTAAACAACATGAATAAGTTGTTAGAGTTTGGAAGGAAAGCCATATTTTATGCACGGGTGCTTTCTGGATATGAAGCATGGAGAATACGAACTTTTAGGCTGCAGCTTGAAAAACGTCTCCAGCAGGTCTGGCATTCTTGTCTCAACTATTATATTCTTGAGTCTTTAACTGTTCTCTTTGAGAAACTATTTGAAAACATAAGAGATGTATGTTGTGAGCTGGGACGTAGGGTTTCAGTTGGAGCTGATGCTCTACGCAAGGGGCCCAAGAGTGGGCCCTGCATTTTAAAATCCAGCTGATATCCTTCTAATCTATTGAGAGAAAGAATAGGGTCCCCACTGTTCTCGGAAAACAGCAGGGGTCCAAATCTGGGCAAGGAAAGATTTTACACTTTGAGAGAAAATTAGTGTAACTCTGGTAGAAAAACAAGGGTGATTAATTCTGTCAAGTGTTAAGAGTCATCAGAGAACTGCAAGGAAAATCTTATTCTAGATATACCAATCTGAGGTGCTAAGTCACTAAGTCACTTGAACCTTCATTTTTAAATTAAAATGCAATTTACAGAGTATATTCATATTGATCCATAATCTGAAAAGGTAGCAAATCGTGAAGAAGCGTTGGCTATTCTGTTGGTCAACTGATAATGATACATTCTTATGATATTGGTAAAATGGCACAAGATATTACTCTATAAATTTTTACTTCTTTCTTGCCCTCAAGCTCCTTATTACAAGGCTTTAAATAATTTTTATCCTTTTTCATATTTTGTTTTCAATGTGAAGGAAAATGTGAAATTTTCTATTATGGACTACCCTAATGCTTGCTTTTACAGTCTTTTAAAATACTTTATATCTTCTTTACTGCTATCCTGATGTGTATGAAATCCTCCCTGCAAAAGGCACAAGAAAGGAAGGCAGCAATAAATAAAGTACCTGAGCAGATTATTTTATCTGAGGTTCGTCGAATGGTTGAAGAGATGCAAGCTTTAAACAAGAAGCTGGAAGACACGGTAAGTTTCATCTTCACTGATAATTTTAAAATTTGGAAACTTTAGAACTAAAATAATTTGATATCTAATATTTAAGGTAGCATATAATAAGTAGGTATCATGTTTCCCAAACCTTTGGAAGTCTATTTATAGACATCTGGGAATGAGATATATAAAATTCAGAATTCATGTGTTGGTTTATTCTCAAACAATAATAGTATGACATTTTCCATATACTTCATGATCAAATTTCATGTAAACAGGTTTCCAAGTATTTGAAAAATTAGGATGTCTACTTTTCAAGCGCCATTTATGGAGTTTTCTTTGTTATTCACGATCCTTTTTTATTTGCTTATCAATTGGTGTTCACGATGATTGGCAGTATCTTCTCATAAAGTTCTATATTTCCTTGAAATGTTATAGGTATGCATTCAGAATTACTCATGTGCATTTTACTTTTTATTTTATTGCCATTATATTTCATGACTTATATTTGCTGATGATATGCAACTCCTAATTTTGCCAGTTCTTAATCATTCATATTTCTGTCATATTTGGTTTCTTTTACTTAATCTGATAGAAACCAGAATCCTAATCAATATTATATAATAGCCAAAATGAAGGATTACCAAGGATAATCCCTCCCCAGAGCCTCACCTTCTACAGAAGACCTTTCTACAAGGTATTCTACCCACAAACACTAGAGCAAAATGTACCAGAGCAAAATGCTCCTATAGCACTACTGACAAGATATTTCCACACACCCCCTCACGCCCTGCCCAGCCTATACATAACTAATCTATTGTAATAAAATTCTTAATTTACCCCTTAACCTAATGGTGCCCCACCTGATACCTATCAATACTCCTCCCTTAAAATCAGCCTTGTCCTCAAGGTTGAAATAGGACCTAAGAAACGTTAGCCAATTTCTTTCACTCCGCCATCTTCCACTTCTAATGCCAAAACCTCTGCTTGTCCTTCCTCATCTTTATCCCCCATTACAACCAGCCGTAGAGACATCTTAGGACATTTGTGCAGCGGATGGACTTCTCTCCACATCGAAAGCAGAGACCCTTGTTCTTTCGGTCCATTAACTCTTGATACAAAAGATGGTTGGTTCCTCTCGTCTTCTCGGATATAGCTCACTGGTTGTTCTCCCACTTCAGCAACGCTGCTGTTAAACTCTAACCCGCACCAACTTCAGTGAACGAAGACACCACACTAGAAGCTATTGAGTTTGTTGCAGTTGAAGATGATGAAGACGCAAGACCAATTGTGTTGTGCAACGTCATTCCACTGAGTTACTTAAGTTGGGCTTTATTGGGCTGCATAACGCAGGTACCTCACTGTGTTTTCGGGCTGACCCAAACCTAGACATTGGACCCGAATATGCGTGCCCCAATCTTGCCTGATGAGCCGCCATATCAGAGTTGATAATGGTTCCTTCCAACTCGCGCTCTATGTCCCTAGCCACCTGCATAGCTTTCCACCGAGTATCAGGATGAAAGGGCCTCTTTGCCTTATATCAAGACAGATACCCCCCATGAAATAACCAAGGTACTGATTCTCCATTAAATGAGGGACTTGGGCGGACACCAATTCGAAGGAGTCAATATACTTATCTATTGTGCCCGTTTGATGTAGAATTGAAAGTTCTTCGAATGGATTGTCGTAGATGGTTCCTCCATAGCGCAACAGTGAGGCATGCTTAAATTTCTCCTACGACTCTTCATTCTCTTGCAGTAAGGTAAACCAATGTATGGTGTTCCCCTCCATACATAACTGAGACAGCTTCACCTTCAAGTCCGCTGGTGCGTTATGGACCTCAAAATACACCTCGGATCTCTGAATCCACCCCATCGGGTCAGTCCCTTGAAACCTGGAAGTTTGACCTTCTTCACTGAAACACTACTTGTCCCAACCATCTTGGATTGGACCCATGACTGGAGGTCTCTTTGTTCCTCTCACTTGTCTTTCAGAAGAGGAAGAGGACCCACCCACAGGCACTGTACTCTCTTGGTCCCTTTGAACTCTCTTTCCTCCCATCTTGCCAATCTCTCTCAAAAGAGATTGCTGTAAGTTATCCTGTGCTTGTTGAATCTTCTCTGCCACCATACCCCGCATTTCCATGTTTGATTGTTGCATCTCCATTAATGCTGCACGAAACTCACTCATAGAAGCTTCTAATCCCTCCGGCTGAGGACCCATTGCTGGACAGTAGCTATATGTGCCTCCAAAGCTTCACTTCTTTTTGCTGGTTTTGGTGGCATTGCGTATCTGGCAGGTTAGACTGCTTGATAGAAACCAGAAACCTAATCAATATTATATAATAGCCAAAATGAAGGATTATCAAGGATAATCCCTTCCTAGAGCCTCAGCTCCTACAGAAGACCTTTCTACAAGGTATTCTGCCCACAAACACCATAGCAAAATGCTCCTATGGCTACTGACAAAATATTTCCACACACCCACTCACACCCTGCCCAGCCTATATATAACTAACCTATTTTAATAAAATTCCTAATTTACCCCTTAACCTAATGGTCCCCCCACTGATACCTATCATAATCTCTCCTCTGTGTTTGTTTGATTTTGAGGACTCATATTTGCCACTATTGCTCTATTGTTTCATTCTATTTTGTCATGTAATCCAAACAAAAAGAGAGGTTTTTTATGGAATATTTTCTAATGAAACAAACAACGGAAAAATTTTTTATGAAATTGTTTTTTTAGAGAATTTTTTTCTAAAACAGTACTTTCACGCAGGAGACAGCCATTGAAGAATACTTCAAACCACTTGACAAGGAAGCTGAGATTATAATGAAAATGAAAATAGATGGGGAAGAGAAAACTGCGAACGAGATAATGAAAACAATGGAGGAACAAGCTTTGCATGAGAAAGCTGAAGCAGAAAAAAATTGTAAATGCGCAGCATGTGGACAAGTCCCAGACCAACCAGAACATAGTAGCATCTGCAACCACCCCAAAGAAGCTGAGATGAGATGACTTTGAAAAATATTGGTGATGACTGATTCTGAGATTGTAAAATGCATTTTGGCGTGGCTGTTTGAAATTTTGAGATTTCGTTTGATGACATAATCATCCTTGGTGAATTGGAATGATCAAGGCAGCTCTAGGACAGATTTAAAGTTGATATATTAATTCTTCTATACAATAAAAAAAAAAAAACCTGGCAGTATTGTCGCTCGGCATGGAATGCCAAGTGCTGCTGAGTATCTTCTACGAGTTCTTCAGATTGTATCAGAAAAGAAAGCCATAATAGACCGAATATGTTTATGAAAACAGTAACATTTTTTCCCTAAATTTTGCCTCCAGTTTTAATAATGTGCTACAATTTTATTGTGTCAATTTTGTCACATATCTTTCCAATAAGTTTCAATTTCATCCCTGAGCTAGTTGTGTCTAAAATATTTACGACAAATTTTGATGTGACTATTTTTATTGTACAAATTAGTGTCAACTTATTTAATTAGGTATATCTATTTCATATATACACTTGAAAATGATAAAATTACCTCTCAAGTGAAGGGGATGTTAACAATTGAAAATAAAGAAAAGAAAAGAAATTGACATTTGAAGTATATATTTGATGTAGACGTGCTTAATTAGATGAATTGACATTAATATATATATATTAAAAATAATTACATCAAATTTTGTCATTAACAATTTAAACAACGTTAAGATCGGGGATAGAATTAAAATTAATTAAAAAATACAAAACAAAATTGACACAAAATTTAAGACAATATTAAAATTTAGGTCAAAGTTTAAAAACGAAAATAATATTTACAATTGGTAACAATTCCGTCAATCATTATGCCCTTTGCATATTGTGATGGCCATTAGTTTGTCTTGTTAGCACTTAGCATCACTAGTTCTGCCCATTCTGCTACGAGCTGTGTCACACATTCATCCCTTGACACTGGCACTCAGGTTTGAAACTAATATTACATTTGTAGTATTGAAGATTAAGGTTTATGGTCATTCATATTTTCATAAATAAGTAATTATTTTAAAATTTAAGATTTGATTAAATTATTATTGGATTTTTTTAACTATTAATATCTGAAAATTTATTGAACCGTAATTAATCTAATTCATATCGAATCACAAAAATATAAAATTTTTTTAGTATTAAATTTTTTATTTACAGAACTCAAATTCAAGCTTATATTAAAATAAGATGTGTCATAAACTATTTGAAATAACCAGTCTAAGTGAATATTATACAAATATCATAAATGACAACATTACATATTTAATACAGTAGGAATTCTAAAATTTAGCTCTAAATGAAACACTGAGATATGTAACGCTGAGATCTGTGTCTGCCTTCAAATCTTTGCAGAATCCTACTTATTTGAAAGATTAACTAAAAAACTTGGAGAAAATGTATCTACTACCGATTACCGACGCCTACAAAATGTGGAATCACAGAAGAAATCATCTCAAGCTTTTGAAATCATTGCGAGACTAATCCTTTTATATTGGATTCCAAAATTTTCCCATTAAATTCATCGAGCATTGTGAGACAGCAAATTTTTATTTTTTGTATCAAACAAATGGGGTTTAATGAAAGTCAACGAGGGTTGCGTTTAGTAAAAGATATTAGTCTATTACAAAGTAGTGAACTTAAATTTAAATTCATGCTAAGAGAGATGTTCAAGTTTAATGCTCAATTGTGTCTCAAAACACTATTGCCTCAATGGTACTTGTGAGAACAAAATATATATATAAAGTTATTTTTTTAAAAATAATGGAAAAAAATAGTATTTTGGTCCCTTATCTTCATTTTAGGTTTCAATTTGGTCCTCTGTCTTTCAAAAGTTTTATTTTGGTCCTCTATCCTTCAATTTTTTTTCATTTTGGTCCTTTACCGTCAAAGTCGTTAACTCATTTAACAGAAATGACACATTACATGTCACGTGGATGATAACTGGAGGTTGACTGGATTAATGATTTTTATGTTAATAGTATTTTGGTCTTTTATCTTTATTTTAGGTTTTAATTTAGTTGTCTATGTTTTAAAATGATTCTACTTTAGTCCTCTATCGTCGAAACCGTTAACTAACCTAAAGGAAATTACACATCATCTGCCATATGGGTGCTAATTAGATTAATGAAAATTAAAATCCTCAAATTGCCCTTGTCATCATTCACCTAAATTTCCAAATATTGGTGCCCTAATTCTCAAATGCAATTTCCAATGGAAGTTGTGAAGCAAAAAATATGATCAAAGGTGAAAGAGTTAAGCGTCAAAGTAGAGGATCTGTACCTCCGCCTCCCCTATATGTTGCCTCCCCCTTCCTTTGTACATTTGCTTGCCCTCCTCTAAAGGCGATGAAGCACGTTTTGTTTACTAGCTATTTTTATTTATTTCTCTTGTTTGTCTATTTCATGCCAAGTTACTTCAATTTCAGTTTTCAAACCTTAGTCCATGAATCTTGTAGTAGACAACAATCAGCGAGAGAACCCCATGGTATTTTGGTCTTCCTTAGTTGCTGCCATCATCAACTATAAGATAAAATGTAGAGGAAATAAAACGCATAAGGAGTAAAACACATAAGGACCAAAATGCAATAATAGAGTTGGGCATCCAATATTTGAAAATCAAAACAAGGGGGAGCAAATTATAAGAGCAATTTGGAAATTTTGATTTTACACATGGGCTCAATAATCCAACCAATACCTATATGGCAGATGACATGTAATTTTCATTAGACAAATTATTGGTTTTGATAGTCGCTTATTTACTGTCTATTGTAGTCTTACTCGACTCGAATCTGGATTAGTCGACATTTGTAGTTTGGTGTTCGGACATCGAATGGTTGTTCACAAAAAAAATAAAACTTTCAGTTATTCATGACATGCTTGGTGAGATGTTGCTACAACTAGATCATTGGAGCCACTATAGAAGATAAAAGTGCTAAATCAGAGTGCTCTGAATTTTTAAGGAAGGCTTCTCAAGACCTGCTTAAACTGAATAATTTTAACCTTAAAAAGTGATCTACTAAAAATTGGTTCATTGGCCTTCAAAATTGGAAGCCATACACTACCATTAATCTACTTATATTGTTGAGTTTTTTTTCATATCTTGTGCTCCTAGCATCTTTGTAATAAGCAAATTTTTGTGCTGTTTAAGAGTCCTGTCTGTCTACCATTATAAGTGAGTAGATCAATTTGATTTCTGGTTGTCTAAACACTTGCAACACTGGTCTTCCTCTTAAAATACTTATTTTATTAGAACTCAAGGATCTTCTATTTGGTGAAACCTACAGCTAAGATTTTTCTACTGGAGGTACTATTATTATTTGATATTTAGGGGTTGATGGCTAAATGTTAAATCTATTTGTTAAATGTACTATTGAAATATTAATTTACATCCAAAATAAGTACTCAAAAGTCTGTCAGAAAAAGATGGTGGAAGGTTCTCCTTTTTGTTCTGCACTCAGTACAGAAACAATGCAGTTGCATTAGGTTAACAATTATTATTTTTCTTAATTAGTATAATATACTGGATTGAAGTATTACACCTGTACTTCTTTGCCTATTGTAATAACTGAATCTTCAACCTAAACATGGTATTTTCAATTTTCAAAAGTTTCTTATGCTTCCTGAGATAATGGGTAGATTTTGCTTAGAAGCTGGCAGATGTTTTGTTAAGGACTGTAATATTAAAAGCATAAGTGATATGACCTGGCCTTTTTTGGTATTGAACAATCTGTCACATTCTGCAGTCCCAGCTTGCTCACATAGGTTGGATTTCTGCTAGTTTCATAGGTCTAGGCTAACATTGCAATATTGACACTATCACCTATGCCTGCAATGGGAATCACAGTGAAATCCCTAAATATTGCTTGATGCGACTAGAGTCATGTAGTGAATTAATGCGACTAAAGTAAATAAGAGAAAGAATTTTGCTATGGGAAGCTCGACCTCCATTAATCCTATCAAGAGATCCATGTCTTAATGAAAAAAAAAAAAGATGGCATGAATTTTGATGCGAATTAAAGGGTGAGGAACTTGACCTCTACGGAGGTTGAGTTTTTTATGGCAATGCCCTAAGAGAAATAGAAAGACAAGGAGAGACAATGAAGTTAAGTAGCGAACAAAATTATTGTTGCTTAAAGGTTGCATAGTTTGGAAAAGAAAGAACTAAAATGGTGTGGAAAAATTTTCTGCCCATGTGTTTATGACAAAAGAAACATAGGAATTGAGGGAGAATGGGCATCAAGTTGAAAATGGAAACTTAATTCATCATAATTTAATATATTTCCACCATATTGGTATCTCTTCTATTTCTCTGCAGTGAGAATCCAACATCTCTTTGTACTCAACAGTAAGTGTAAAAGTGAAAAGTTTTTTCCCCCCTCTTTCCTCTATATAATGACATAATTTAGATTGATGTGTAGTATTTGTAACAGAACTCTCATTTAAAAAGAATCAAGGAATCTGAGCTGAATATTATAGGCTTCCTTTAGTTCTGCTAACACTTCTGCAATAGTTGGCCTCAGTGATGCATCTCTTTCCACTGACTTCACAGCAATGTAGGCTGTCTTCCTCATGCTTTCTTTATCAAAAGTCCCACTTATGCTTTCATCCACAATTTCAAATGCATCTGCCTGCAAGTAAGGCTTGGCCTGCAGTTTGTAGTTATAAAACAACACAGTAAATCCCTCACTAGTATACACTAACAAAGTTTTCAATGTAAAACCAATAAAGTTCGTTGTCGTCAAATTTGCAGGTTAACTCACAGATTCGTACAAGTTTACGTTTTTACATTAAAAAAATAAGTTTATGTAAATTTGGAATTAGTTTGACTCGGGTAGACTCGTGTTAACTTAGATAGATTTAGTAAAACTAGTGAGTCTATTAAAGTTAACTAGAGTAAATTATTTATTTGGTCCTCAAGAAATAATAGTTTTCTCAATTTAGTCCTTGGAAAATCAAGAGTTTCAATTTAGTTCTTGAAATATTGTATTTCAAATCTGTCTTTTTATCTATTAAAGTGACTTTTGATAACAATAGATTTTGGTTTTAGCAATGGTAGATTTAGTGATCTAACAATGAAAAGGACCAAATTGAGATAAAGATAATCTTGTAGGGACTAAATTGAAATATTGATCCTTGAGAGACCAAATCAATAATTTCCTATGTTTAGGTAAGCAAGAACATTTCTTTTCAAAGTCCCAAATTACCACTTATGGACATTCCTTTTTTTTTTTTTTGGGAGACAAATGGAGAGACCGGAAGCAAGAAGGATTGAACTCCTAACCACTTTTATGGAGGTTCCTTTTTTGGTTGCCCATAGTATCCCCCACCCTGACGGGTGAGAGATTAGTCTCTCTTAATACAGTCAGGCGCCAAAGGCGGGAATCCCTCCCAACTATGTTTGTTCCTTACACACCACCCAGAGGATCAAACCTAAGATAAAATGTTTAAGGTGCTTAAGCCCCTTTCACTTGGACCAACACTTTGTCAGTGGAGGTTCTGATACTATGTGAAGGAGCATCATGAATAATTTTTGTTATAATCTCCAAAAAGACCAATAGAAGTAAGTTTTCCATTGGATATGCAATAGCATTTTGCATCAAATTTGAGATGCAGGGGAACAATATGTTGAAGCAGTTGCTCAGTAGAAACAAAAAGAAGAAACAAAAGGAGCTTTGATTTACCCATAACACCAGATTGAAAGAATCAGGAGTTCCAGAGTGACTCAATGGTTCTCTTCCACAAATGAGTTCCAAAAGAACAACTCCAAAACTATACACATCACTCTTCTCAGTCAGTTGTTGGGTGGAATAGTACCTGCACATAGAAGTCAAGCTCAAAATAACATGCAGGGTTTACAGCTTAACATTGCATGATTGGTTCTTCTAGGAACTTTTTACATGTTTTATTTCTAGTAGAGAACCTAATAACAATGATATAAAGAATTGAAGTGAATTCCTTTGTCAAGAAATGAAACCATGAATTATTGTTGTTGTTGTGAAGAACATACTCAGGGTCAAGATAGCCTGCAGTGCCCTTGACAACAGTGGTCACATGAGTTGCATCTGCCTGGGTGACTTGCTTAGAGAGGCCAAAGTCACAGACCTTGCCATTCATCTCCATGTCCAACAGGATGTTACTGCACTTTACATCACGGTGTATGATTCGTGGTTCACTTCCATTATGCAAATAGTCCAATCCTTTCAGATAAGAGCATTAGTGTTTGATGTAATACAGTATAAACATGACAATGAAGCATGACAATTAAAGAACCTAATAATAAAGATATAAAAAAACTGTGTATAAGTTTTCTCCTTCACATGGTCAAAAGTTCAATTTTAAAAGAGGACAAGGTGGACTAGTTGATCTCTATGTTAAGTGCGTTGATTTCCTAGCAAACCTCCCAATTAAACAGATTTTTGATAAGCTGGTTCTTCAAGAGACCAGCTCTCACTCTTTTTTTGGACCAAACATAAGGACAATTCATTGAAAAACTGGTGAACTGGCCATTCCCATCCGATTTTCAATACATAGGTATGATCAGTGAACATAACAAACTATAGTATCCTGCAATGAGCTAGTTATATATATTATTTAAGATATCAGTTTGTACCTTTTGCTGCATCAATTGCAATTTTCAATCTTCGAACCCAGCTTAAGGACCTTTTTTGGCTGTTTGTACCTGGAGAGAAAGGAAAGCATCATATTTGGAATATGTGAAGAAAAGAAAAATGATAAGTCAGAAATTATTGTACAAGCAGATAGAGTACCATAGAGGTGATCTTCTAGGGATCCTCCAGCTAAGTACTCATAAACTAATATCTGATGCTTTGATTCATGACAGAATCCTTCCAATGACACCAGATTTTGATGTCGAATTTGTGACAAAAGGTGGACCTAAGCACAAGACAAGATATGAAAGAAAGAATTAGCAAAATACAAGGGAAAGAGAAAGTGACTGATGGAATCAACGTTTTCAGAATTGAGTAAAACCTCATTTAAGTCCCTTATAAATAGGGTGCTTCTCTGTGTCTGATTTTCACAGAATGTGAGGGGTAGAGCTCCTTAGAGCTACCCTTTTGTCTTACTTATATTATAGCATAGATTCTTGGTATTACTTGGTTCAGTTACAATGCTGTAAACACACCATGTTATTATGCAAAAGGAATTTATTTAGGGAACCTCATTGATGAAAGAATCAGCTCCCAGCTGGGTTTTGTCCAACCGAACTTTGACAGCAACTGACTTGCCATCTGGAAGCTTTCCAAGGTAAACCGATCCAAAACTGCCCCTTCCTAAAACTTCTTTGAAGTTTCTTGTAGCTGCTTTGATTTCTTTGTAGGAAAAGACTTTTGCTGCACCCCAGTTCCTTAAATCCAGTTCTTCTCCTGAAAGTCACAATAACATCCATGTCAAATACGGAAGAAAGGCTATGGACATGGGCTGTCACATAGGCCAAGGCGGCCTAATCTAGTCCAAGTCTTGTAGGGCAAATGGTGAAATGGGTTGGGTTAAGTTAGCCCATGAGCCAATATTTCTTTCTAGGGTAAAAGTGTTTCTTTAAAATGAGTTATAGAATTATTGGCCTAGTCCACTCTATTTGAAGGAATAGGGTGCGCAAGCTTAAAGAGCCAAATCTATTTTGACAACTCAACAGAAATATGTATGATGTAGAAGAGAAATGCGTACTTGCAATATGAGACACGTCATATCTCTTTTTAGTCATTCGTAGCAGTACCGAAAGACAGATCATGAGAAGCACAAGTGAGACTCCGGCAACAACGGCTAGTATGATTGCTAGGTGGTTATGTACATTGTTCTTCTTTCTTGGAACTATTGTAACTTGTGGTGTCTCAATTGAAGGAGTGAATGATGCATCATCACATATGGCTGTGGAGAAAGTAAGGCACAAATTTCCAGATGTTCTGCACAAAAAAGAAGGAATCAATATGCATAGTAGTTTAAGGAAACAAATCTACTACTTCCTTCCAAGTATACCTGATTTCTAGGGTTTCTTTGTTCAAAGACTCTGGTAGTGGACCTTGTAGCTTATTGTTTTCCAGGTTCCTAAAGAATGCAAGACATTTTATTGAATAAAGAAAAGAATATATATATATATATACACATATAAAGGAAAACAAACAGAAAGAAAAAGAATGTTATATGACTTGATGAGATATTTTTCTGATGTTAAAACTCACAGTAAGTGGAGATTTTCTAACTCTCCCAGGCTATCAGGAACTAATCCCTGGAGGCTATTGTTCTGCAAGTCTCTATGCGTACGAGGGAAAAAGAAAGGAATGCAAGAGATTAATACAAGTATGTGTTAGAGATATTGTTACATGGGAATATTAGTAGTTGTAGCTAATTGAATAATTTGTTACTAGTTTCTGTCAAGGTAGTTATTAGCTGTAACTAATAAAACTTACAAGATTCGAAGGCTAACTAAGTTCTCGAGCTCTGAGCCAAAGGATGTTAGCTGATTAAAACTCAGGTTCCTGAAATTTTTGAGCAGTCATTATCACTCTCTGAATAAAACCAAAGTCTAAGTTCTAAATTTTGGAAGGCATTACAATTTCTCAAGATGTTGCAAGCTACCCAAGTTCTGTATTTCACCAGCAAGCGATGTGTTGTGCAAATCTCTGATAAATAATAAACACCAACATATACGTAAGAAAAAGATATGGATGATTTCAATGAAGTTTATTGAGGTTAAGGGAATTTACAATTTCTTAAGGTCCAACAAGTCACCAAATGTAGGAGTAATAGACCTCAAATTCACATTGGAGATATCCCTGAAAAGTTTCACTGCTGTTAGGTCACCAATGAAGTAATTGAAAGAATCATTATTTTGAGAAAAGAAAAAGTAAATTACTCATTTGGCCTCCAAAAGATTATAGTTGTCTCAATTTAGTCTTTGAAAGATTAAGTGTCGATTAAGTTTCTTAATTTAGTTCGTGAACGATTATATTTATTTCAATTTAGTCCCTCTGTTTATCAAAGTAACTTATAGTAATGAAAATTTTGAGATTTAGTAATGTTAGATTTTGTGATTTAGCTATGAAAATGACCAAATTGAGACAATTGCAATGTTTCAAGGACTAAATTGAGACATTCAATTTATTAAGGACCAAATAAAAAATATAATATTTCAGGGACTAAATCATTAGTTTTTATTCGAAAAGAAATAAAAGAAGTTACACACAATGAAAGATTAAGTGTTTTAATTTAGACCTTGAAAGATTGTGTTTGTTTCAATTTAGTCTCTCTATTTATTAAAGTGACTTTTATGAATGAAAATTTTGAGATTTAGAAATGGTATATTTTGTGATTCAAATATAAAAAGGACCAAATTGAGACAATTTTAACCTTTTAAGGACTAAATTAAGACACTTGAACTATCAAGGACTAAATTGAAAAAACTATAATCTTTAAGCGACTAAATCATTAATTTACTCTGAAAGAAATAAAAGAAGCTACACACAATGATGTAACAAGGTTTCCTTCGCATCCAATATGATCCCATGGAGAAGGAGAGCATGGATCATCTTGCCATCCTAGATCCAAGCCAGTGGACTGTTGAATAACTTGTAGTGCTGAAACTGGAATAACACAAATTGAAAACACCATAAGTTAGTTAAATTTAGAGTAAATTAGTAATTTAGGCCTTGAAGGTTAAATTTTTTTCAATTTGAACCTTGAAAGATTTCATTTGTTTCAATTTGATCATTTTTATTGTCAAATCACAAGATCTATAATTGAATCTCAAAATTTTCATTACTAAAAGTCATTGTAACAGAAAAAGAATGATCAAATTAAAAGATACACAATCTTTTAAAATTGAGACGATTGATTTTTCAGAAATTAAATTGAGACAATTATAATCTTTTATGGACTAAATTAGTCTTAAACTTATCTATAGTTGAATTTAGAATGGTGCGTATGGTGAAAGATGATGTTGAGGAACCTGTGGTTGAAGAAGCTTCAGATGGAATATCAAGCATCTGGTATACCTCAAATGCATTGATTTGAGGGTAAAAGTGGATACTCCTGAGTGTTATATTGAGGCTGCTGATTCCCTTTCGTGTGACGTATAAAGCGCTAGTCTCTGAACTCTTGATTTGGAAGTTTGATTTCAGAAGATCACCATTTATGAACACATCAAACGAGGGAAAAACAGGAAGAATCCCAGCAAAATAGAGAATGATGTAGTAGTCCCCTGACGCATCAAGGGGGAGGCTATACGTCAGGATCTTCCGCCGCGCCAGGACTCGCCCGGTTTGAAGCACAGCAGCCGGCGGTTTTTCCATCAGACCGGACTCATTAAAGCTAAGCTGAACCTTGAACCCAGCTGCAACATGGAAGGGCCTGAAACTTCTGTCACCATCCCATATTCTATCATATGGATCCAAAGGGTACCTGTATGTCACAACCCAAACCTTGAAACCCTTAACTAATAACCCAAAATACACTTCTGCAAAAATGCAGATACTTCCCTTCAACTTTGAGCCATTTGCAAACATCTTATTCAGTTTAACCGAAAAAGGTATTGGCAAATGACTCAGAGTTGAACAGTCTAGATTTATGTAACATGACCGTCATGTTACCGCCAGAACATGATGGGATGCAAATTCGGTACTTACTGGATAGACTCATTGGTGTGGCCACAGTCAATTCGATAACTCTGCCTTAGCAACTTATTTGAGAAATCTTCCATGCCGCTTGTGTAGGCTCCTTGAGGAAGCGGTCGGATTTCGAGGGACGAAATTACCGGACATCCACCGCTTGGGGTAGCAACTAAACAGAAGAGCAGTGTGTCCTTATTGACTGTCCATAAAAACTCTTCAGTCCAAGGGTCATCTTTAGCAAGACTTATAGTTGCAGCAATGGCTGTCCCAAGAGAAACAGAGAATGTAGGAGGTCTTCCAAGTCCATCATAGTTCTTGTACACGAATTTCGCTCTAACAAGAACAAGACTTGTTGCATTGTTCACAGGAATCCTGTAGCATTTTCGGCCCCGGGGATTCGGGAAGAACCGGGCCGAGACATTGGACCAGGAGGTACCATTGTTGTAAGTGATGGTGGTTATCTTTCCTGTGGTTATGTAAGTAGTGTCTGGGGACCATGATATGTTTGATGAATCATTGAAGCTGGTTCTTCCACCACAAGACAGACTCAAGAAACCTGTCCCATGAATTAGAAACATTTAGTAGACAACTTGGCTTTACTTGAAAAAATCTGCTCATGCCTTTTGATACACGAGGGATAAAATTTCTGGTTAAAGCTGAATGAAATGAAAGCTTCAAACTGAAGATGGAGTGAGTCATAAATAATGAAGGTGAAATTACTCAGTTGCTTCCTAGAGTTCCATTCAATTTGTAAGTTGGTCCCTATTTTAACAATATTGGACCCAGTGACAAAATTTTAAGCTATAGGGACTAAATTGAAAATAAAGTGAAACTCTGAAACCAACAGAGTAATTCAACAATAAAACGAACCACATGGTTTCTAACTGTAAACACAACTTCAGTTTTCCTCCAGAAACAGAAGCAGAAGCACCAAATGCAGAGCAATGTTTGCAAAAAGTATAGCATTCTAATACAAATTCAATAGACAAATATCAAAATGCTATAATTCTTAGAAAGTGGCTCTGGTATATGAAATAATATAATAATGAAAATTCTGAATGGAAAAAAGAAGACAGATCATATATTGTTCAGAAAATTACATACCATCTTGGTCACAGGAAATAGCAGACCAGAAGCTACAAAGCAGAAAGAAGGCAAGCCATGAGTACCACAAGTCCATGAACTCAGATGTTGCTGCTTGCTTTGTACTACTGTCTTGCTCAGATCCAGAGATAACAAGAAAGACAGTCCAAGTAATAAAATAGGATCAGAGTGTTGGAAAGAAATGAGTTATGAATCATGATCACCATCAGGAAAAAGAAGAATGAGTGAAAGTCTATTGAAAGAGACAGGACAAAGCTTGAAGGAAGAGAAAAAGAACAGAAAAATAAGGCAAAAGTGGATCTTCCTTTGGAAGGTGACAAAATCATTGAAGGAAGAATGATGAAGAAAGAAAATGTGTCAAAAATTTATGAAAGAGGACAAAGGCAAAAGGAGAAATGACTGAGAATTAAAGAAGGCTTGTAGAGGCATAGGCCATGATTACAGTTAGTTATGTTGCAATCATACTACCACAGCCTTTACTACTACAGTGGAGTCTTCCTTGTAAAAAGGTCTCCATACCTTCCTCTTTTTTCTTTCTTTTTTGGGTGGACGAAGAGCTAAAATTGTTTGTCCTTTTATAAAAAATAAATTAAAAAATGATCTATGTTCATGTTATTCACTAATTATTTTGCGTAAACAAGATCTTGAATATGAGTATTACATAAATATAGACTTTACATATATTTTCATATTAGTATAATATTATCTATTTTTAATTTAAACTCTTATAAATTTACTTTTAGATATTACCCAAAAAACTTTACACTAATAAAGATATTAACTATATTTATAAACACATAATGCTCTCCAATTTTAGTCGATGTGGGACTTTGTTCACACGTTCTAATAACGCATTTTGCGAATAAAGAAAAAAAAATGATTAAAAAACATTACAATTCTATGGTCTAAATTAGTTGAAAACTAATAAATTACCGAATATTAGTAGATTACTGTCAACCTTTGCTTAGTTTGTTAGTTTATTGTCCTGCCCTTTAGTCATTCAGCTGAAATTGTAATCCTAATAAAATTTTTAAATGGACAAAAAAGAAGGATTAAAAATTTTCCATATGGTAAAAACTAGCCAAAAAAGCAGTTTGAAAAATTCAACTTACTTTTTGCAATTTAACTTTTATAATCTTGTGGGTAGTTGCTGATCATCATAAGCACAAGCATTAAATTGTAATGTTAGGTAACTTTTAAAGATTGACAATGTTTCCTTAAAAAAAATTCAAGAAAATATTTTAACTTTAGAATTTTTGATACTTCGTAACACAAAAAATCGTATAATATAAATATCTCTGAGGAAGAAAGATTACTTTTTAATATAAATTGGAATCTCTATACGTTCCACATGTAGCAAAATTTTGTAAGTTGAGAAGGGGAAGTAGAACGTTGAAACTTGTAATCTCATTAGTCCATGCTTAAAATGCAAGTTTTCACATCAGTATTAAAGCAATCATAAGTACTTCCTTTTATTTTTTTAATTTAATTCTTTCTAAAATTTTTAGGGCTTTGCTTTCAGCTTCCTACAAATATGCACCATGCCATGTTTGTGCGTAAAGAAAAGTAACTTCTCAAGGAAGCCTTAATCAATGGCAGGAGGCTGTGCAACATATATATATATATATATATATATATATATATTGAGAGAGAGAGAGAGAGAGAGAGAGAGAGAGAGAGAGAGAGAGAGAGAGAGAGAGAGAGAGAGAGAGAGAGAGAGAGAGAGAGAGAGAGGATATATTTAGCACAGTTTTAGAAACTGGCTTGGTCATTGACCTAAATTAATTTTCGGACTACTAGGTCACTGGTTTAACTGTTGAGTCGTCGGCTCAATTGTCGAATCAAAAAAAAAATATTTATATATATATAAATATATATATTTGTATATATGCTCATAAATAAATATTAAAATATGTAAAATAAATAATTTATATACAAATTTCATAATCAAAATATCTTAAAAATGTATTTTAAAATAATTTTAGCACATAAATATTATATTTAATAAATAAATAAATGAATGAATAAATATAATCTTTTATAGTTATATTAATAAATTGTAAAAATACAATTAAAAGTAATGTATTTTTAAATATCTAATGATTATTTAGTTGTTAATATTGTTCAACTTTTATGATTTAAAATCATTTTAGATAATATAATAATATAATATACATAAAATAATAACATTTTATGTTTCAAAATATAATTATTATTCCTATATATATATATTTTTGGCACACTTATATGATAATTATAACTTACTTCTTTTATGGTTAAAATGTTATTTTTTATCTATGAAGTACTAGATTGAAATCTAAAATAAACAAAAACTTTAGACCCATGTCACTTGGTTGGGGTCAACCAGATCTTGACCGTGTTAGACTTTGAGCCATCGGTTCCTAAGTCGATCCGATCAAATTGGTCCGAGTCCAAAAACTATGATATTTAACGAGTGGAGTGGTTTAATAAAAAAAAAAAGAAAAAAAAAACTATTGTTACACCATAAGTCAATGATTCTCTAACATTTTAATATATGTTGCAAAAATTTTGTGTTCTACTTTACTTTCAGTCAAATCAATTAAAAAAGAACAATTAAATTAATAATATTTAATATGAAATTGCGACCTTTTTTAATATAACATTAAAAATGATTACTTAATTTTATACTCGAAGGAATTTATGTTTTAAATAAAATTAATTTTAATAATAAAAAATAAATTATTGATAAGTTGAATATAATATTTAAAATTAGAAGAACAGTGAAGTGTTTTAATTTCTAGCTAAATTGCAATAAGAGTTTGTATAATTTATTATCCTGTATATAATTATGTGTGTTTTACTGAATGAGTGACGTGTTACATAATGGTGCATTATAGTTTAACATTTTGAGGACTTAAATGTTGAGTCAAACTCAAAATTAATTGATTGTAATTGGAATAATGAGGGACACTGATCAAAATTACACTTTACGTCAATTGAATAATCAACACTTCTTGTTTAGCAGTTTAAGGGAACATTTGTTTTATTTATTTATTTTAAAGATTGCATTTAATGACAGTTTGAATATAATTTGTTCAAATTTCAATTTATTAAGTATATATTTTTTTATGTGTTTAATTACTCTGAATACATGCACTTGGATTTGCTCCTACATGTGATCCCATCTGTTGGATGCTACGGTTGGGATTTATTCTTGCATTTTTTTTATTTTTAAATTACATTTGCCATCAGATTTAAAGATATTTGGATCAAATCTAATAATTAATAAATTTTTTAGAAAAAAACAAAAAAAATAAAAAACAAATCCCAACCATTAAATA